>JAVHZT010000027.1:0-600333 GCA_035079005.1 Fraxinus americana
TTATAATCAAAACTCAAAGCTAACCATAAGTTAACAATTTCTCCCTTTTTGATTATGACAAACAAGATGATTGTAATGTAAGATATGAACAATTTAGAAGAATATACATTATCATGTAGTCCATGTTTCCCCTCTCTTTTACAATTAATGCATTAAAAGTATGAGTTTTCCTCCTTTTTCATGTATTGATATCATTTTAAAAATTAATTGTAAATCATACATAATCATCTATCTTTTCATGCATTTCCCCCTTCTGGCATAAACAAAAAGCATAAGGCAAAGCATGGATAAAAATCATAGATAAGTCAAAATCATAGTAAGCAAGAAAGAACATAACCATAGACAATTAAGGTAGGCCATAGATAAGTCAAAATCTCATAAAAATAATCTGTACTAGATATAAGAGCGAGACCTGTGACTCTGGATGAGGTGGTGGAGGAAACAAAGCATAGAAGTGAGCGTAGAATGCATTTTGCTGAGCTTGCATGTTCGCCTGTTGTGTTTGAATAACATCTTGTTGAGCCCATATGGCTTCCTGCTGCACTTTCAACTCCCGAAACATCCCGTCAAGTCCATCCACAGAAGAGGTAAAAGAATCAATACGACCATTTAGAAGACTGTAGTGATTCTCGGTAAATGTGAAGCCACCGGACAAAGAATGAGGTGTACTAGTGGCAGGAATGTCGTGAGTCGGTGGATCATCATCCTCATCACCTTCAAAAAGTAGAGTCGATGGACTCGAAGTGGGGTCAAACCCTTTTGTGTATGCCACCCATTGACCGTGTTCTTTTACTATTTTCATCATCGCGAGGGTTTTGATGTTGATGGTGTCAGTAGGACGATTTAATGAAAGTCGCATTGTGAAGTGGACTCTCAAAATGTTTAAATTTTTTTGTAAGAAGTATTCCGTAAGGCAAAGCTTTAAGATATCGTGTATAATGCACAAGTTTCATGAGACTGAGGGCAATAGTTGAAAAATCAAGTTTTCAACCAACAAGGAAGGAATCAAGGACAAAAAGATCAAAAAAGTTCACCTCTTCTCTATGACCCTTTCAAGGAAGAATGACATGTGTAATGATGTTTTGTAAAACTTTACATGTAAATGTTAGATGATTTGCACTAATTTTCGTGATATTTTCAAAAACATTTCTAGTTACCTGACAACATACTTCGGAGGGGTTGTACCCTCCAAGAGTAGGATGTGTTTTATGTAGAAAAATTAAGAATCACACGGCTCAAGCTCAAGGATTTCACGAATGAGAGCTTTATTGACGGTGATACGAACATTTTTTATTAAACACGAAAATTCATCAAAACGAGGTGAAATGACTGTTTTGATAAAATTCTTTCATGAGACGAGGATGAGTATTCTCTTCAAGAGTAGCAACCGATACCCAGCCCACGTTTTCAAAATATTCTTCAATATGAAATGCGGATACTTCAATAGAAAATTGGTAAAATCAACGTTCTTACCTATAAGAATGGGTGATTTTTCAAACGGGTTGACATGTACCTCGGCTCCATATCAAATTCATTGTCGGATGACAGTGAAGGAGATCGTCGCACCGTGCTTTTGAGTCTCTTCCCCATTCTTCAAGATCTCGACATTTTTAAAAATAGGAGTGAAATGGATTTGGTTTGGATTTTATGAAGAAAAATGGATTTTGGTTCGGATTTTATGAAGAAAATGGATTTTGGTGGAGAAAATTCGAAATAATTCGAAATGGGGAGATGAGAAGTAGTAGATTCAATGATTTTGACAAAAATTAGAGGAGTAGATTGAAGTTTTAAGTGATTGAGAGTGTGTCTAGGGAGAGAAAGAGGAGAAAAATGAGAGAAAATGGTGTTTGGACTACCCTGGTTCGTGAAACCAGGGTTTTAAAATGCCCAGTACCAAACGTTCGGTTTAACAGAGATTTTACCGGACGTCCGGTTATCTTGTCTGCTTCTTTTTTTTTTTTTTTTTTTTTTTTGTAATTGAATGCACATGAATTAAAAAAAAAAAAAAAGTAGAATCATATAGAAGTAAGTAGGTTCAACTATGTAATCCAAATTCATCAGTTATGCCTTAATCTCGTCTAAGATATGAGAATCGATCAAGAGCTAGAGGTTTTGTGAAGATATTGGCCAATTGATTTTTCATGTTTACGAATTCTAGCACAATGTCACCATTTTGAGCATAGTCTCTAAGAAAGTGATGTCGAGTCTCAATATGTTTTGTCCTAGAGTGCAAAATAGGATTTTTAGATAAGTTAATAGCACTAGTGTTGTCACACATGATGGGGCTATGATCAAAGGATAAGTGATAATCGCTAAGAGTTTGTTTCATCCATAGAACTTGTGCACAACGACTTGCAGTCGAGATATATTCGGCTTCAGCGGTAGATAGCGCAACGGAGTTTTGTTTCTTGCTAAACTATGATACAAGTACAAAGCCTAGAAAATGACATGTTTCGCTAGTGCTTTTACGAGCAATTGTACATCCGGCTCAATCAGCATCCAAATAGCTAAGTAGATCAATGTGAGTACCCTTAGGATACCAAATCCCTACAGTTCTAATGCCACTTAGATATTGAAAGATTCGTTTTACGGCCTTAAGATGTGATTCTTTAGAATTCGATTGAATCTAGCACATAAACATATACTAAACATAATATCAGGTCTACTTGCGGTTAAGTAAAGAAGGGATCCTATCATACCTCGATATTTTGTTATATCAACGGACGTACATTGTTCATCCTTATCCAATTTTATAGATGTGCACATGGGGGTGTCTATTGATTTTAAATCATCCAGTCAAACTTTTTAAATATGTCTAATATGTACTTGCTTTGATTAATGAAGATTCCATCATAAGTTTGCTAAATTTGGAGACCGAAGAAGAATTTAAGTTCTCCCATCATACTTGTCTCAAATTCCATGCTCATGCACTTAAAGAACTCTTCACATAAACGAATATTAGTGGCACCAAATATAATATCATCAACATAAATTTGAACAATGATCATATCATTTTTGTGAGTTTTAACAAAAAGAGTGATATCCGCATTTCCAATTAAAAAATAGTTTGAACTAAGAAACTTGATAAATCGTTCATATCAAGCTCTACAAGCTTGTTTTAGAACATAGAGAGCTTTACGAAGTTTGAAAACATAATTTGGATTTTTATGGTCTTTAAAACAGGAAGGTTGTTCAACGAAAATTTCCTCTTGAATAAAACCATTTAGAAATGTACTTTTGACATCCATTTGATAAAGAGTGAAATTTTTATGACAAACAAAATCAAGAAGCATCCAAATGGATTCTAATCTAGCAACCGGTGCAAAAGTTTCCTCATAATCGTTGCTTTCTTCTTGATTGTTACCTTGGGCGGGCCACCAATTTAGCCTTGTTATGCACAATTATCCCTTTTTCATTCCATTTATTTCTAAAAACCCATTTTGTACCGATTATGATTGGATTATTTGATCTACCAACTAAATCTCAAACATGATTTCTTTCAAATTGATTTAGTTGTTCTTGCATTATTAGTTCCAAAATTCATCAAACTCAGCTTCTTTAAAGTTTTTAGGTTCAATTTGTGAAATGAATGCACAACTACTAAGATGATTTCTAAGAGAGGTTCTATTGGTGATACCTTTGGATGGATCCTCTATTTTTAATTCACTTGGATGAGATGGAACAAATTTCCATTCTTTTGGTAGTAGGGGATCACCTTGAATTTCGGTTGATTTTTCTTCACTTTCTTGAGTATTGGGCTCCTTCGTTTGATCTTCGTTAGGTACTTCCTTGTCTTGATCTTAAATGTTCATTTTTAAAAAATGGAGCTTCCAAACCTACATCATCATCATCAATATATTTCTCATGACCAAGAGAATTAGTCTCATCAAAGGTAACATGCATGAATTCTTCAACGACTAGAGTTCTTTTGTTAAATACTCTATAAACTTTGCAAGTCGATGAATATCCTATGAAAATACCAATATTGGATTTTGAGCCAAATTTTCCCAAATTATCTTTCTTGTTCAAAATAAAACATTTATAACTGAAAACTTTAAAGTAGCTAATGTTGGGGATTCTATTTTTCCAAAGTTCGTACGGAGTTTTGATTTTCATGCAACTAATCAAGACTTTATTTACTATGTAACAAGCGGTATTGACGGCTTCGCCCAAAAATACTTTGGTAAGTTATTTTCGTTAAACAAGGTTCTAGTCATTTCTTGTAATTACGATTCTTCTTTTCTACTAAACCATTTTGTTGAGGAGTTCTAGAAGCCGATACGTTATGTTCATATACATTTTCATTGCAAAAATTATCAAAGGCTACATTATCGAATTCTCCACCATGATCACTTCTAATGGTTGAAATTGAATATCCTTTTTCATTTTGAATATTTTTGCAAAAATGTTGGAAAGACCTTAGAGCTTCATCCTTAAGATTAAATAAAAGAACCCAAGTGAATATTGAGAAATCATCAACAATAACAAAAGTACAGTGTTTTCCTCCTAAACTAGAGGTTCTAGAAGGTCTGAAAAGATCAATGTAGAGTAATTGAAGTGGTTTTATAGTTGATGAATGTAATTTTGCTTTTAATGAACTTTTTATTGATTTGCCAAATTGACATACCTCGCGAATTTTGTCATTTTCAAATTTTAGATTTAGTAAACCTTTAACAAAGCAATTTTTGAATTTTTTTTTAAAGGAGTTCCATGCTAACATGGCATAATCTCCTATGTCATAGCAACGTATCCTCCTTTAGACTCACTAAACATTTTTCATTATTTTCAAAATCGATATTTATGATATAAACATCTTTGTTTCGACTTCCTACAAACAACACCTCTTTAGATGTAGCATCCTTTATGAGACATTTGGAAGAACCGAATTTAATATGATATCCTTTGTCATACAGTTGGTTAATACTAAGTAAATTATGTTTGAGGTTATCTACCTATATGACATTTTCAATGGAGGGTGAGAGATGGTTACCAATATTTTCGATTCCAATGATTTTTCCTTTAACATTGTCCCCAAAGGTGACATGACTCCATCCTTCTTTTTGAAATTTGATAGCAAGGTTTTATCTCCAATCATGTGTTTTGAACATCGACTATCTAGAAACCATTTGCTCGTTGTCTTCCTTGGTACCTAAAAAAATAATTCAATTTTTTTATCTTTGGTACACATACAAGTTAAGTTTGGGTCCTTGGTAGTTAATTTTAGTTGATTCTCGAGTCCACTTATTGTCAAAGTATAGCTTCTTTTTTATTAGACAAATGTAGACCACATGTCCATTTTTGATACAAAAGTTACAAGTAATTGTTGAGGAAATTGAATTTGAGGCTTTGACAAATAGATTCTTGAGAGATTTTTGTTTTGAAAATGGTTTATATTTGATGCCTTCTTTTATCAAAAACACATTTTTGATTGCCGAGCATTAAGTCAAAAAAAACTTTTCACCTGAGTAAATTTATAAATGATTTTTGCTAGATCTTCGATTTTTTCTTCAAATAACAATTTTCTTTGAAAAATTGCTCTTCATTTTCCCTTTTGGTCTCTATTTCATTTTTTAATAATTTATACTTCATTTTAAGAAAGAATGACTAAGGGAAAACTTTTCAAATTCTTCTAAAATTTTATCATATGAGGAAGATAAATCGTCGTATGAAAAATGTTCAATAGAACTTACCTCATAATTGATTGCCATGAAGTACATGTTGGCGATCTTTTCTTGACTTTCATCTTCATCGTAATCATCATCGTCGCTTTCTTCCCATGTTGTTTTGAATGCCTTTTTTTTTTTTTGAAATTTTTCTTTTTATTTGACATTCAGTTCTTTTGTAGCCGGGTTTGCCACAATTATAGCAAATGATTTTCTTGTTTCTTTCTTCATTCTTGTCTTCCTTCTTTTGAAATTTTTGATTCTTTCGAAACCCTCTCCACTTCTTGACAAGAAGAACTAAATCATCAAACTCATCATCACTCATGTTGTTGCTTGTTATTCCTTCATCAATTGCTGATTTTAAAGCAATTTGGCGTTTAGAAACCTCCTTTGATTCTTCTTTGCTCTTTTTTATCTTCTCCTTAATTTCGACATTGTTGAGTTCGTAGGTCATCAAAGTTCCATAGAGTTCTTCCAAAAGATATGTGTTCACATCCCTGGTGTTCTCTATTAACATCCTTATGGGGCTTCATCCATCTGAGAGTGACCTAAGCATTTTACTCACGAGTTCACCGTTAGTAAAATTGCGATCAAATCCTTTTAGTCCATTTATAATATCGGTAAAATGAGAAATCATATTAACAATAGATTCATCTTATTTCATAAAGAAATTCTCAAATTCCTTTACTAGCATATTAATTTTTGTTGCTTTAACTTTACTAGTGCTGACATGAGTAACTTTTAATGCATGCCAAATGTCATATGCGGATTCACATGTGCTAATGCGATTTAATTCATTTTTATCCTACGCACAATAGAGTAAATTTTTGGCTTTGGCATTTAAGGATAATTGTATTTTGTCATCTTCATCGAACTCTTCTCTAGGTTTGGTGATAGTTTGATCGGGTTGATCATCTATCTTAATGGTCTTGGTAGGCTTATAGGGACCATACTCAACTACTTCCCAAATATTATAATCAATAGATTCAATGTAAATCATCATTCTAGCCTTCCAATAATTATAGTGTGTGTCATCAAAGAAGGGAGGTCGATTTGTGGAGTGTCCTTCATGATTTTGAAACATTGGGTTAGCCATTACTCAAGATTGTGAAATCTTTAAAAATAAGTGCCTCGTTCTGATACCAATTGATAGTCCAAGACCAGCTAACCAAGAGGGGGTGAATTGGTTTTTAAAACTTTTTTGAGAAATTTAGTTATAATCAATAAATAATAATTAGATAGATTAATTTAAATACCAAACACAATTATGAAAGCAATAAGTGAAGAGGGATAGAGAGTACAAACAATATATTTGTCTAAGTTCAATCCAAAACAATGATCTACGTTCCCCGTTACCAAACTCTTCGGTACGAGTAAAGCCAATTTCACTATGTTTATTGACTTGTGGTGCAATCCAACCCTTTATAATGCTTCCAGTGACTTACAAGAAAGGAGTACGGATCCTTTTACAATGTTGAGCTTTCCGGGATCTCAACACGACCCACAATTAAGTAAGTTTACAAATGAAATATTCTCTTCTCAATAAATGATGATTCCAAAGTTGAGTACAAGAAGAGAAGTGGGCTAACACTTTAATAGATAGCAATGAATGAAGCTCAAGTGTTAGGTGTGGAAGTCTTTGATGTATGAAATGATTCTCAAGAATTAATTTGATCAAAAGACTTTTCTTTCAAACACAATAATTTGATAACAATAAATAGGGTAAGAAATCAATGCTATTTTACTCAAAAGAATCTCACTTTAATACTCTCAAAATTTAGTGATAAATGGTAAATGAGTTGGTATTTATAGAAGTCAAAAAGGTGAAATTTTTTGTCCACTCAGGCGTCTGCCACTGTACCGAACGACTGAACTAGCCGCTAGGAGTTAGAAATCAAAACGGGCCAAAATTTGACCGTTGAGCTATCAGACGTCTGCCAATCCGAAACTCTTTGATTTTCTCTTTTCCTTAATTATTTTGAAAATGTAAATGTCTTAGGAACATTTTCACTTAGCTTTTTCAAATTAAGTGTCATTGAAAATGAGTTCAAAAATCAAGTGAAGGTTTTTGTCAAAAATAATTTTTATGCAAGTGTTTTTGTGCAAAATTTGTTTCGTGAATAAAAGATTAATTTTCAAGCTTGTATTGATTCATTACTATGAATTAAGGTGTTTTACCTTTACATATGAATTTGAATCATTTAAGTCTAATATCTTCGATAGATTTGGTGCGAGTGCACGTTTTGTTGCTCGATTTTGAATTTGGTACGAATACTTGATTTGTCTTCGATTGTTCTTTATGCAAGTGCTCGATTTCCAAGTTCAATCATGAATGCTCGATTTCCACCCGGTTCATAACATGTATAATTGAAGACTCAAAAATAAAAATGTTAGAGATAAGAATAATTTGTTTGTTATAATTAAAACTCAAAGTCAACCATAGGTCAACATATATGAGCCTTAAACCTTTACATAGACGAGACAACTTCAATCCCAGTCATTGTATCAATTCAAGATTTAAACATTTGAACCCCCAAGAAACGATAGATATTGATTTAAAAGAAGAGTCCAATAGAATTATACCTCTCACACACGCAGGTGGACTGTTGCTTCGTAATTAAAAATGACTCGTGTATCATATCATCATAATTACATGCAGCCAACCATCGTTTCAGCTTTGGGAACATGCAAAGTCATGATTACTTGTCCATGTCCCTTCATTTTATGTACAGTGCCCCTCATCTACAAGGTTTCGCCTGAAATAAGGTTACACATCCTCTACAATGCTTGGCTTGAAATAAGATCTTGCCTTGTTTTCTCGATTCTTACTAAGATACCTAAAAAATGAGACTATTTCATTTGAAAACAATTCCTAGGGCCACACTATAAGGACAAGACATTGCTTTATACCATTCATCACCTTTACAAACTTCAATGCTTTAAATATATTTATGCTTGGAGTTAAAGGACTCTTTTGTTACATTAACTATATCTTAGCCTCATTTCCATGATGAAGAAAAGAATCTTCACTTCGTCAAAAGAGACATGCCTCAACAAGAGGCCTCTACAACAAGTTTCTAAATGTACAATTCTTATATCCTAATATGTTCAAAGTCAAATGCCTCGTATAAGTAATCAAACTTTAGATTCGGGCAAATATTGTTATGCCTCATATTAGAAATCAACACGCATGATTGGATGATATGACATCTCTATAAGGACCGTTGGAAGTCAATCCTTTATTTCCCACTTAGGATAGCGTGTGAGAGCTCATATGCCTATGATGACTAGAATGTGATTTTTTTTTATGCTTAATTTTTGAGTCATTGGGATAAGTTCATGTGTCAAGCATCCAAGAAATTTTAAATCTATTCATTTGCCTATAAATGCTCGCACTTGTGACAATTGAAGGTAATTGACAATTGATATTTTTCATTTTAGAATTATAAACTCTACTCTTGCATTTCTTTCCTATTCGTATTTCTCCTACACCAAATCATTTGTCCCCAATAAATGGGGACCATAACCATATAAAATAATAGTAGTAACTCAATAGTCACTATCTCTCACTTGCTTCAAATTGGCCCATCATCAATTTAAAACAACAATTCGGTCTCTACACTATATTTTCATGAAACCTAATACCCATTAGTCACAATATATCTTTAACGGATCACTAGGGATGGCAACGGCTCGGTTCGGGGTCGGTTCGGCCAAAACCATAACCGCACCACCAAATTTCTGACCATACCATAACCGCACCATAACCACGAAAGTCGGTTCGGTTCGGCTCGGTTAATATTTCGGTTCGGTTCGGTTCGGTTAATAACCACGAAAATAAATTATATTTTATAAATCCAAACTCCAACCATCAAATTAAAAAAAATATATGAAGAAAAGTCAATAAAAATAAAACAAAAGTCAAGACATCTGAAAAATAAAACACATCAATCAAACATATTTAGATCTGGTAGTTTGAGTTCAATTTCAACAGAAAGTATGCTTAATCAAATAAATCTCAAGATCTCAAACATGTTACATTAAAAAAAGAAAACTAGACACATAAATCACCTTGAAGACTTAAATCGATCTGAAATTGGAGAAACTGGAGAGAAATCAAAACTAATCATAAGGCTATCAATGTTATTCATAAACAAATCTTTATCAATCTTTATGTGATGCCCATTACAGATTCAATTGAAAGATTACTAAATCAAACGTATCCCAAGATTTTAAACATGATAAATTGTGAAAAATAAAACTCGGATGCATCATGAAAACTCAAAATTGACCGGAATTGGGGTAAATGGAGAAAAAACCAAAACTAATCATTAAACTACCAATGTTAATTGAAAACAAACTTTATAGATTATTCTTCATTAATCATTGCAGATTCAATAGAAATACTGTTAAATTAAACAAATCACAAGATCTTAAACATGTAAAATTCCAAAAACTAAACATCAGAATCATCGTGACGGATTTGAGTGGAAGAGAAGTGGAGACTGTAGGTTACGACAGGAGTCACAGGACATGGTTTTAACTTTTAACGTGTAGGCTGTATATTTAAATTGGACTATCCCGGTAGTGGACTGGGTTGAAAACTATAAATAGTGTTAGGTTATTCATTATTGGTTTATTTAATGTTAATTGGGCTAGAATTTTGGGAAGCCCAATTGTCAAAATTGCCTAATTAATTTTGGGAAAGAACGATGGAAAGTCCAATTAAATTTTTTTTTTAACGGGTAATCGGTTCGGAGCGGTGCACCATCGCTAAATATCATACCCGCCCCTAAATGAAGCGGTTCATTAAAATCAAAACTATAACCGCCCCATTGCACCATCGGTTTGGTTTTGTTCGCCCCATTCGGTTCGGTTAACCGCAGTTTTCGATTTTAACAATTCGAATTGCCGTCCCTACGGATCACTTTAATTGATTAATATCCTTTAAATAATAGTACCACACATTTTAATATACAATATGCCCTATACATGTTGAAAATATCCAACAATCTCCCACTGAGTCATACGTGTAATCTTACAAATGTGCACAACCTTATGAGCTCAAAATTTTACTATCAATTATGTATTACACAATCATGTCCATTAGTCATATTGATATAAGATCAAAGCGATTTTCGTCACAATTAACGTGACTAAATCCATCAATGGTCACGTACATTTATACAACCAAATGACATAGATCAATCATGGGAGTGTAGTAAGAAAATTACATGTTATGTGATCCAAACATGTATATTTCCAATTGGTCCAACCTTATTTCTTAAGTGAGATCAATACTGAACATAATAATAGAGTGAAATGAACTGAGTATTTTATTTCTATACCGAACAATATTCAAATATACAAATGTGTCCAAAACATAAAGTAATTCTTGGAAGAGTGCCAGCAGACACTCGTAGCTTCTTCTACCATAACAGCAGAATTCGTAGCATGCTATGAGGATTCTAATCATGGAATATGACTGCAAAATTTTGTCACTGGGCTGCGTATTCTGAATGGTGTAGAAATACTTCTAAAGTTATATTGTGATAATAACTCAGCGTTCTATATTCCAATAGCAACAGTAGCTCATCTAAGTTAAAACACATTGACATCAAGTTCCTGGTTGTGAGGGAAATAGTACAAAGTGAACGAATTTTCATAAAGCATATTAGGACAAACTCTATGATTGCAGATCTGCTTATTAAGGGATTGACACCCAAAGTTTTTCATGAGCATACTGCTCGTATGGGTGTTGTATACCATGAGGATATCATGTTTCAGGGTTGTTTAAATATCAGCCTAGCATTCCAACAATGAATACTATGTCAAACGTATACAAACTTGAGCATACATAAGATTCCCAACAGCTGATGCATAGGGAATCTTTTGCATTTCCTTAACTTCAAGGTTATTTTTCTGGCATTGTTTGAGATTAAATTTGTCTTCCTTAGCGACAGGGGTGTCACCTGATTTCCAGTCTTGCATGCCAACCTTTTAAGTACTTTATCGATATAACTCTTTTGTGACAATCCAAGAATACCTCGGGAGCGATCTCGATGTACCTGAATCCCTAATACAAAAGAGGCGTCACCAAGATCTTTTATCTCAAAATTCCTTAATAAAAATATTTTGGTTTCGTGCAACATGTCTATATCATTAATGGCAATCAGTATGTCATCAACATACAAAACCAGAAAAATATGCTTACTCCCACTGAACTTGTGATACACACAATCATCAACGGCATTTGTCTCAAAACCAAACGAGTTAATTACTTGATGAAATTTGTGATACCATTGACGGGAAGCTTGCTTGAATCCATAGATGGATTTCTTTAATTTGCAAACCATATTCTTCGGGTCTCCTGTCACAAAGTTTTCTGATTGCACCATATAGATCGCCTCATCAATGTCGCCATTAAGAAACGTTGTCTGAACATCCATCTGATGTAACTCAAAGTTAAAGAGCGCAACAAGTGCCATAATTATCCTGAAAGAGTCTTTCCTTAAACGTGGAGAGAAAGTCTCTTTGAAGTAAATGTCTTCTTTTTGGGTAAAGTCTTTAGCTACAAGGCGAGTCTTATATCTTTTCACATTACCTTTCGAATCCCTCTTTGTTTTAAAAATTTATTTGCAACCAATGGGTTTCGCACCTTCTGGTAATACGACAAGATCTCAAATTTTATTGTCTTGCATGGACTTATACTCCTCATTCAAGGCCTCAATCCACTTTTGAGAGTTAGAACCCTGCATGGCCTGCCGGAAGTTGATTGGATCATCTTCCATCAATCCATTATTTTCCTCATGTTATTGGAGAAATACTATAAAATTATCCGAAATAGCATTCTTTCTTTCTCTCGTGAATCTCCTTCAAGGTATTGGTTCTTGAGATTGTTGAGTTTGTACATCAGGAATAATTACCTTATTTTGGATGGGAAGTTCAACATTATCTTGTTGAGGTTTTTGATATACTTTTTTATGAATAACAGGTATAGGAACCTGTACATTGTCAAAAGCAATAGCAGGAATAGAAACCGATCCTTCATCAACTTCTTCTTCAAAGACAATGTCTCTAACCTTATTTCTCCCCCCAAACTCAACATCCTCAAAAAAGGTTGTAGTTCCCGTTTCAAAAATTGACTTAGGAGTGGGATCATAAAATTTATAGCCCCTTGATCGCTCAAAATAACCAATAAGGTAGCTGGTCACAGTTTTGAAGTCCAATTTCTTTTCATGTGGCCTATAAGGCCTAGCCACAGTTGGACATCCCCAAATGTGAAAATGTTTTAGACTAGGCTTTCTATCTATTGAAAGCACATAAGGTGTTTTGGCAGCAGCCTTAGTTGGTACTCTGTTCATAATATAAGTTGCAGTCTTTAATGCTTCTCCCCAGAGTGATTTTGGTAACGTGGAATGACTGATCATACTCTTTTACCTATCCTTAAGAGTCATGTTTCGTCTCTCAGCTATACCATTCATGCTAGGCGATCCGGCATAGTGTATTGTGGGACGATTCCACATTCCTCTAGGTATTTAGCAAATGATCCTAGATATTGTTTACCAGAACCGTCATTTCTGCCGTAATACTCACCACCATGGTCAGACGGAAAAATTTGTTGTAGTCGGAAAAATTTCTGTCGTAGTACTCACCACCATTGTTCACCTCAACAAATGGGAACCATAACCATATAAAATAATAGTAGTAGCTCAATAGTCACTATATTTCAGTTGCTTCAAATTAGTCTCTCATCAATTTAAAACAACACTCTGATCTCTATATTATATTTTCATGAAACCTAATACCCATTAGTCACAATACATCTTTAACGGATAACTTTAATTGACTAATATCCTTTAAATAATGGCACCGACATTTTAATATACAACGTGTGGCCCCATATATGTTGAAAATATCCTACAGCCTTCTCATGTCTTTTTATAAAGAAAATAAATATTGAATTTACAATGGTGAACATTTATGTCGATAATTTAAATCTTATATGAAATCATGTGCTCAACTAAACTACAAATTATTTTTAAAAAAATGAATTTGAGATTAAAAATTTGGGTAGATCACGCTTTATCTTAGGTTGCAAATTGAACAATTTCAAGAATAATATTTTGTTCATCAATCTTTGTATACAAAAAAGTTTTAAAACGTTATTATAATCGCATCAATTAGCATTGCCTATGATTATTCTATCATTTGGTGTGAAAAAAGATGCCTTTCGCCCACTTGAAAATGGAAAAGAAATATTCTTGGTCCTCATATATTATACTCAGTATAATTTGAGAACTAACATATCTTACAAATGACACTCGAATAGACATAATTTTTCTGTAAATTTTCTTACAAGATAAAGCTATGCATCAATTGAAAGGCATTGAAATATTGGAGTGGTATTAAACACATTTTTATTACATAAGAGGTTCTTCTGGCATGAGGTTATTTTATTTACAAAAGTTAGAATTTTCTTTTGTGATTATGCAGATTTAAAGTTCTCTCTCCAATATAAAAAAAGCTAGATTACGAACAGCATATGTGCCTTACATGTGGATGAAATGCTATATCTTGGATATCTACAAATCAAACCTTGAAAACATCTTCAAATCATTATGAAATTATTGCAATCCATAAGCAAGTCGAGAATGTATACAGTTAAAAAATATGACTAATCAAATCCAAACATCATGCAAATTATAACTTAGCCCCTATTTGACACCCATTTTTTTCAAAATTCATTTTTAGCCACACACTATTCAATAAAATAATATCCCTTATATCATAAGGGATATGTCAAAGTTTACTTTTTTCAAATTCTTCTATATATATATATATATATATATATATATATATATATATATATATATATATATATATATATATATTCACGTGCGTTTTAGAAGACTAATGATATTGATATTCAACAAAGTCATTCAAGTGATAATGTGACTGACTTATTCACAAAAACATAACGTCGTCATTTAATAAATCAGTACATTAAACTAGAACACTAGACTTTTAAGATTTTTAGTAATCAATATCATGAGGAGTAAATGTACCTTTTCTTTCCTTTGATATTTTCATCCCAATGAGTTTTTATAGATTTAACGAGGTCAATATTATGTAATTAGTCATTTAAGGGGGTGTGTTATAATTATACTCTATAAATATATGGCTTGGCCCTTATTTGGTAGGAACTAAAATCAAGTTTTTAGTAAATTTAGATAAAAGTTTGTGAAATGTATGATTGAAAAGTTATTGGTCTCATGAAATATGTGGTTATAATTAATTGATGACTTTGATTTGAATTAAAATCTGAATTTTCTAAAGTTTTTATTTTTAAACTTAAAATTATTAAGTGAAATCCGACCTTCGTAATATCAATAAATTACAAAAAAAAAAAAAAAAAAATCTTTAGAAAAAACGTTGTGGTTTGGTAGACATGCGAAGAGTTTGAATATTTCAAATTATAATCTTTGACTCTTTTTATGTTTAAATTTTGCTTACGTAGTTCTTATTGACTAGCCCACATGCATGGAGTGGCCGTTAATTACTTGTATAATAATCAAAGACATCCAATTTATCATCTTTATTTGGGTCGACGCACACCACTAGATGCAAAAATTAGTCATGGTTTTGAAATATTGGTTGAAAAATTTAGACTTTTAAAAAGAAAATAATATAAATTATTTAATCGATATCTTTCAACAAATGTGTGCGATAAGTATGCTAATAAAGAAACATGATACTTTTTTTATCATGCTATTTGACTCTTGATGCATTCAAACTTTGTTAGCATCAAATATTTCTCTGAAAATGCATGTATTAAAATAAGATATTGTCGTCGTCCACCAAATTATCTTTTAGCCACCTCAATATGCCCAATTGTCGTATTTGATAATTGAAATTATGCAAAAATCACATAATCCATAAATTTTGTCACAAACATTTTTCAATTATACACGAGTTTCAGAATATTGGTGACATCGATTGTCAACAAAGTCATGCAAGTAATAATGTAGCTGACTTGATCACAAAAGATTTTTCGACGTCTACATTTAATAAATTGATACATTAGACATGAATGATAGATCCTAAGATCTTCAATGATCAATATCAGAAGTAGTAGTTGTACTAATTTTCTTTCGCTCTGTTGGGATTTTAAGTATGAAATCACTTCACAATTTAACTATAACGCATCAATGAACAAGAGCATAAAAGAATAACAGCAAGAACACAAGAAATTGGTGACCTAGTTCAGCCAAAAGGCCTAATCTGGAGGGCTCAAGAGCAGCCCGTTCCACTAGTGCAAAAAACCACATTCCAAGAGAGAAAGAGTACATCAAACCACTCAGTACCAGTTTTGTTCATTGATCGAACGATCTTACAAAACAGAGTTCAAAACTCACAAATCCAATACAAACACTTAGAGATAACATATAAAAAGTAATTGACACAAACAAGATTCACCTCTAAAACCGATTAGATCTATTACAGAGAACACCACAAGAAGAAGAAATTACAGACTCAAACACGAAGGAGCCAAAAAGAGAGAAAAACGAAGAGTCCAGAAGAATTAAAAGTGAATGGCTCAACAGTAACCCAAGGGATGATATTATCTCAAGAATAGATCTCAGTCATTGATTGCATCCAACGGTCATCATTAGTTCAAACTAGCATAATCCGTGTGAAAGACTCAGCTACAAGTAAATGATCACTTAAGCAGCTCAAGCCAAATAAGCAGATCAAGGCAATTGACACAAATAGCTCCAATTTAAAAGTGTTTTGAGAAACACAACTCTCACACGCTCAATTTTTATCCCATTGATTTTCTTGACAAAATTTTAACGGGCATCATTTGTTTTTAACACTACAAATTTTAACAAATAAGTGTACTCTTTTTCATTTCCTTCTTTAATATTTTTGTCCACTGAGTTTTATGAATTTAACGAGGTAGGTATTATGTAATTAGTCTTTGTGAATGTATGTTGTATCCTTAAAACCTTAATTATACCCTAAAATTATGGGGCTTGATTATTTATAGAAAACACAATAGTTTTGACTCTTTCTCAATACTCATATGTTAATTATTCTCTCTTTTTTTCTTTTAATTTTATAGCAATAATTTCTTATTTTGTTAAGTTGCCAACAAAATTTTCCACAGCATATAGTATATCGTTTTTTTATCTTCCCAATAGAATGCTTTGCAGATAAATAAAAAATATATTTTTTTGGTGTTTTATGAAATTAATAATAGAAATCCAGTGATTAAAATAATATTTTATGAAAAAAGTATAATACCAACCATATTTCTTAGGAAATTTTGTATACATATTCAAGAGCGAATCCAACATTTTCGTTCAGCTAGGGCGAAGACCGTTGACCGATGACCGATAACCATTGACCGATCGTAATAGTCGAAATTTTTTTCACATGGTTTAATTGAGTCAAACATTTTCTCCATTAATTTTTTTCAAGTATCCCTAAGTTTCTTAAAAACCTAAATTCTCAAATCACAATTCAAAATTATAAGTCATAACTCATAGTTTCAGACAATAATATAACATAAATTCTCATTTCTCATAATTCATAAATCACAAATTCACAAAAACGAAAAATTAAAAATTAAAAAACAGTATGTCATAGATAGGCAACTGGCAGCCAGTAATAACATAAGATTCATAGCAACTACCCAAGCCAACTAAACTAGCGATATTGATTTCAAATTTTTAAGGTGCAAGATTTTTGAGCAAATACATTTTGCCCCAATCAATCCCCTGAGCAGAGGTGCAGACGGCAGACGAAGCTCTAGGCTCCAGAGTCCAGCCATTGCCAACCGGCGTGAAGGCTGAAGCCTCATGCGGACGTCCACCACTCACCAGTCAATACCAACGTCCAGACCAGTCCAGGCGTGAGGCGTTGTCGTCACAGTCACAAACTCACAATCACAGCCGCTTCGCACCTTCACCCCTGTCGTCTCTCGTCTCCCTCCTATGCCAGTGAGCAAATTGGATTTGGTTTTGTTGTTGGTGGGTAAGGGTAATGGACTTGCAATTTAATGAACAATAATGAAACCCATGGCCATGATTTGCGCTCATCCTTCATTACATTGGGCCTTATTTTTTAAAATAAAGGGCCAAACAATAAGGGGGGAAAAAATCACAGCCTCTTCTTCTTCATTTCATCTTCTCGGAGGAAGGTGAGGCGGCGGCTGTTTGGTGAAGCTCTCGGCGGATCCAGCACTGTCGTCAACGAGGGTTGGCCAGATGCTGGATCTGCCCATCTACATATTCCCATTTGAAAATCCATTAGTAAGCAGAATTTTTCCGTCGGTGTCATCATATGTTTTTTCAATGAATGGGTGACGAAAGAGGGGACGGATGATGGAAGGAAATAGATTAGAGACAGAAAGTCATAGCAATGCAAATCCTATGCATTACTGATTTAATTAGGAGCAAAATTTTGTGCAGTAAGAAATATCGAATTTTGAGTTCTTGAATACAACTGTGATCATCCCCAGTAATCACGATGTCATCCACATACACAATTAACAATATTCTGCCGACTTTACTGTACTTGTAGAAGATAGAATGATCGACTCCACAACGATGAAGACCAAATTCAGTGACCACTTCACTAAATCTTCCAAACCATGCTCTAGAAGACTGCTTGAGGCCATAAATAGAATTCTTCAAATGACATACCAAATCAGACTCCCCCTGAGCAACAAACCCAGGAGGTTGCTCCATATAAACTTCCTCAGTCAGATCGCCATTTAAGAAAGCATTCTTGATATCGAGCTGATGTAAGGGTCAAAGAAAAGTGGCAGCCAGAGAGATGAACAAACGAACAGAAGCGAGCTTGGCAACGGGAGAAAAGGTCTCATAGTAATCAAGACCGTAGACCTGAGTATAGCCTTTAGCAACTAAGCGAGCCTTAAGTCGATCAACGGTGCCGTCCGGATGAACCTTAACAGTGTACACCCATTTACATCCAACTGTAGTTTTGTCAGGCGGAAGCGAGACAAGATCCCAAGTGCCATTCTGATGTAAAGCAGTCATTTCTTCCTCCATTGCTTTTGCCCAACCAGGGAGAATAAAGGCCTCTGAACCGGATTTAGGAACAGAAACAGAGGACAGAGAAGTAACAAAAGAGGAGTATGAAGGAGATAGGTGCGCATATGAGACAAAGTTAAAAATAGGATGGGTAGTACAGGTGCGCTTACCTTTCCGGATGGCAATGGGCATGTCCATGTCAGACATGGGCGGGTCTGCTGGAGAAGAATCTGAGGGCACAGAATCGATGGGCACAGCAGCGGAGGCGTCCTTCTGGTTACGAAAATATACTTGCAAAGGGGCCGAAAAACCATTGGAGGGGATAGGATCTGGAGCGGAGGAAGATAGCGTAGGGGTAGGGTCAATGGGCAAAGGAAGTGTAACATCCAGATCAACTTGAGATAATGGGGTAGAAAAGTAAGGGGTGGACTCAAAGAATGTAACATCGGCAGAAACAAATGAGTGACGTAATGATGGACTATAACATCGATAACCTTTTTGCGTACGAGAATAGCCGAGGAAGACACATTTTAAAGCACGGGGATCTAACTTGTCCCTGTCGGGAGTCAACTGATGAACAAAACAAACACACCCAAATATGCAAGGAGGTAAGCTAAATAAGGGTGAACGGGGAAAAAGAATGGAATGGGGAACCGTGCCTCGCAAGGTAGAGGATGGCATCCGGTTGATTAGGAAGCAAGCTGTAAGAACCGCATCGCCCCAAAAATGTTTGGGAACGTTCATCTCAAAAAGGAGAGTACGGCCCACCTCTAGGAGATGTCGATTCTTACGCTCAGCAACCCCATTTTGCTATGGTGTGTGAGGGCAAGAAGACTGATGTAGGATACCAGAGTGCGACATATAGGAAGTAAAGGGCTGAGAAACGTATTCTCGAGCATTAAATTGGGTTCGAAGAATACGTACGGATACATTAAATTGGGTTTGAACTTCAGCACAAAATGCATGAAAAATAGAGAATAATTCGGAACGATCTTTCATTAAATAAAGTCAAGTAACTCTTGAAAAATCATCCACAAAAGTGACAAAATAACGAAAACCAATTGAACATCCACAAAGTGAATAATGCTCGTAGCTCTAAGATCATGTCAAAAAGGCAATCAAAGTACAACTATTATACCCTCAATAGCCAACAAACCCTAAAGTTAATGTTCACCCTGACCTTAGAAGAACCTAATGTATACACTTTTTATACCCTAAATATCAGAGAACGCTAAGTTCTTGATCTGTTCACACAAAATAAAGCTAGAAAACAGAAAGAGATGAAGAAGGAACGGTGAGAAATTAGGGACATTTGCCTCATGCATCAAATAATAAAGTGACACATGTACGATGCGTAGAACAACTATCAATAGTTTTCACTATAAATAGCATTATTCATTTCAAAAATTACAAGAGACGTAGGGTTAAGCCAACCGAAACATCTAGAAACTTCATCCAACGGCCACTAACCATGCACGTGTATCATCCCAGAGAATCCCTCAACAAAAAATGCATTCGACTAACACGACTTCTCCAATTTTAGTAGCACATACGTACACAACTCAACATGTACGTGAAGAAATGTTTGTAAAAAAAATTTAAATAAAAAAATTTATTAAAACTTTAAAATCTATGATGAGGTGGTTTAATTATTAGCACCAAGATGGGATTATAATTAAACTTTGTACTTTTTAAATAACTTAAACTTATAAGTGGAATCAAAAGTATATACTTTAGACAGCCTTCCACCTTTGTAACGTCAAAAAAAAAAACACACAACGCACACACTTTAGGAAAAAACGTGATGGGTTGGTAGCTGACATGCAAAGAGTTTGAAGATCTCAAATTAGTATCTTTGACTGTCTTTTTATCCCCTTTTTAAGTTTAAATTTTGCTTACGTAATTCTTATTGATTAGCCCTCATTCATGGATTTGCCCGTTAATTACTTGTATTATAATCAAAGACATCACTTTATCATCTCTATTTCTTAATATCCAATTTTTTATTGATATTTTTCGAGTCTTCGCACGCCATTAATTGCAAATTTCACGACTAATAAATTGCATTTTTGAGAATTTTAAGTAAGAATCATTCTACAAAAATTGGGACTTTTGAGAAAGAAAATAAAGTAATTTATTTAGTTGACATCTTCGAAAAAACATGTGTGACAAACCTGCAACCTAGCTAACAAAGAAAATCGACACTTTTTGATCACGACTTTTGACTCGTTAATTACGCACTCTTCATACATTCACATGATTAAATAATCAATACCTAAATGCGTTCTCTAAAAATAAATATATTAAAACAAGATCTTGCCATTGTACACTAAATCTCTATTAGCCCCGTTAATATACCTAAATGTCGTATTTGTTAGTTGAAATTGTACAAAATCACATAAATCATGAATTTTGTTTCATACTTTTTTCAATTTTATTCAAACTTGTTTGATTAAGCCAAGAAATACATATTAATCGATATAAAAGTACATAATAATGTGTGCTACAAAAATTATTATTAGCCATTGAGGTGTTGAAAATAAATATTTGAAATTCTTGTTCAATCGGGTTGATCAATTTTGGTCTAAGCAATTAGCCGAAGTTTATAATTTAGAAATATTTGCAATAGAGGTCTCAAGATTTTTAAGATAGTATAAATTCAAACATTTAAATCATAGCAGATACATTACAAAACTTTCTAAAATGTGCATAACTCAAGACAGTTTTCGTCCGAAACCCTTTAAACGATGAAAAGTCGAGCGTTTGACGATAATTTGACCCATTTTAAAAATGACATAATATTTTTTAAAACTTTAATTAATTAAAATAAGGGAAATTTGTATTGGAGGTCCCCAAATCTTTCCAAAATGTGAAGTATGGTCCCAAACTATTAATAAATGCATGCTAAAAGGACCTCTTATAGTTTCTATAAAAAAGGGACAAGCTACATGTACATCATGCTCGTACAGCATGGTGTACAACCCCTCATATAGAGGGGGTCCATGAATTTTTTATTCTTGGTGGGCTCCCTCACATGTAAGGGGTCTGTATAGCATGATGTACAACCATCATTTCCCCTATCAGAAAATATGTTAGCTGACCCCACACACAGAGAGAGGGAGGGAGGGAGAGTAAAAAAAAAAAAAACAAAGAAATTAAAAAAAAAAAAAAAATCTTCCCAATCCACCCAACGATGCCTAACACTTAACCCATTCATTGATAGGTGAGGACACCTCTATCACAGCCATTACCGTTAGTTTCGAAGAGAATCTATCTTTTTTTTTGTTTGTTTGTTTATTTTCAATTCTTTAAAGGTTCTTGTTAGGATGCAGAAATGGAGTTAATGGGATGGGGAAAAGGGGACAATGTAGTTGGAGGAAAAGAAGCGGTGACAATGGCTGATGTTGCTGTGGCTACGGCTCTAGCGATGGTGAACGTTGTGAGGGTCACCAATCAAGGGAGATGATATTTATTCCATGTGTGAGGTTGGGTGGGTTGAGGAGGATGAATATTTTGACTAACTAACAAATTTTTAAAATAGTTAAAGATCCTTTCGGCTCACATTTGTTAAAGGTTTGAAACTTCCAACACAAATTTCCCTTGTTTTAATAAATTAAAGGTTAAAAAACTAACTTTTCTTTTTTTAAAATTGGTCAAATTATGATCAAACGCTTGACTTTTAGACAACTAATGGATTTTTAGATGGAAACTGTCTAAAGGTCATTCTACAGAACATTTTTTGAAAGACTTGAGACATATTTGCTTCGATTTAAAGATTCTAATCTAATTTGTAGTATTTTTAAAGGTTTGAAACCTTCACAGCAAATTTTTCTATAATTTATAATATAATCAAGTCTTCCCTGCCGACTATGTAAAATGGGATTTACCAAAATGTATTTTTCTCTTTAAAAAAGCTGTCGCATTGATTGACGATTAGTTTGTATTAAGTTTGACAAAAGAGTTCAATTTTTCTACTTCTTTTCCGGATCTTTCGTTTGCATTGATAGAAAGAAGTTATTTATAAGTGAAGTTAAAATGTTATATACTAAGGCTCTGTTTGATAGCACACATTTTTCAACTTTTTGTAGTATTTGGTAGACAAAAATTTTTCGAAAAAATATTTTCCAACTTTCCAAAATTTTCATATTTTTGAGGAAAATAAATTCTTGACGTTTTGGTGGATAAATATTTTCCAGGTTTTTTTTTTTTTTGGCAATTGGAAAAAATTATAGACACAATGGTAAAAAAAATTCACTTTTATTAACAATGTCCATACAAAATAAAGCCAAACGGATTTTATTTTTTTTTTTCAATTTGTTTTCTTTGGCAATTGGAACAAATTCTAGACCCAGTTGTAGAAAACATTATTATTTTAATGGATAACTTCCATAAAAAAAAGTCAAACGGACACCAAACTTTCAACATTTTTCCTGAAAAACTATATCAATCACACACAATTAAATTTCCAATAAAACAATTTCTAGACAAATCATTTCCCTGTAAAATATTTTCTTTCCACCCATTTTCCAACTTTCCAATCAAACGGACCCTAAGAAAAAATCGTTTTCTAGGGAGATTGATATTTCAAAAGGGCTCTCATCAATTAAAAAAAAAAAAATTATAGTGAACCAATTTAATCGAGACAATAATAACGATTTTTCAATTACATTGGTCCCACTAATTGGGCAATTATACAAGTTAAAATCGTGCATTTTACCTAGAGAATTATAGAAAAAAAGAGAAACATGAATGGAAAAAATAATACGAACAAGAAATCAAAAATTTACGTGGGAAACTCAAATTCGAATGAAAACGATAGGCTAGACAAAAATTTACGCTAAAAACTCTAGAAGTCCATGACTATATCTTGAATTGAGATGAATAAAAATGCTGAGTAAAACCACTATTCATGAGGATGTAAAAAGGGAGTCTTTAAATTTTTATGTCACGTCGAGTTTTCTATAAGTAAAGTTAAAAATGTTAATTAAATTATTCCTTCAAAAAATAAATGATAAATTATAATTAAAAAGAAGGGGGATGGAATAAAGCTTATCAAAGTTGAGGATAAAATAACTTTTAGGGGAGTAGAATAGTAGTGTTTGGGTGTCCATTGATCGAATACATCACCCATATTACTTCCTTTTTTCTGTCAAAATATTCGTTTTGAGACTTATCAACTTGTCGAAGAGAAAAAGATTACGTTATTTGTTAGACTGCGATACTATTAGAAATCTGATTTCAATCTCAAGTCAAAGTCAATAATTAATTTTAATCACACATTTAATGAGACCCACAATTTTTCAACCACACATTTCATTAACTTTTATCAAAATATACTAAAAAATTGATTTTAATCGACAACAAATAGGGACTTATCTAGAGTTTAAGCAATGACCGTCATTTTTCAATAAATTGGACAATTGATAAAATATATTCAAAACAATTGAAATTCATGGCTAAATTTCTTTCTTGAGTTCTTTCTTTTCTCAAGTTTAAATTGTTAAATGTCCACAAATTGAACCTAAATTCTTCATTTGTTTAATTTGCATGTTGAAATATTTTCATCACATATACCTTCATGATGCCATGGTTGAATCTGCTTTTTTCAACCCTTATCTAAAGTTTTTCATCAACATTATTTCTAGAAATAAGAACAACCAGACATAGTAAGCCGCGTCGTTTTATCTTAAAATGTTAATTTTTTTTCTTAAGACTTGAAATGTCGTATTTGTTAGAAGGAATACCTCAAACCTTATCCGTTAATTTTTTTTATTTATGAAGTTTATTCCTCAACAATAATGGTATTTTTTAGACAACTAAACACTTGTTTGGTGGGATTAAAATAAGATTTTTAATACATTTTGATAAAAACAGATGAAACGTGTGACTGAAAAGTTATAAATCCCATAAAATATATTATTAAAATTAATTATTGATTTTAATATAGAATCAAATTTAGATTTTAATCCTTAGCAAATCATTGGTAAGGGATGTACATCCCCCCTGAGATGAAGAATAAAAAGGCAATACGGATATAGGATGGGGTATAAAATAGTTTGGGATCACAAGTCCAACAGTTTTTATTGGTGTATTTTCTTATATTTTTAAATGTTTACCAATTAGGATGAGTACAATGTCCACATATTCACGTAAAAGATGCATGCACTCATATAATTATTTTATTTTAATAATAATTTCTTATACACAATTTGACATATTTTGTACTATGAACCTGGCATGACCAAACAATACAACTCAACAAGTTTCTTACTTGAAATTGAGATCGAAAAGTTTTGAACATCATGAAATATGTGATTAGAATCAATTATTAACTTTGATTAAATTAAAATTTGAATTTAATCTATACCAAATAATATTAATTAATTATATCAAATTATATTCAATTTAACTATACATTTTAGAGTGTGTTTGATCTGCTTTATTTTTCATGAAAAAAATGTCATTTTTTTCACCTAAAGTATTTCTTTTAGGGTGTTTGATTGATAAAAAATTTCTATGGAAAACATTTTCTTTAAGGAGGTTGGTTTTTATTTTTCAAGTAATTTACTTTTTCTTTTCCCCCTCTCATTTATCAACCAATAAAAAATGGATAAATATATTATTTTTTAGGTTAAAAACTAAATCAATCAAATACATTTAATTAATAATTTCCATACAAATAAGTTTTGGGTAATTCTAGAAATTATTCTCTTTTTATGCAAATTTCATGCTTGCAGTGAAACGCATTTTAACAAAATGTGCTACCAAAATAAAGTATACAAAAGACATTCTTGGTTGAATTGTGAAAATTAGCCATCAAACATTTGAATCCCACTAGAAGCAGGTACAAATTCTATGGAGGCCCTAACAAAAATCATAAACTATTATTCCTCTCCTCTGCTTTACAATTTTAATTGCCAAAAAAAAATTAAAAAAAAAAATAATAATAATAATAGTAATAGTAATAATAATAATAATAATAATAATATTATTATTATTATTATTATGCTAATCTTGTCACCTAATTAACATAAACAATCTTCCTTGTTTTCTGCTAATTCATGCGGTTTATTTTCCTCAAACTCCTCGCTTTGATCAAGAATTATAGCATCGGCCGTCAGCTCTTTGGCTCGGTGGGCTTCTAATTCCCAATCTGTTAGTAGCAAAACCACCATCATGGTTACCATACAGGTGGCTTCCGCCGCTAGCAGCCCCAGCCACAGCCCTTCAAAATCGAACCCAAAGAAGAACGTTAAACCTACCGCCACTGGCATTCCGACAAAGTAGAAGCATGCCAAGTTAATATTCGCACCAATTTTTGGCCTTGCAGTGCCCCTCAACACCCCACAACCGGTGGTTTGCGGGCAGTTTCCAAGTTCACACAGTCCAATTATCGGGAGAACAAGTGATGTATATGCTATAATCTCTTTATCATTAGTGAACATGGTAGCCCAAATGTTTCGTACTGATACTGCAAAAAAGAATGCTGAAATTCCCAGTATGAAGCTTCCAGAAAGGCCTACAATGGCTGCGAGTTTTGCTTTTCCCGGCCGGCCACCTCCCAATTCGTTTCCCACCCTAGTGGAGACACCGAAGCTAAGGGAAGATGGGAATATGTAGATTAATGCAGTAGTTTGAATCAGAATGCCCATCGAAGCAACTGTTGCCTTGGGGTTTACTAATAACCCACAAAGCAAAATCATAATTTCATACCACCACCATTCGAGGCACACTGAAATGCAGCTAGGTATGGCTAAAATCAACAGGGATTTCCACCCTTTAAAGCACTCCATGGATAGCCCTCCCCAAGTTTTTTTATACACTCCAAAGAAAACTATATAGATTATTAACAATGTTACGAGGTTAAAGTTTGTCCAAACACTACTTAGTGCCACACCTTTGATGCCTAAATTAAGGTATGACACAAGGAGATAATTTATTGGCATGTGCAGAAGAATTGATAGGGCTGCACAGATTGTTAAAGGCAAAGTTATAGACTGTGTTCGAAGGTAAATACGCAAAGGATGCAATAAAGACTGCATGAAAAGATCAGGAATTGAATAGAGTAAATATGCTTGAGCATGTGTAGCAATGGCTTCATCTTGGCCACAAAAGATCAAAATCTTTTTCATATTAAGCCACAAAAGGGATATCGGAAATGAAGCGAAAATAAGCAAAAACACAGTTCTCTGCAAGGTAAGGCCAAGAAGTTTGTATTTTTTAGCACCAAAAGCTTGTCCACAAATGGGTTCCATTCCCATAGCTAAGCCGGAAAGGATCGAGTAGCCCGTGATGTTAGCAAAACCGATGGCTAACGACACACCTGCTAACGCCAAATCTCCTAGTCTTCCTAAAAAGAGCATGGAAATCATAGAACGAGAGTAAAGAAAAAGGCCAGTTATAATCATTGGGAGGGCTATTTTGGCTATGGAATTGATTTCTTGAATGACTAGAGAGGAGTGGGTAATCTTGTAGGGTTTATTGGTTTGGTTTGTTTGTTGTCGAGATGTTGGGGTCTTGGGGATCAAAGAAGTGAACACGTCGGATTCTTGGTCTTTCGAGGACATTTTTGTGTTAGAATTTGTGTGTGTGTGTGTGTGTGTGAGAGAGAGAGAGAGAGAGAGTTTAGGGGGTTTGAGAATTGAAGTAGAGGTGGGCTTTTATAGTTGTTTCGTTGGGACGGCATTGGGTTGTAGGTAGCGTTTAAGTGTGCACGTAATCTTACATTTTGAAAGAGCATTGGTGTCGCCTAGCAGAGAGCCGGCCGACATGCAGCAACAGTAAGTCGTGCGCCATTTTTTGTTCAACTAAGATCCTGAAGATGAAAATTTTTATTACTCATTATTTCAAATCAATTTTTTTTTTTTTTTTTTTTTTTGTTTGGTGTAAAAGTCTATTCTTTTCGTTTTCAAACATGGTATAAGATGATTTTTTTCCTATTTCAAAAAGAAAAGATACGGAAATCTGAATTTGGTACCATGTGATTGACTAACCTAATGACTACGGTTTATTACCGAAAAGTCTTTTTGAAAATCCAAGAAATTTCAAACAAACGAAAAATTTATAGAAAATTGGCACTCGTTTCGTTGACTTTCATAACCCATGAATGAAAATGATTCTTCTTTTAAGTGTTCCTTTTTAGAAGTGAATTAAAGTAAACGTATTTGTGAGATCAAGTTTTAAAGTCATTCATATATAGAAATATTGTGCACGAACAAGGGATTTGACAAGAAAATTGATTTGACAAGCAGGTGATTTCATATTGAAAATATAATTTGTATAAAAAAAGTTTTTCCTCCTCTTAAAATTAAAACCTTATCGTTAGACAATGTAAAATGAATTTCAAAGATTTTAGGGGTTGTTCTCTTTGAATTTCATTTTTGTGTTTTGTGTTTTGAATTCATTTTGAGTTTTGAGTGTTCATTTTGAAATTGTTGAAAATGTATTCTTTTTGACATTTTGAAAACATTCAAAACACGTTTTGAAAATTTTGACTTGATTATAATTGAACACACCCAAAACGACAAATTCATTTTGGGTTTTCTTTGTAAATTTTTAACTTGTTTTCAAAAACGGATTTTCAAAAATAGAAAAGAGAACGCGTTTTTACTGTTTTGAAGCTGGGATTGTAGTGAATTTCATTTCCCAGAAGTGTAAATCGAAAATAGAAAACGATTTAGAAATGGTAAAGAGAACAGACCCTTAGTTTCTGTCTCAAACAATCTGAAATTTTTGGACCTTTCCTACCTCCCGTTTTCATTTTTTTTCCATGCTCTCCTTTGGTCAAATCTAAAATCCCAATTTTAAAGCTTGAATTCCAAATTTAAAAAAAAACAGTTGAATAGAGAAAGAATTAGGTGAAAATATATATTAAATTATATCCTGAATAATTTTAGAAATTGATAAAAATTTGAAGCTATATATTAGCTAGAGTCAAACATTTGTACAATGTTTTCGATTTAAAGCAACGGAAAAGGACAATGTTATAGGTGGACCCTATTTATCAACAGGCCTGTTAAGGGCCAATCTATATTCACAAAAAGTCAAATAACAAAAAATTGAGAAAAAATTAAGATTTTTGCAAGCCAAGAGTAAGTGCACTTTGTTGTGGCACGGCGAACCGAAAGTGCCACTCAAATGTCCCATGTCTAGCTACTAGTACTCGTACTTTTGCTTATAATCCAAAAGGTTCACTATCGCCTAGAAAATTCATATTATGTATTATTTTCAAATTCAGTTCGGACAATAATTTAGACAAGAAAAAGGGTCAAGGATTAAATGATTAGGTCGAACTTGAATTAGTGGCAAAAATTTCAAGTTTTTAAATAAAAAAACAAAAATTAGGTGGTGAATTGGCTGATTGTTGGATAAATTGGCCGGTAGTTGATGAATATGTCGATTTTGATACTTTTACCATATGGTTTAGTGTATGAACATGTTAAGGAATGAATCTCACATTGAATAAATATGAAAATATCGATCAATTTATAAGGGTTTGTACTACCCTTCTTAACAAGATTGACCTATTAAGATGGAACCTTAAATCTTAATACGGTATTAGAGTTCATTAAACTTGAACGATCAATTTAACTGATTAAGACTAAAAAATGAGTAAGCGAATTTCAAGATTGGTTTGTTCAAATGAGCTTCCATCTTGTGGTGACATGTTAAATGATAAATTCCACGTTGAGTAAATTAAAAACAGATCAATTTATAAGAATTTGAATTACTCATCTTAGTAATGTTGGCTTTTTAAGAATGAACACGGAGTCTTGTTGACCAGTTTGATGATTAACAATTTTGAAATATTGTTATGTTATGGTAATAAGGTTTTGATTTATTATGCATGTGTACATTAACTTCCACATTTCTCAAATAGAGAAATTTAAGAGAGACCCTTAATAAGAATGATTTTTGGTAAACCTAAATGTACACTACAAATATATATTCTTTTTTTATTTTTTTTAATGACTCAGGTGTCTAAATTTTGCTCGACTAATTTTGAGGAGTGGCGGCCTTCCCCCTTGGTTCGCCACCCGAGTTAATTCGGATGCGGTCATAACTTATACACATTTGGACCGGACATTCGACGGTTCTCTTCCCTATGGACCTCTACCTTCCAATATAAATGTTGTCTTCCAACATAAATGTTGCCTTCCAGTTGCCGTGGAAATTCAAACATCCTATATTCCGTAAAGAACCCTCCTACTTTACCACTGCTCCATGCCCATGGGACTCCAAATATATATTATTGTTGATACTTGATGTGGTGTTAAAAGATGATTGGAGGAAAAATTGTTTATTTTTTTAAACTATTCAATGGTGTGTTGTCACATAACACAATATAAAAGATAATGTAGAAGATGATGTACATGTATTATTGAACTTTTTGCTTAGGAATTTAGTATTATATTCTATTTTTGTTTTCACGCTAAATACTCGTATAAATTAATGTTGCAAAGGTGGGTTAAAGCCACGTGGATGGCTGGTGATTGCTCGCAACAGAGAGTGGATACATCATGACAAAGAAGCCCACAGTACCAGAAGACAGTATTTTGCTCACACAAGCGTGTGGGAAATTCTTGTCATAAAAAAATAAATTAAATATTTTAAAGGAAATAGTTCAGCACAATTTATATTCTAATAATTAAAATTAATTATGCATTAACTAATTTACCATAGAAAGCAAAAGAATATTTGTCAACTAATTTAATAGCTAGCTTGGTTGGATCGGACCATTTTACATCTCTACACGTAAGTGAATATGTCAAAGGTTATATAAAAATATGTAAATTATTTACAGTTTTTAACATCTTAAATATTTATACGAAGTGATTAAACTATTGCACAATAACCAAGCACTTTATATATACACACAAAAAATAAAAATAAAAAAGCTTTTTTTTGGTAAATAGTGTACCCTCAAATTTTTTCATCCCATTTTCCAAATTTTCACTTTAAACTTGTTCGTATTGGAAAGCAAGCAAATTTCCTATGAAAAGAAAGTGAGCGACAGGTGGGATTGAGATTTAAAGGGCTTAAAACATCTTCCTAGCTCTGTGGGAAGGCTTCCTATTTGTGGCTTGGATTGTTCTCCTTCATTGGATATTTTGTTTGTTCGACCACCGTTCATGTTTCAAGATCTAAGTTTTCGCTATAAAAAAAATCACGAACACAGAAGTTCAGGATATACATGACTTCTATTCTAACGCTAGAAGACCATTGAAAGACATTCGGTACTAACATAGCCCTCCAGGATTCAACAACCTACATCCCACACGGGTAGGGAAATGCGGAGACATCAGATCAGCATGTCATGAAACAAGCACACTGAACGGGCATGCTTCATCCGTATCTCCAAGTCATTTTCCAAATTTCGGTTTTAAATTTTCTCTTTTAATTATTTCATATAGTTCATATTCTTGTTCACAAGGAGCTTAATTAATTAATTAATTATTCCCGTCCCTCCTATTAATGCCACAGCTTAAATACAATGAACAGATCTGTAATCTGTCTTTAGTCTTATCTTTTGCTAATTAGAAAGACAAAATATGCAAGTAACAAGGGATAATATGATTGGTTTAAGATGATGCCAAAAAACCCTTATTTTTTTTTATTTTTTTTCTCGTTTAGACCAATGGTCAAATGATTTCTACTTAGTCTAAGTCATATCATATGAAAACAAACTGTCCCAGACTGGTTTAGTAAATTATAACCTTAATTAGTGCAAGATTTAGTTGTCTTTTGTTGGACCAAAACCTCAAAATATTCTACATAAAAAATAGGACAAATCTTTAACTAAGACAACCTTCTTGTATTTCAAGATTTCATGCACTATGAGAATAATTTATTCTACATATTCTGTGTATAAAAACATAGATTCTGTGCTTAGAATCAATGGTTAAAAATAGTTGTACTGTTTGAAGGCTGGAATTTGTCCACAACCTAAGAAACCAAAAGCAATGTGCACCAAAGACAATGAGCCGTAGATAGCTCCTGTCTTTGGGCAGTGGACGAAATTCAGCTGTTGGATCCTTAAAATTGCTGTTGATACTTGAGAGTCACATAATTCTCATAAACATGGTCGTCGAATGGGTGAGCGAAATGTGTCTTTTCCTATGAACATTGAATGGGGAAATGAAATGTGTATTAATTTATACGTCACATATGTTCACACATTGTTCATATGTACTTCATGGCATGTTTGATACATTAAACCGGACACGATTAAGTTCATGTTTGAGTCCCATTTTTTTAAAATAAATTTTGTAAAAAGTATTTTTTTTAAAAAAAAATCTGATTAAATGTAAAAAATTATGATTAAAAATTAGTTTGGGGAGAATGAAATCAAATAAGAGCTAAAACTTATTAATTTCTTGTCCAATACGTACATTTCAGTACAACAAAAATAACCTCGATGACATTCTATTATTAACTTAGGATTCACATACCTCACTCTCATTGTTTACACGCAGATACTTTCCCGACCGATATTTAAACGACAAAATTCCATCAATGGGGACCTTTAACAACGGATCTTTCCGTGAGAAATGGTCAAGGAATCTCCAAAGTGCTAATTACATAGAACTTGGTAAAAGAGTCATCTAGAAATACCTTTTAGCTTAGACTATGTCTCTTCTTCAACAAAGATAAGTTGAAAAAGACAATATTTTGAAATCTTAACTTTTGTGTTGTCTTCTTTACACAATCCATTCATTTCCAATTTTTGGACAGTTCGAGAAATGACAACAAAAGGGGTGTGAAACCAATGATTCTTTCCTTTGGATTCATCTTCAAATCCAGTTTGCATGCATGTGCTATAGTGTGTATAGGGTGGCCCCTTCTTTTGCCGGGTGGACCGGACGTAGGTGTTAGCTGGAGTTGAAAGAATCAGGGCAAAAATCACGCCGGTTTGAATTCTGAGATGGAAGATTATGTAGAAGGTAGACAAAATACTTTTCTAGTTCATGCATGCTATGCACTGGCGGACCCGGGGGGTCCGGGGGGACACGTGGAGCAAAAAAAAAAAAAAAATTTAAAGTCACGTTTGGTATCGATTGAAATCAAAATTTCAATATAAATTAAAGTTAACAATTAATTTTAATAACATATTTCATAAAATCCATAACTGTTTTAACTTTTATTAAAATTTACTAAAAATTTAAGTTTAATCTCTATCAAATTGGGGCAAAATCACAATAAATTTGAATTTCGATAATATGTTAATTTTAAAAATTCTCCGACGATCGTACGCTATTTGCATCTACGGATTGCTTATGTCATCTCAAAACTTATTTTAAGAACTACATTATGAGTATATCGGATAGTCCAAACAGATATCGAAAATAGTTAAAAATATGTTAAACGCGAGTCTTAAAGAAAGAAGTCTAACTTGCATTTTTAAAAAAAAAAATTCAATTATCTCATTAACATTTATTATTTTTGCGATACAAATTTCTCAATGTAATTTTCATCATTTTATTAGGAAATTTTATATGGAATATAATATCAAAAAATTTCGAAATTTTACATTCGAGAAGTTATATCTCATGTAAATTTTCGGATGCAAAATTACACGGGGTATGATTTTTTTGGACGTAAATTTTCGATCGTAAAATTTCTTCCAACTTCTTTACAAGTTCGATTGTGCTCCCTAACTTTAATGTTATGCATTCGCCCCTGATGCTATGTATTGACAAAATTGATGGCAACGAGATAAAATTTCAGCATTAGTTGCTTGGAGTTTAATTATATTGTATAGCTGTTTATTTGACTACGAGTTTATGGTCGAAGTCTTGGGCGGCCGTAGTCACGCATGCTTTAATATTCTTTTATATTGGAAAAAGTAGAAGAAAGACATCTCCCACGACATATCTGCCTTAATGGGAGATAAAGTTTGCATCAAACATTCATTTAGTCGATAATTTTACCCAAGAAACGCCATTATTAATGCCTTTTTCTATGTACCTATTCTTCTGTTGTGGACACTAACGAGAGGTCCATCCATCAATTTCAAATAATCGTGTGAAACCTTGCCTTGTGACTCTGTTAGAACCATCTGATTCAAAACATTATCAGAATACACGAGAGAGAGAGAGAGAGAGAGGTGAGGAAAACTTTTTGTAGTCTTCCTAAAATATCTGCCTTGTGTGTGGTCCGATACATGCGTAGATTTTGACACGCTCTTTGCTGCACGCCTACATTGGAGACGTGTCAACAGTGGGTGTAAAGCAGAATGCAGCGTAGATAAAAGACATGATTTGTGCCAATTCGATCGTGACACATTTGGAGTTAGTTGATGCGTAATGTACCACGAGGATCATAATAATCTCGATAAAAAATACACGAGTATATCTTGTACTTTGTAATCATACCTTTCATCCCTTCTGGAAAAGAAAGCACACCCTCTATACTAAATCAAAATCAACAATTTGTTAAAAAATTTGATGCTCTCAACCAAATATAATTGTTCTCTAATGCTATGAAAGAGTCAACAAGTCGTGGAGTATATATACAACTTTAATAATAGAGTTTTAGATGGAATGGACAAAATTCGTCAAAATCGTGAACAAGCCAGGGCCGGAAGAGTAGCTTTCCTCGTGCGCAGCGAGTGGCAACGGTGTCGCTCGAGCGCTAGGCTCACGGGCAGTGAGCGACGGACTTCCTGTTCTAAGCGCTCACAAGCCAAAATGCAGCGACTTCTTTTCCTTGATCCATCTTTAAACTTCTTCAAGTTCTCTTCATCCAAACCACAATGCCCAAAGGAATTTGGTTCGCACTTCAACATCCCTATAGTAACCTATTGCACTTTTTCTTGGGTTTCTCACTAAGACTAGGGAGTTCTAATCCCTGTGCATGGGAGCAGAGTGACTGGCCAGTAAGTTATCAGTTCATTGAAGTACATTACAATTTCATTAACAATGAATCACTAAGACCAGTAAAAGCAGAATTCCAACTTAAAAATGTTTTAAGACTAGACAGCATTTAATCCAAAATGCCTTTTCATAGTCGAGCCAGATAACCCCAATAGTAATGTAAAACAAACTTTGGATCGCTCCTCAATGACATAATTCCTAGCTCATAGTTCAATCACTGGGTGTTATGCTCACAAGGGATCGAGTAAATAAATCAGTTATGGTTTGGTTTAACTAAAAAAAAGTTGATAACAATCTAAATTAAAGTCAACAATTAATTTTAACCATACAATATACAGGATCCACAATTTTCTAACTACAATTTTTATCAACTTTTGTCAAAATCTACTAATGTTCTAAAATATAAGAGAGAAGAAACAAATATCTGAAAAGATCTAAAAAAAAATTCTCGTCCTCTCGATGTTAGTGAAGTAGGAGGGTGACAGTTGATTGGCATACGTGCGGTGCAGAGCCTATTATCTGAACAATGTTTGTTTGTACACCACCAGTGCAGTACGTTCCACAAAACAACTCAATGAGCAATTCAGTCCTAAAAAATTGGGTTTTTTGGCTGCATTTGTCATTCAAAATTGACCTTGTGGAGGCGCCATTCACAGTGGAATGGAAGAAACAGATAATACATTATGCATCAACATTCTTTAATTCCTCACCATTCCAAGAAAACAACCTTCCTTCATGTATTGAAAGCAATATTCTTCCACTACACCCACCATGCAATAGTCAACAAAGTACATACATGTAAACAGTTGATAAAAGCTAATGAGTCAAATATAGACTGAATACAGGAGGGGTCATGACAGTAACAAAATCTTTGGGCCCAAGCATATTACATTAAAAGCAAAGTCTCCAACACTATGATAAGACTGGGATATATCCCAAAAGTGATAGTACTAGGCATACTGTTGACTGCAAGACGTCGGATCCGGACATGTGGAAGATCAGTTGTAATTTAATCAAGATCCACATTTTGGAGATGCTCCAATGATCAACTGCACCGCAAAGAGCAGCAGATGGCATTAATGACATGAGCGAACAGCAATGACAACATGAAACCAAAACATAAGAGTAACAAATTTGCTTACTTTTCATACTGCTCAGATGGGGGGACTTCTGTATCACTATATGCGGGACTATCCATGTGTGCAGGCTTAGAATTTGGGCTTTTATCACCATCATAAACATCAGGGCTAACCCTCTCTTTTTGCTCTCTTCGAGGACTTGGACTTGGACCATTACCATAATCTGGAGTTGCAATCTCCCCAGGACTGAGTCCACCAGCATCGTCACCATTGGGCCCATCTCTTTGAGTAACTGGGCTTCGTCTAGGGCTGTAATCAGAGTACCTTGCCTTCCTGAGACTTGGACTATTCCCACGATCATACTTAGAGTCCCTTGCCTTTGGACTGGGGCTGCGGCTGGCCCTACGACCATAATCAGGACTTGCCCGCTCTCTACGATATGGATTTGGACTGCGGCCATGACCATAATCAGGACTTGCCCTCTCTCTCTTGTAGGGACTAGGAGACCGACGTTGGTCATAGCCTCTCCTTGGTGATCTGTCACGAGTTGGGCCTGGGCTATATCCACTTCGCCTCTCATCATCATCCTTGATAGCATATTCGACACTGATAACTCGATCGAACAGTTTACTGCATTTAACACCCAAACGATCACAACAATGCTGCTAACTAATTTTAGGGTAAGGCTTGATTAACTTCAAAAACAAAGGTAGGCATAACGTGAGCATTAGATTCACAAACATTTCCTAAATGAGCTCACCTCATGTTTGTGGCATCCAAAGCTTTGGTTGCCTCCTCCTGCGATTCATACTGAATAAAGGCAAAATTCTTGCGGATCCTCACATTCAGAATTTTTCCATATGGATCAAAATGTTTCTCTAAATCTCTTGTCCTTGTATGGTATGGATCAAAATTTATTACAAATAAAGTTTTTGAGGGTCTCGAGTTAGATGAAGGCTTTCTAGAACTCTCAGGCCTCCTGCTACCACGTTCTTGCTGGGGCACAACAATGAGGAAGAGTCTTTAAGTAGTAATCCCAGAAATTAGTTGTACAGAGAAATAAATTAAAAAAGGAAAAAGAAAAAAGAACAAAGAACAAAGAACAAAACAGATATATCACCTTTGTCCACTCAACACGCAGCCTACGTCCCTTTCTCCCAAATTCAATGCGGTCAAGTGCCCTAATTGCATCATCTGCATCTCTCTCATCTTCCATGTAAACAAAAGCAAAACCTGAAATCCATAAAACATCTCTCTCTTAATAAATCATTACCTATTATGTTAATAAAAATTAATCTATGTGAAGACTCCTTCAGTAAAATGATTGCTGCATTTGAAACAATTTTTAGTCTGCAGCTGAGCAAATCATCAACCCTGTCACCTGATAAAAAAAAAACCAGCTTCACTATCTAGAAACTACTGACCAGTAGAATCAGTAACAGACCTTGGCTAGTGAACTAAGCGATGTCAAGAAACAACTATCGAAAGGTGGATGTCTCATGACATAACAATGAAAAGAGAGTGCCTTCTCCATTTTATTCTGCTGCCTCAGCTTCGAGGTCTGCAAGTGTAACGTGGAAAAATGAAGGCTGGACAAAGGTCATGACAAATGAAGGCAATAATGACTTGGGGAAATGTGAGATGGTGATGCCATGGATGATCGAGGCTCTTCTAGGAAAAAGAAGAGGACACTTGTCACTGCCAGGGAATGAAATGCAGAAGAACCGTCCATCAGCCATGAATTGCATGGACATTGCATTGTAACCCTGCGCCAAAGAATTAATTGAGTATGGGGTTCACACACTTTAAAAAAGATATATACTTTTTTTTAAACATAGCCCGACACCCCCACTAAACTCGACAAGGAAAGATTGCTGTCAAATGCATGTTTGGGCAGTATTCTTTGCTGAATGCAGCTCCGTCGTGTGCTGAACTCTCCACAAGCTTGACAGCACTGGTTTCTGAATATTCTGAAATTTCCTTCTCAAGAAATTAAGCGTATATTCACCAATTGAACACCTTTCCAATCTGCTTGATGTTGTGTTACGAAGACCAGTGACTTGGGCAAGATGATCAGGAACTCTCCAGTCACAAAACAATTATAGTGCATGTGTATTGAATTACCTTGGATATGGATGGTAGTGTAGATTGTCAATTCAAAATGAACACATTACTTGTATAAACTGTAAATACTAAATTAATGTGTCAGTAGCATGGAGTTGACAGTCGAATTTGAGTCATTCAAGAAGAACGAAAAACTAGGAATTTCTTAGCTGTCTCAACTGGTAAGAGATAATTGCCTAATTGTGTTGTGCCGCTTGACACCTTTGGCAAGTTAAAATAAAAAACTATAAATGTGTTTTGGTTTATGTTCCTTGTTAAGTGAATAATTTCAACAACTTAGCTCTTTTGGTATATACAGCAGTCAAAAATTATCTTCGAAAGAGTTAACTATCTGACAGCTTTTAATGGCCTGCTCCGAACAGAACATAGTCCAGGTAAAACAGACTTACCAGCCTTCATATCAACGCGATCAACTTTTCCATATCTCCTGAAGAGTCTTTCAAGATCCGACTGCCGAGCATCATACTCAAAGTTTCCACAGAAAATAGGCCTCATTTCAACTTAGCACAGATTGTCAAAAACCTGCAACAATGATTAAGTGAACATACATTTTTTTTTATTTTTTTGTAATCAACCATGCCAATATTCTAAGAAAATGCACTGTTTGATATTTTTCGGTCAATCGAACACTTTTTATACTTGAGAACACGCCAAAATACTACAGTTATGAAGATTTCAAATTAAGAACTCAAATACATTGATATAAAGTAGATCTCAAAAACTGTAAAATAACTAGTCATTTACCACTGAGTGGTGTTCTATAGTTCACAAATGGTGTTTGCCTAAAACTTAAAAGCAGAAGCCCAAGAAAGATGAGGGAGATTTTTCAATTTTACACATTAACCTCTAATATTTAACTTTTTTCAATATTAGATCATCTAAAAGAAAAATGTAAGTCCATTTTCCTTTTCTAAGTAGGCAAATGAGGTTAATCAGTAATCCCCAATTTTACGATTACTTTTCCTTTCACTAACTAAAATACCGAAACAAATTGTTCAGTTTTCAGGTCCTGCAATTCAGACAATCTACTGAACGGGCCAAGCAAAATCATCAAGAAAATTAAAGGGAAAAAAATAAATCCCGGAGTTACGACTCAAACCAAGAATTATCTTAAATTTATCCACATTAAAATCCAGAATCATCAAAAATTAGGCTTCAGCTAACGCCAAAATAACTTTAAACATCACAAACAATTCAAGAATACATCCAGATAATCAGATTTTTATCTAAAAAGATAAAAGAAAATTAAAAAAATAAACTTCAGGTACAGATCCGAATGAAATGGAAATTAAGATTTACAAACAACAGGAAGATGAAATCTTGATGTACCTTCGGAAATTTCGAAACCCTAGACAGAGAAAGCTCGCTGAGAGAGAAATATCTTCCGAAGTGGATAAAAATCAAGTGGAGCGTTATGGTGGGTATTTTAGTAATGGCACGGTCAAACGGCCACTTTTTCACCAGTCAAAAATATTTGTCATGTGTAATTATCGCATAACTTCTCCATTTTTTATTGATGTTGTGAAAAAGGTTTATACTTTTTTTTTTTTTTTTTTTGACATTTTCATTCTTATTTTCACTTTTTATTATGCAAAAGATCATTTTCATCCTTTTCTCAATTATTAAAAATTGTAAAATGACGAATATAATTTCTCTTTAAATAAAACAAAAGGAAAAAATAATAATTGCAATCATAGTCCCAATTTTTTAAAAAGCACAAATGAGTCTCAAATAAATTATTAAAAGGATAATTAAGACATAATGTTCCTACCTTTCACTTTTATTGCAAAAAAGTCTCTAACTTTTATTTTTTTTTGCATTTTCACCATTAATACACATTTGATTACACAAGCCATCATTTCTATTCATTATCATCCAATTTCTCAATAAAAGCTATGAAATGACGAATAAATTCTCATATTTAAATAAAAAAAACTAAACAATTAATTGCAACCGTAGTTCCAAATTTTTTTTAAAAAAATTCAAACGAATTCCTAATAAATTATTAAAAATTTTAACTTTTTTTTTTAAAATTCAAACAAGTCCTAATTAAATTTATTTAAAAATTTAAAAATAAAAAGTGCAGACAAGTCTCAAATAAATTATTAAAGAATTAGAAATTAAAAAGAAATTATCTTTTATTTAAATATAAGGATATATTCATTATTTCACAGTTCTTTATTGAGAAATTGGATGAAAATGATGGTTTGCACAATCAAATGTATAATTAAGAGTGAATAAAAAAATGAAAGGCATGGACATTTTTCGCAATAATAGTGAAATGTAGTGGTGCTAATTGCCCTTTTAATAATTTATTTGACTCATTTGCGCTTTTTAAAAAAATTGGGACTATGGTTGAAATTAGTTTTTCTGTTTCTTTTTGTTTTATTTGAAAATAATGATATATTCGTCATTTCATAATTTTTAATTGAAAAAACAAATGAAAATAACCTTTTGCACAATGAAAGATGAAAATAATTGTGAAAATGTCAAAAATTGAAAGGTATTAACGTTTTTCACAATAACAATTAAATATTGGGACGTTTTGTGCTAATTATCCTATTTGTCATTTATATAATGGCCTTTTATTATTAAATGATAAAATACTCTTAAATATTTTATATAATTATAAAATTATGAGTTTGTTTAAAAAGAAAATAATATCCTTTAAGTTACAAAATAAAAACCAATCATCTCACTTAAAATTTCAAAATCAATTCGCTTTTTTTATTTGTTTACTCCAACACAGATAAAAATTCTTTCATTTTTCATCTATTTCAATCTTAAAATCTCATAAATTTGTCAAACGCTCAACAAAAATATTTCGTTTATATCCAACACTTCGAATCGTTGAGTATATTTACGTACATTTAGTGTCATTTTTGTTAAATTAGTATCTTTTTTAAATCATTAAATTTTATTTCGATAAATGCTATAGCATAGATAGATAATTTTATAAAAAAATGGGAGGTAATATTGGGGTCAAACGGCAATCATGGATGGCTCGGACGTAAAGGATAGTTTGGGCCTTCTGTCCATTAACGGATGGCCCAGTCGTCGGGCGGTCCGTTAACCAGCGGCCGACCGATTTATTTTTGTGGTAATTACACAAAACCCTTCTTTTCAACTTCACTTTTCCAAAACCAGATGGGAAGTTTCACTTTTCAAAAATCAGATATTTCAATTTTAAATATTAAATAGATAACTATTTCCAATTTCCTCATGTTCCCACCATAAAATTCCCAATTTTTCACTAAATCCCTCACCCCCCCTCCTCCCGTATCTCACTCTCCCCACCGTGCTGGTGCCGCCGGCGACCTTTCTCCACTGTGCTGCTGCCGCCGGTGAATTCTCCTCTCCCTCCCCTTCTCCTTCCTCTCCTCCCCCTCCCTCCCCTTCTGCTGCCGAATTTTTTGATGCTGCTGCTGTTGGCGTCACAGCAGCGTCGCGATGCTGCTGCCCGAATTCGCATCAGCGTCGCGACGCCGGCAGCAGCGTCGCGATGCTGCCCAGGTTTTTGTCCCCGAAGAGCGTTGTCGCCATAGCCTCCGAGAAAGCGGCCACTGGTCTGTGTGCTCTGTGTGGAGGTGGCTATGATTTGTGTGGACGTGGGCGTGATCTGCTTGGAGGGGTGGCCACGCTGTGGTGGTGATGGTGGTTGTGGGGTGTTGGAAGTTTTGTATCTATTTTTTTGGTGTGGTCGTCGTGGTTTCTAGCTGCGGTGGAGGTGGGTGATGGTGGTGGATCTTGTGGGGAGGTGAGGTGGTGGTGGATCTGGTGTGACGAAGTGGTGGTGGTGTTTTCCTGCTGTTGATTTGTTTGAAGTGGTGGTGGTGTTCGGTGGTGCTGCACAGTGGTGGTCACAGGTGTTGTGCAGTGTTGGTGTTTGATGTGTGTGGTGGCAGTGGAGGCTGTGTTTTTTTTTTTTAATGGTGGTGCGATACAAGCGATGGTTCGGTGGTTGTGGTGGCGTGGCGTGGCGTGGTGTGGCGAGGTGTGGGCGGCAGTTGTTTGAATCTATGTTGTGTTTCGTAACCAACTGGGACAGCATAATGGACTAATTGTGACCACATAATGGATTAACTGTGACCTTAAAATTCGACAATTTGTGACTAAATATTAATTTGAGCCATGTGCAAAAATATTTTGTAACATGTGTTGTAATCATTTGAAAATAACCCGTGACTATGAACAAAATCCTAAATTGTGACTTGGGCTGTGACTTGTAACCTGGGCTGTGACTTGTGATCTGAGTTGTGACCTGGGGTTGTGACTTGTGACCTGAGTCGTCGGAATCGGAGCAATCGCCGGAACGGTCGCCGGAATCGAAGTAGTCGCCGGAACGGTCGTCGGAAAGTTCGCCGGAGTAGAGCGGTGATCAGAACGGTCGCCGGAGCGGTAGGGGTGGTGAAGGTGGGATGGGTTAATTATATTATATTATAATTAAATATTTAATAATAAATTAATTTAATAATTTATTATTTCATAAATAAAAATTTAAAAAAATCTAATAAAAATCTGATTTTGGTAATTTTAAACTTGTGTTCTTATTTTTGAAATAGACTAAACTTATACTCTTGAATATATAATCTTCCCTTTATTTTTTGTCTCCACCCTTATTGACTAATTTCTTATGTTTAATATATATATCGTAATGCAGATATGTCATCATTATATATCCCAATTTGTTACTTTTGTGAATTTCAAAGGAATGAAAATGGTCGATGGGAATGGGAATGGGAATGGAAATGGACGAGTGAAGAGGATGGGATTAATGCAATTTTGATAACATCGAGTACATCGTTTATGGAAATGTATCATGATATACAAAACATACTTAACGTCGATCTCTCTCAATGAGATATGAAATTAAGATTTTTATTTCACAAGTATTCAACCATTATGATTCCACATGTGAAAGTTACTTTTGAAGTGTAACTGAAGTTTGTAATTAAATTGAACCAAGTTCGCAAGTCGACTCCTTTTTGTGTAACTTTATTGAAGAAGAATATCCTCGATAGTGAACACGAAAATTCTGATAGAGGGAATCGTAATGTAAATGATTTTTGGATACTGTGAATATTCCCAAAACAGCTGTTACTCACCATGATCTCACTGTTACGCATAGAATTCGCGAGAAAGTTGAAGACAACGAGGATGAAAGGCGATTTACAAATTGAGATTTGAATGCTTTGTCAGAGACATGAGTGTGGTGGGAGTTCACATGTTGGGCCGAGTACATGGTCTTCTAATTGTTAGTACATAGTTCCCAATGATGGAGATTTACATGATGATCAACTATTTGACACGAAAAGAGATTTGTAAGAAGTTGTGCATCGGATTGCAATGAAATATAACTTTGAGTTTAAAGTAGAGAAATCAAACAAGTCTACATACACAATTATTTGTGTGGACAACAATTGCAATTGGCATTTGAGAGCGACAAAGATGGATACGAACGAGTACTTTATAGTTCGTAGGTATACACGAGAACATACTTGTGAAGTGGATATTCGTCAAAATAGTTACAGGAAAGCTCAATCATGGTTTATTGGTCGATAGATAATGCAAAAGTTTCAGGATCCACAGACGATTTACAGACCTACAGATATCATCAATGATATCCGTCGAGAGAATGGGGTAGTCATGAGCTACCGAATGCATGGAAGGCTAAAGAATGTACATTGGATGATTTAATGGGTTTGACCGAGGAAAGTTATACTAAATTCGCCAGATATTGTCATAACATGGGGAGAACTAATCTTGACTCAGCATTTTTTATTGAGACCAATGACGAGAATCGCTTTAAGTATTTCTTTATGACTCTTGGACAATGCATTCGAAGTTTTCGAAATGTGATGCGACCTCAAATTCTAGTCGATGGTATAACCCTGAAAGCTAGATACAAAGGAAATTGATAATTACTACATGTCAAGATGTCAACATCCAAATTTACCCTTTGCATTTAGCATAGTCGATGGCGAGAATGGTCTAGCGATGGGTTGATTTTTCTCAAAACTGAGGCAATTAGTTGGGAATTTCGAAAATCTTGCATTTGTGACTAACCGGGGCAGTCAATAATAAATGGTATAGCTAAATATTTCTCAAGGCACATCATGGTTATTGTATGTACCATATACAGGACAACTTGAAGACTAAGTATCGGGGTAGTGGAATCGTTACATTGTTTATGAGAGCTGTAGAGGCTTACAGTTTCGAAAAGTTTGATAAGTTTATGGACAAAATAGAAAATAAATCACACAATGCACGAGATTATCAAAAATAGATGGGGGTCAAACATTGGGCACGATCACATTATCTAGGACATCTATACTATATGATGACGTCGAACAATGCAAAGTCGCTTAATGCATTATTCAAGAATGATCAAAAGTTACCAATTCTCGCGATGATTGAGCACATTCGTAACAAGCTACAACAGTGATTTTATGACCAATGTGAGGAATTATAGAATTGCACAAGTGTGCTAACCCGGCTCAGGAAGATAAACTCTTCAAAACTCTGGAGGTGGCGAGAAACTTAAGTGTAGAACCACTGGATCAATTTCGCTTCTCCGTGAGATGCATACGTAATATCGGATACATCGTGGATTGAATGATAATATATACACGTATAGATAATTTCAGTTGGAGAGTTTTTCATGTGCAAATGCAATCGCAGTGGCTATGTACAAGGGATTTCCACCATACAGCTTTTGTGTTCATTATTACATGGCTGATTATTGGAGAGCGGCGTATGCCGAAACTATATTCCCTCTACCAAATGAAGACGAGTGGGAAGGTCCTGACCACATTCTCCTACTTAATAATTTGTTGCCACCCGAAGTATACTCCAAGATGAAGATGTACATCTAGAATACCATTTACCGGAGAGTTTCGCCGATCGCGTAGGTGCGGAAGGTGCGGCACAACATGACATGTTCGACCCTATATGTAAATAATAATGTCAGTCTAATTTACTATAGATCTAACATAATTTAACAAAAAAAACAAAAATAAATATACAATTTTATTTGTCTTGCAATCGACCTACAGCTGATTGTACTGCAATGTCTGCTACTCTAGCCATCATGGAAATGATGGTCGCCATCAGCTCCACGCTTGAGTTGGCCCTATATAGCACAACTATGATCGAACTTGTACACTTGTATCGTTGACTCAATGAATACGATTTTAACTGCAAAAAATGCGAGTTTGCGATCACTTGGACATACGATGTGTACAACCCATCCACGACTTTCCCCATCTCAGACTGAGCCTTATCACGTACTCTTTCATGTAATGGGGGCAATTTGTACCAGTCTAATTTGTTAAAGATCATTTTATGCTCAATTTGAATGGCATTAAAAAACATGTAGCTCATGATAACTCGGCAAGAACATCAAATGATTTTGGGTGTCTCCGAGCCCGATCGCACAATAGTTCCATAGCCATATCAACATGCTACAGTAGGAACAACAAATAAAGATATGAATAACAATTATATGAACAACATGAATAATAACGGAAGAGACACTTACGTCTTCGTCAAACCATGATCCACTCTCTAGTATATCATCTAACCATTTCTTTACGTCCGATATTGGAGTCTCTCCTATCGTATAGGTCACTATGAAAGAGTAAAAGGAAAAAATGTTAGAAAGCACATAAATAAGTTAGTTTACATTAACAAAATTTCATAAAATACTTACCTGGGTCCAATCTTGTTGAACGAGCCATCGAACACTTTCTTCTTCGTCGGTCTTCTTCGCTACCCCCTTAGGCATTGGGGCCTCTCCTTCATCCAACCTTCGCTCCGGCACTAGGACCTCCTCCTCCTCTGCCACCCTCTCTGACACTAGGACATCCCCCTCCTCCATCACCTACGGTAAAGATCCTAAAAACGTATCGAAGGCAACATCTATTGTCCACGACAGATCATCATACCCTGTGTGATGAGTGAGGTCATACCCTCTGTCTCGAGGGCCACCATTCCTCTATCATACCTCCGGCACTCCCTCTGCCATTCTTTTTGTCATAACCTCGAAAGCCTACTACATCGCCTCAAAGCGCTGCGAACTTAGTATGAATCTCTCCTATATCTATCGCAACACTCATATCTCTTCTTGTAGCACTCCTAACTCCGTCGTGAAATCATGTCTCAACTCCCATCGCATCATTCACAGCTCCTCTCCGATAATACCAGTCAGATGTGTAGAGAAATCATCGAAAAAAATAGGTCTGATTGGGTGCGGGAAATCCACGTGGAAGGTGACTGGATGTGGGAGAATGAGATCTCATCGGAAAAGGTGATAACATTGGTGGCGGTGATCTATTGGGTGGAGATGATCTAATCGGTAGAGGTGAATGAGATATTTGGGGTAAAGGCGATCGTCGTACTACTGGATGGCGGTCCTATACAAATAAGAAGATTAACAATTAATAATCTACACATGTATATTGTAAGTCAGATCAACTAACTATATTAAATAAACATACCCTATCTCTATCCGGAACAGACTCGAACAGTGGATCGTCTTTAGTATGTGGAACAAATAATCCACCCACGTACATCTTATCCTCTTCATCTATCGAAGCAGTCAACTCACAGTGGACTTCGAGCGACATACCGACATTTCAATGTGTTAACGATCATATATCGAGCCGAGTAAATATACATACAATATAAAATGCAAATATATAATACTTACCTAAGGATCGTCGATGATAGATGTCAAATCTCTGGACAGTGAAGCATTCGCAGACAGCTGCTCTCCTTTTTGATCGCCCATTTGCTACCCAAAGTGGGGATAGCCTCATACACCCATACCAGCAACAATTAATATGTTTATACATTTAATAAAAAGTTTAACATTCATTAGGTTACACATTTACCTGCAAACGTGTAGAGTATCGTTATAACATCTCTGACTCCATGGAAAGCTGTTGAAGACATCAATATTATCAATAACATCCAACGAAAAAGGTCGATCGACATCCTACGATGTCGATGCCTCAGTACACTCTCTATTATGAACACCAATCCCAACTTTAATCCAACATGTGATCGCATTTCCTGAATGTGTCATCTAACCGTGGGGGTGTAACATGCCCTTTATTTCCAAAATATAAATTCAACAACCTTTTATTTGCTGTAATACGGGCCATTGCTTCTTCTTCACAATTACACTTCACGCAAGTAATGAGGGCAAATTCAATAATCGAGAATCTTGATACCTTCTCATCCCTTGTGGCAAAATGCAACTCATCGTCATCGACCGGCTTAAGCAGTCGAAATAATAAGGAATCAATGATCTGACATGAAAATTGCATGTCTTTAAATGAATAGAATGACCACATGAAAGATCAGTGGAGCATGGCTACGTGCTCTTTATCGAGCCCTTCCAGTACTGTAACATAGTTGGAAAAATTACAATATAACGTAACTTTCCCCAAATGAGCTTTCATACTGTTGTCCAAATGGTACTCCATCTTACAAAAATAATAAACATTAAAACCATATACAAAAGATTATGAATAAAATATAATATCTTAAAATTTAACCAATCAAATTATATGTTAGTCTACACAAGAAATAAATATATCTCATCACACATTAAAAAGAAAAAACAAAAATGAAATTTTGTATAAAGTAAATTGAAATAGAAAAATAATTTAAGTCAAATTAAAGCAAAAAACTAAAATGAAACCCGTTTGGCCTCCATTAAATTTATAACACATTTTTCTCTCTCCTATTTTTAAACTCAATTTCTCAAGTAAAATAATAATACACATAAATTGAATTAATTTAATGGAAAATAAATTAAATTAAGGAAAAAAACGAAATTAAAAAATTTATAACATTGAAATTAAAACACACACACACACACAAAGAAAAAAAAAAGAAGCAAAAAACGAAAATGATAAATAAATAATAGAAAAGAAATTTAAAAATTTATAAGATTCATTTTTTTTTTAAGAAATAAAAAAATATATACAAAAAGGAAAAATGTTAATGAAAAAATAATTGATGAAAATAAAATAAATTAAGAAAAAGAAGTTAAAAATATATATAAGATTTAAGATTGAAAAAAAAAAAGAAATAAAAATGAAAACAAAAAAATAAAATGAATTAAATTGAAAAAAAATTGAAATTGAAAACGGAAAAAAAAAAAAAAAAGGCCACTGGGACGTCCGAGCATATCTAAACGTCCAGGCAGATCTTCTCAGACATTCGGATTTGCCCGAATACGATGGGCTCGTTGGAAAACTCAATTTCCTTTGAGCTCCGTCCCAAAATTTCACATATTCTAGTAGGGGTGTCCAAAAGTTTCGAACCGAATCGAGTGGTTCTTCATAAATTAAATACCCGAATGGGTACCCGAATTGAGAACCGATGGGTTTGGGTAGGGTCTCAGTTCTAGACCAAAAATCGAAGAACTGAATAAGACCCAAAACTAAATAATTTTTTTTATTTTTTATATTGAATTAATTAAATTAAATTATTTTTTCTAAACAAATTAACAAATTAATTAAATAAATCAGATTATTTCATAATTTTAATTTTAATTTTAAAGTCCAATACCCAAATCATTTAAAAACCCAAATCATTTTAAAACTCATTTTAAAGACAAGAAATAGTGGAGTTTGGGATCCATTTACAGTTTTTGATATGGATCACCGATATTTTAATATTAATATCTACTTTTTGGTATTTGTATGCATTGAATTAATTTTATTGGATAACTAGTTATTTATATGTTTTTGAATTGGCCTACGTCAATTTATAAAAGTTACGAATGAAATGTCATTAGTTGTATTTATGTAGTGTTTCTGTAAATATTAAAAATTTAATTATGAAACCGAACCCGAACGGTTCCATAATTATATTTGGACCCGACGGATTCATTTATTAAACACTCGAAAGTTTTGGGTCGGTTCGATCTGAAGAGAATCGAACCGAACCGACCCACGGACAGCCCTATTTTCTAGCCTATTTCAACCTTAAATTCTACTTTTCTTCCATTTTGACCATAAATAAATCTCAGTATTTGTATTAAACTCATAAATTAACACATTCAATAAAAGAAAAATCAAATCAAATCTCTACATTCACCACTATGAAATACTAAAAATTTCAAACAAATACTAACCTCATCAAGTTTAGAAGATGAAAAAAATGAACAAGATCGTTTGTTTCTTCTGTATTCTTAGAGTCGGATCTCCTACCCCTTTCTTTCTCTTATTTTCTTTCTTCTTTTAAAAGGATATAATAGGTAACTATACTCTTTTGTTTTGTTTTTATCCCCCCCACCCCCTCTCCCTCTCTCTCTCTATCTCTCTCTCTCTTTTTCATTTAATACTGGTCAAAGGTAATTTTGGAAATTGGGCCGGGTCAATTAGTCATAGGAAAAATTCTAAATAAGGTGTATATTTTACACCAATTCAAAAATCAGGTTTATAATTTGAAAATTCAAAAATCAGGTTTCTTTTTTTAATTTTTATTTATGAAATAATAAATTATTAAATCAATTTATTATTAAATATTTAATTCTAATATAATATAATTAACTCATCCCACATGCACCACTCATACCGCTCTGGGGACTATTCCGGTGATCATTCCGACCACCACTCTTCTCCGACGACTGTTCCGATGATCGTTCCGACGACTGCTTCGATTCCGGCAATTATTTCGGTGACTATTCTGGTGACCATTCTGGTAACAGATTTATAATTTACGATCACAGCTCAAAAATTTTGTAGGTCACAATTAATTCGTTGATCACATATTTCAAAATTAGTTGGTCACAGATCAAAATTTATATGTCACACAATCACAAATTTCCAAATTAATTATAGGTCACAGGTCACATATTTTAAAATTAATTGATCACATGTTATTTCAAGGTCATAGATAAAAATTTTGTACGTCACATATTATTTCGAGATCACAGATTTTTAAATTAGTGGTCAGAGATTATTTTTGAGTGACATATTATTAAATTTTTAGGTAACATTTGAGTAATTGGTCACAGATTATCAAACATTATGTCACAGACTACCAAACATTTGGTTACAGACTACCGCCACTACCACTATGGCGACTTTCGACCACCCTCTTCAACACTACCAGCACGGCCACTATAGCTACTTGCAACCACCCTCACCTGCCACCACCGCTACAACACTACAACACTACCAACAACAAAGTCACTGCCAACAAATCACTACACCACCACCTTGATCCATTGCACCACCATCACCATCTCGATAGCATCGTCACACCACCACCAACAGAAATGCACCACCGTCGCCATAGGAAACACACAACCACCACAGAAACGAACCACCGCCACCATTTTGCAACCCACCAACAACCTGCACCACAACAACCAGAATGCTGCGAGCGGAACCACTGACGCCACTACCAACAACACCAAAACAAAGAACCACAGACGCCACTACCAACAACAACAAAAACCACGGTCTCAGCACGCACCAGATCCGCCATATCCAACAAAATCGTCGGAACACGGAACAACAACAAAACCGCTGCAGATCCACCAAAACCGTCGCAGATCCGCCATAGCCAACAACAAAAATTGGCCTTAAATATCTCAAACCTCAACTTATTCACACAGGAAAGCACCGCACGCACATACAAACATGGATATGCACGCACCACCACCTCACGCACTCGTCGGGATTGTGTGTTCGGATATTCTCTATTCTGCTCCTCCACCCCTGTTACCAACGTCGGTCGAAAGCCGAGAGAGAGAGATGCAGTGGGAGTGGGAGGGAGAAGGGCAGTGGGAGAGAGAAGGGAGGAGAAACTGAGGGTGGCGGTGGAGGCGGCGGGTGAGAGAGTGGAGAGATGAATAGATTGGGAGCGAGTAGAGAGAAACGAATTAGTTTAGGGTTTGAATAGATTAAGTGTTTAATATTTAAAATACCTGATATTTTAAATAAATAAATTGTAGACCTGATTTTTAAAAATCAATCTTTAAACACCTGATTTTTTATAATATTCCATTGGTCATTGGCTATTGTTTCCTCACCCGGGGGGCGGGGGTGCTTGTCGGGGCTCGGCCCATTATAATTCTTGAAATATATAATGAATTTGACATAAGTAGCACTAAAAAGGGTTATTCAAGCAATGATGGTTAGCCGTCGTCGTCTTTTTTTTTTATTGGGGGGGGGGGGGGGGGGGGGTGGACTTTAATTTAGTAATGATTAATGTCACAAATCTAAAATAAATTCACCCATTGTTGTAATTTTTAACGTTACACATGAAGACAGGGTCGACTTAAGTATTAAATAAGTTAAGCAGTTGCATAAGACTCAATTTATCGAAGGCCCACAATTTTTAAAATTTATATATTTTCCTTTGTTTTTTCTTATGAAAATTGCGTTGTTATAATAACATTTAAAAAATAATAAACGGTTACGAATAATATTTAAATTAGTAATATTAAAAACGTAAATAGTTTAACAAACTTAATTTACCAAATAAACATTCAACAAATAAATTAATAAAAATATAAAAAAAAAAAATAACACAAAATTTGTCAAGAACGAATTATGAGTTTAAATTCCCTTATGTCCGGTGCAGGCATTTTCGGAACTTCATAAAGTTATTAATGAACAAAGAAAAATGAAAATTCCAAAGGCTTTCGCCCTTCAATACATAATGACGTAAGCTAACTTTGTGGGTGAATCTTCATAAATTTGATCGAAAAGGCACAAAACTCTAAGGCAACAACACAAAACTTTTGATACCATTTTTTTCTAGATTTTCGGGATTTCTTATAAATTTTTTGAGGATCAACAAGTAGGTGAAAAAAGGAGAAGAATACTACAGAAATATTGAAGAAAAATTGAGAAGCAAGAAGATCAAAGAGACATTTTACACCAGAATTCCATTCTCGAGGGGTCCATGGGTTTTCTTTCATTTTATCTTTAAGGGTGCGTTTGATTGCAAGAGTGGAAAATGGGTGGAAAGAAAATGTTTTACAGGGAAAAGATTTGCCTAGAAAATGTTTTGTAGGGAAAATGATTTAAAGTGTGTTTGATTGGTATAATTTTCCACCCGGAAAATTTTTAAATTTTCTATTCGTTTGACTTTGTTTTACATGAAAATTGTCCACTAAAGTGATATTTTTTTCCACAGTTGGTTATAAAATTTGTTTCCATTATCAAAAAGTAAAAAAAAAAATGAAAAAAAAATTATTTCCTAAAAAATCATTTTTTTAATCAAAGTTTAGTGTTCGTTTGACTTTATTTTACATGGAAATTGTCCATTAAAGTGAAATTTTTTTTACAATTGGTCATGACATTTGTTTTCATTGCCAAAAAAAAAATAAAAAATAAAAAATTGAGCAGCCGGCCGGAAAATATTTTCCCACCAAAATGGTGGGAAAATATTTTCAAGGATTTCATGGAAAATGCTGACGTGGCGGGTGGTTGGGGGGGGAATATTTTCTGTGGAAAATTTAGGCTATCAAACAACGCAAAAGATGAAAAATGGAAAAAAATTTCCATTTTCCATGGAAAATGTGGCTAATCAAACGGAGCCTAAATTTTCTAAATTTGTAATATAAAGATCCATTCTAGATCAAGTAAAGGTACACGCACAAGAGAAGAAAGAGAATATATAACGGAAAAGAGACATAAAAATTAGGGTTTCAAGAATTTAGCATGAATAAGATGGATTCTTGGGGCACGAAGATCATCTTTTTTCTCATTTTTCCTTTAAAACCCTATGATATACTTCAGAACCCTTTTGCGTTTTCTTCCATTATGATGTGTAACTAAACAATAAATTGAGACTAACGATGTAACCTAATTTTGAACTTTTAATTTCAATTCTCAAGATTCCTGTATTTAATCGTTTCATGTGTTAATTTTACTTTTATTCTTCAGGCCACTATTTCGTTTATTTTTGAATTGGTAACAAACTTATAGATGAGGTATTAGATCATGTAGTATTATCAAGCAATTAGATAAAAAGTAGATACGTGTTTTATTATTGGTGTGATCTTTAATTGAATTTTGAGTTGATTTAATGCGTTTAGTTTAGTAAGGGCTTATCAGATTCATATAGATATATAGTGAGTTGACTCGGGGAGATATGATTGACTTGAACTCGAGAGAGGTAAATTTCTTTTAATTAGTGAATTTGACCGTGTACAAGTTTAGGAATTGAACTTGAGAAATAGGATTAAAGAGGATAATTACAGTGAAATTGTAAGTTGCGACGCTTTAACCATAATATTTGATCGTTTAATTGTTTTTATTTTTTGTAGTTAACATTAGTTTAATCAAAACAATGTCATTAACGTTTGCTTCACTCAAATAGGAGACACGAATAGTTATATTAATCAATAAAATATATAATACTCGTGAAAACAATAATCTAGACACTTAGGTCCATTTACTACTTATTTTTAATTGACATTGTGCACTTACGATTATTACTCAAGAAGTTTTTAGATATATAATAACAAACAATTAAGAAATTTCCCATCTTCAATCTTTTAGAAAATTAAAAGTGTATTTAGATAAATAACCATTTTTTTTAGCTTGTTCTATTTTATACTCAACAAAATAAAACTAGAAAACGGATCAATTATATGTGGTTTTTTCATATTACTGGATTTTGTTTCATCCGTATGTTTAGGGAAAAATCAAATTTCTGGACGTATCTTTAGAGTTTAGGCAGTTTAGGGAAAATTCAAATTCAAAAAATTTATTAAAAATGGAATCGAAGGAAATAATATTTTTATAAATTATAGTTTTTAGTTACATATAGAAAAAAATAGATTATAGTAATGAGGAGGTGACACATTTGTAACATACAATAAGGGTGTGTTTGAGCTACATTATTTTGGAAGAATGTATCTTGAAATAGTATATTGATGGAGAATGTGTAGTTGAAAAAGAAGGAAAAGTTATTGATGTGATTGAAAATATTATTTTATTGAAAAATGTATAGTTGAAAATAAGTAGAAAAATGAGAATGAAAAATTTAATGTGCTCAAACATGGGCAAAGACTAGAGGTGGCAAAAAATCTCGAAGGCTCGGGTTCAGCTCGGAAAAAGCCCGAGCAGGGCCCGGCTCGGGCCGAGCCCCACTTTGGGGAGTCGGCTCGAGCCGGGGCCGGCCCTTGGCCAGGGCGAGCCTCCTATTTAAAAAAAAAAAATTTTTTTTTTTAAAGGCAGCAAGCAAGCAGCAGCCTAGTTGCACGCAGCTTGAAAGCAAGCTGCCTGCAATAGGCAGGCAGCTAAGAAAAAATAATATAAAAAAAAAAAAATCAAAAAATCCGAAACCACGACTCGGCCCGCTAAGGCTCGGGCCGAGCCTTATTTTTTTTGATCAGGCTCGGCTCGAGCTTTTTTTTTTCAAGTCGGCTCGTTGACATCGCTAGCTAAGACATTCAAGATTTAGAGGGTATTTGACATCCATTTTTTTGGAAAATATAATTTTTGGAATAGTAATCGATGAGACAATGTGTGGTGGAAAAGTTATGAAAAGTTTTAGATTTGTGTGTAATATTATTTTATTAGAAGAATGTGTGATTGAAATGAAAAAAGATAAAAAAAAATAAGAATCAGATGAGAATGAGTGTCAAACATGGGCTTAATAACGAAACCTAAATTATTATGGCATGCTGATAGCTTTAAATTCATAAATTGAAAACTGGGTAACAATGTCTAGAAATACATGACAAGTAGCCATAACATATTGGATAAATGTGTGATATGCAGTTAGAAGTAACTTGAACGAATAGCAGACGACTAAGTTTGAAATAATCATGTATCAAATACCAATGTCTAGAGACGTTATTTAGACATACACAAAACTAACATGATAGTGCATCAAACCAGATAATAAATTAAATGTTACAATGAAATTCTAGAATTAATCCGGGGATTAAAAAGAGGGAAACAACATAATACGATGATTGTAAATAAATAATGACTTTCAAAGTATAGTGAAATAATCCCATAAATTAAAGAAATATCATATTATATCCAGGGAAAAAAAGGTTTAAGATTTATTAAATTAATTGAGATAATCTAAAGTATAATAATAATAAAAGGTGATTATGAAATATATATTTAAAACATTAATAAAATCTAGTAACAATGAAAATTCGAAAAATAAAATAGATAACCATTAACCAAAAACCAAAGCTCTATTTTTGTGCTAAACATGTCCGCCATACTTAGGATTTTCTTAAATAAATCATATTGAGCCCTGGTTTGATAGTGATTAAAATTTAAATCAAATTCAATAATTATTTTTAATCACGTATATAATGAAATCCACAACTTTTTTTATTACATATTTTATTATTTTTTATCAATTCTATTAAAAATTTAGTTCTAATGCCCACAAAATAGGCTGGAGCTTTCCACTTGGCACCTTAATAACCATATATCTAAGTGGGGCCCTGAATATTGGACCCCAAATATTGGGGGCTGCAGCCTGCAGGGTGACTTCCTCTGATTACTCATACGTTGAATCCTGAATTAAAAAAATATATTATCAGTCAAAATACAAAATTCTCAGACGTCAAACATCCATCAATCACACGTGTTACTTCTCCGCTTATAACACTTGTACCCGCTAAAAACTGCCCACTTGTCTTAGACAGGCTGAAAGTACAAACCGTGGGCAGCTCCACCAGCTGGATTTTTCAATGTGCAAAATCGCGTCCAAACCATAATACTCATAGAATAATTCTACTCAGCAGAACTATTCATATCCAGAATAGATACAGACCAAGCATTTTCCATAAATACCCTTTTACACAAAATTTACAACCAAAGTCATTATAAGAATTTAAAAACTTCAATCAAGTCCCCAAAAATAATAAATCATAAAATAATAAAGGAACATATAATAGAATATGTAGAAAATACTAAGAATATTTAAAAATTTCAAAAAACTCTTAAAAGCCTACTAAGAAATAGGTCATAATTCCGCACGCCACTCCGAAAATGGTATAAGAGTCCTGTTACGAACTTAAAATAATGATGAATATAATTGACAAAGAAAACATAATTGAAGAATTTTTGAAAAATGTTGAAAAACATAAGAAATCTAGTTATCCTTATTTACCTTAAAAGAGTACAAATAAAAATTTTGAGGATATACACAAAAGATTAGAAAATTTAGAATATAATATACAAATAGGAAATGCTCTTTTAGATAAAAATCTTAAGGAAAAAGACGGGATTATAATTAATCCACCTCAAGATTTCAGGATAGCACAGAAAGATAAAGAAAAAATTCATGAAATAAAACAATATATGATTACAAAGGTTGAATAATTGGAACAAAAATTCTTTCAATCTATTGGTAAAGAATATGATGAATATAAAAAACAGTTAGAAAAATTAACTGAAAAAATGAAAAATACAAAAATGAACACTAATCCATCAACTAGTCATAATATAAAAACAGAATTTAGTAGTGATGAAGAATATGAATATACTTATGGTACACAAATACCTAATAAATATGGTGTTAATCAATATAGAAAAACACAGAAAAGATACACTGGAAATATAAGAAAACAATCCATAAAAGAAATAAATTCAATGAAATTTTATAATAAACCAATCCATACAACAGTGATATGGTTAGATCTTGATTGTGTAGATAAAGATAAAGACATTGAAACATGGATGAAAAGTACAGATTTAGCTATACAATTTAACAAATGGGAAATATGTACATCCTTTTGATTTATAGAATATACATTCAGAGGAATTGTATCTGAATGGTGGAGAAAGCTACCAGAAAATATAAAAAGAAGAATAAAATATGGAGAAAATACAACTGAAACATTAGATAACAGAAATATTTTGAATGGACAAAATATACAAGAAATATTAAGAAGGTTTGAAAGAGCCCTGAGAACAGAATTCTTAGGACACGGATTTATAGTTGATGAAGAAATTAGAAAACAAGAAGAATATAATGAAGGGATGATAGAAATGGAAAATTTAAAGATATGTGATATGTGTGAACTAGAAAAATACACATGTAAATTGAAGAAATTAATATACTATTTATTAAACCAATGAGATTATCAAGAAAATAAATCTATATTAAGGTCTTATTTTACGAAGTTACAATTTCCATGGGGAATTAAGCTACTAAAAGAATATGAGAAAATATTACCTCTGGAAGATGGTGTGAATAAAGATAATTTTGGATGTAGGATTAAATTTACAAAAAGAATGGTAAGCATCTGGCGTAGAGAAGCCTTAGAAAGTAAGAAAACATATAAGATGAGAAGAAACTCTTTGTATTGCTACAAAAATATAGGACAAATTGAACAATTTGGATGTCACAAAAATAAATATAAGTCATGTAAGAAATATAAAAGAAAATCCAAAAACTACAAGAAGTTTAAGAAAAAAAATTTTAAACCACATAAAAATATTTTAAGAAAAGAAGTTAGAGATGTTTTATCTGCAATGAAAAAGGATACATTGTCCCTCAATGTCCTAAAAAGAAATATAAACAGAATATAAAAACTCTTAGAATCTATGAAGAATTTCAAAATGATAGTGATATAGAGTTAATTGAATATTTTGAAAATTTAAGTAGTGAATGCAGTAGCATTTATAAATTAGATACATCATCCTTAGAATCTGAAGAGATAGTATATATGAATTAAGAGATACAACAAATAAATCAGGAAATAGAAGTAGAAACAATTGAGGAAGTTGAAGACTCAGTAGAAGGAATAAACCAAGAAATCACCTTTGATGCTAGAAAGTACAAAGGGATAACTAAGAAGATACTAAATTTACAAGAAAAAAGATGTATTCCATCAAGAATTCTTAGGAATACCGTCAAGAGTAAATAAAATTATTGTAAGTATGAACTACAAAGAAATATCTATCAATATAGAAGAAACAATGGGAAAAACGAGGATCCACATAATCACAAAAGAATTGGTAAGACAAAAGTTATCCAAAATTTCAGAAAATATAAAAGCAAGTTAAAGTGTATTGGGATATGAGGAATCCAAATCATGGTAAAAGAATTCTTTAGAGAATGTATGAATATACCAATAAAGATATATTGTATGGACAATAGAATCTTACAAGATCTTATAGATGCTCTATTAGGAACTGTTGTAGGAAATCTAGTCTACCAGAAGATAATATTTACAGTAAAACCAAACTATGCCGTTTCACTAATTGATGAAAATATTGACTAGGATTTCTTATACATTTTTTGAGGATCGACAAGGAGGTGAAAAGGGGAGAAGAATACTACAGAAATGTTGAACAGAAATTGAGAAGCAAGAAAATCAAAGAGACATTTTACTCCAGAATTCCATTCTCGAGGGGTCCATGGGTTTTCTTACATTTTATCTTTAAATTTTCTAAATTTGTAATATAAAGATCCATTCTAGATCAAATAAAGTACACACACAAGAGAAGAAAGAGAATACATAATGGAAAAGAGAAATAAGAAATTAGGGTTTCAAGCATTTAGCATGAAGAAGATGGATTCTTGGTGCACGAAGATCATTTTTTTTCTCTCGTTTTTCCTTTAAAGCCCGATGATTTACTTCAAAACCCTTTTGCGTTTTCTTCCATTATGATGTGTAACTAAACAATAAATTGACACTAATGATGTAACCTAGCTTTGATCTTTTAATTCAATTCTCAAGATTCCCGTATTTAATTGTTTCATGTATTAATTTTACTTTTATTCTTCAGGCCACTATTTCATTTATTTTTGAATTGGTAACAAACTTATAGATGAGGTATTAGATCATGTAGTAATATCCATCAATTAGATAAAAAGTAGAGATACATTTTTATTATTGGTGCGATCTTTAATTGAATTTTGAGTTGATTTAATACGTTTAGTTAAGGCTTATCAAATTCACTAGGTGCAAGCAACGTGTAATGCACGTTTATCTAATTTATATTTAATAGTTTTGTTTAAGAATTAATTTGTTATTAATAAAGATGTAATTTTTTTGGTTAATTAAATAATTAATGATGTAATGTTTATGTAATTGATAATAATTAGATGTGTGATTTTGATGTTGTGATATAAGTTGGTGAGATCGAAGAAAATAAGCAAAAGTTGACAAATTTGGAGAAATGGCTAAATTGTAAGGGATCCAAAGTTCGGGGACTAAAATGTAAATACTTAAAAGTTGTGTTGAACTTCACGATGAAGATTTGAAAGTGCTCAGAGTCAATTGGATAAAGGAAGACATCAATGAAATCAAATTTAGTCAAAAGATAATCACAAATCAATTTCCAACTGAAAAGTTATGCTCCTATGTTTTAGTCTCATATTAAGACCTATTTTTGGCATAGAAAGTGATAGAATTGGAGAATGATGTTTGAATCAAAGTTGTAGCCAGATGAGTTAGCTTTCCAACGCATTTTGAATCGCCTCAATCGGATATCGGAATACAAAGTTATGATAAAAATACTGAAAGAAGGTGCAGCTGCCTGTTTAAAACAAGAAATTCCGTTACATAATCCGTTAAAACAACAAATTAGTAAACAAGAAATTCCGTTACATAGCCACTTTTAATATATAGAAGATATAGAGATATGGTGAGTTAACTCAGGGAGGTATTATTGACTTGAACTTGAGAGAGGTAAGTTTCTTTTAATTAGGCTCTGTTTGATTCGCGTAATTTTCCATGGAAGTAGGAAAATATTTTCCTACTTCCACTTTTTGACTGTTTGATATGCGAAATTTTCCATGGAAAATGTTTTCCTCCCTTTTTCTAGGTACAACCCTTTGATGCACAAATGGTGGAAAATGTTTTTTCACCTATTAGGTGAAAAAATATTTTCCAGCTTTTTTTTTTTTTTTGTTTTTGCAATGAGAACAAATTCTAGATACAATGGTAAAAAAATTTTTCACTTTTATTGACAACTTCCATGCAAAACAAAGTCAAACGAAGAATATTCGGTATGGTAAATTTTTTTTTTTCAAATTTTTTTTTCAAATTTTTTTTTTTTTACAATTGGAACACATTTTAGACCCAATGGTAGAAAAAATTATCACTTTAATAGACAAATTCCATAAAAAACGAAGCCAAATGGACACCAAACTTTCAACATTTTCCATGAAAAATTATACCAATCAAACACAATTAATTACAATTCTCAATAAAACATTTTCTAAAAAAATCAATTCCCTGTAAAACATTTTCTTTCCACCCATTTTCCACCCTTGCAATCAAATGGACCCTTAGTGAATTTGACCGTGTACAAGTTTAGGAATTGAACTTGAGAAATATGATTAAAGAGGATAATTACAGTGAAATTGTAAGTTGTGACGCTTTAACCATAATATTTGATCGTTTAATTGCTTTTATTTTTTGTAGTTAATCAAAACATTGTCATTAACTTTTGCTTCACTCAAATAGGAGACACAAATAGTTTTATTAATCAATAAAATAGATAATACTCGTGAAAACAATAATCTAGACACTTAGGTCCATTTACTACTTATTTAATTGACATTGTGCACTTACGATTATTACTCAAGAAGTATCTCTAGAGTTTAGGCCGTTATGATTGAAGATTATCTTCAAGGAGTTGGAAAATTCAAATTCAAAAAAATTATTAAAAATGGAATCGAGGGAAATAATATTTTTATAAATCATATTGAGCTCTGATTTGATAGTGATTAAAATTTAGATTTTAATTTAAATCAAATTATTTTTAATTACATATATAATGAAATTCACAACTTTTTTTTTTATTACATATTTTATTATTTTTTATCAATTCTATTAAAATTTTGGTTCTAATGCCCACAAAATAGGCTGGAGCTTTCCACTTGGCACCTTAATAACCATATATCTAAGTGGGGCCCTGAATATTGGACCCCAAATATTGGGGGCTTCAGGGTAACTTCCTCCAGAGTACCCACTGATACTCATACGTTGAATTCTGAATAAAAATTTTTATTATCAGTCAAAATACAAAATTCTCAGACACAGTCAAACATCCATCAATCACACGTGTTACTTCTCCGCTTATAACACTTGTACCCGCTGAAAACTGGCCACTTGTCTTAGACAGGCTGAAAGTACAAACCGTGGGCAGCTCCACCAGCTGGATTTTTCAATGTGCAAAAATCGCGTCCAAACCATAATAACTCATATATTTAAGTAATAAATTTTATTTGATTCAATATTAAAATATGAATTAATACATAAGAATTTGAGTTATTCTTTTTAATAAGATTGACATTTTAAAAATAGAATTTTAAATCTTAATATAATATTAGAGTTCATTAAACACATGTTTGGTACAAATTAAAATTAAAATTTTAATCTAAATAAAAATCAACATTTAATTTTAACCACATATTTTATGGAACTTACAACTTTTCATCCAATCATTTCATCAACTTTTATTAAAATTTAAATAACTGAAATCGATCATAATTTGCAAAATTATAAAGTTAGCTACGTGCAAAACAATTTAAGCTTTTAAATCAAAAAGGAATACCATAAATTTCTCAAAATACAGAGGAATAAATGCTAGACATTTATCAACACTATAGGCTAGAGAAAATATTCGAAGTCTAATTTTCTTCATTCCCTTTGGTTTGAAAAATAATTTTTATGCAAGCATTTTTATGAAGTCAACTATAGGTCAACACAAATTATGATTATTTTATTTTATTTAATAATAGATATTACCTATGCTTAAACATACATGAGATTATTTTATTTAATTTGATAACAAAATTAATGCAATATTATCATCAAAGGTAAAACTATGGTTGTCAATACTATATTATCTTGTAGCATGTTCACATCAACCATTAAAAAAAAAAAAAAAAAAATTTATCGCTAACCCATTAAATTGTTGATATGTTAATTTAAAATGACATGTCAATCATTAATTGGGTGGACAGAAAAAATTGGACAGCAGTTCTCAACTCCGTAAATTAGTGTTGTACCACTAGTAGTGCTAAATAATATTGTTATAGGTACAGTCTTAAACAGTTGAAAAGTTATAACATTATATAAACACACCAATAATGTTTTAACATTTATTTATGCTTGTTTAATTGTGCTTAAAATACCTCGAGTCATTTTTTATTTAATATAGAGTAACAAAATAACTTAATATTTACTTTTAAACACAATCAAGCTGGATATTTTCTATGTTTGTATTGTACAATTCAACATACGATACAAGTAAATGGAGGGATTTTATTTCATTTTGTGTTACTAGAATATTATTAAACTTCAATTTATTTTCACTTAATAGATTAACTGATGACTATGTATCCAAGTGGACCTTAGTCAAATAATTATTTAGGGACTGAAAAGAAACTTTTTGATTTGATTGGACTATCAATACAAATATCTCCAGCTGGTTCTTTCCGTGTGAAAATATCGCGGACTACGCGTGTAATGAAATTCTCTCCCCAACATCCAAAAACATATATATATACACACTGACACATATAACTCTCTACTTAACTCCAATCCATTTTGAGTACTTAAATATATTCAGAACAAGAATGGATGTTTTTGCAGACTTTTATTCCTACTCAATTCCTTGTGTGCAAGATTCATGGTCATCAACTGAGGTACTAGAATCTGATAATGGAAATAGCAGTAGCAGAGCCAATGTTTCTGATGAGGAAGTTTTGTTAGCTTCAAACAACCCGAAGAAGCGTGCGGGGAGGAAGAAATTTAAGGAGACGAGACACCCGGTTTACAGGGGAGTGAGGCAGAGGAACTCCGGTAAGTGGGTGTGTGAAGTGAGAGAACCGAACAAGAAGTCAAGAATTCGGCTGGGAACTTTCGCCACCGCGGAAATGGCAGCGAGAGCTCACGATGTGGCGGCAATAGCGCTTCGTGGGCGGTCGGCCTGTTTGAACTTTGCTGACTCAGCTTGGAAGTTACCAGTTCCGGCCTCCACTGATGCTAAGGACATTCAGACAGCGGCAGCAGAAGCAGCAAGGGCCTTTGGGCAACCGAATTCCGAGTCGTCGGAGGCGGTGTCTCGAGATGATATAATGGAGGAAGCCGCCGCCATATGGCCGAGAAATGCTTTCTTTACCGATGAGGAAGCTCTTTTTGGAATGCCAGGGTTGATTGACAATATGGCTGAAGGGTTGATGCTACCTCCACCTTGCTGCAATGATACTGATGACGTGGAAGCATATGCTGACGTTTCTTTATGGAGTTATTCCATTTAAATTTTGAACAATGCACCCTCTCAAGACAGACCCCTCACAATAGGGGTGGGGGGGTGGGGGGGCGATTTTTTTTTCTTTTTTAATTCATATGGGTCCCGCGTGGGTCTCACTATAATGTGAGAGGATGTCAACTACAGTGCCAAATTTCTTATGGTAAAATGGTTCAATCCTTAAATTTTATATTTCTTAGTGTACATTATTTTTTATTCCATTAGTACGGATAAGTGAAAAGTATATATATTATCCTCACTATCTTAAAAGAGTCAATCCACCATTTACTATTCTTTCATTAAGCATTTCTTTATTTCCCATTTTACCCTTACATTTTTAACAAACTAATTCTCAAAATCAAGGTCCAATTGTGTTTTTGCAACCCACTTCACACTTATCCCGTTGTGTTACAGTTCATTAACAAGTTTCATTGCTGTTTACTAAATATCTCCATGCTTTTTGCTCTCTCTCACTTCATTCATACGTGCTTTGCTTTTCGATCTCCATTTCCATTGGAGTCTGACATAGAATTTGTGGACGAGGACGAGGACGACGAAGAAGGAGGCCCCAATTTCTACAAATAAACGCATGTCTTTGTTGACTGATTTCCCAATTCAAAACTTGTTGGTTGTGGCCGCATCCACTGTACAGTCATCGAGCTCGGAAAAGGAGTTGTGATTGTCTATGTTAAGGTTGACTTTTAGCCGAAGTGGTCGTAACATGTATTGATATACATAGTACTATAAATTGTAAATGCCTATGCTAAAAGCCTCTTTGGGGCGTTACATCAAACAGTTGGTACATCGGTTCACAAATTTCAGATGTGAGCATGTATGGGTGAACACGTTATGAGACACATACATAAAAATATAACATAAACATACATACAAATACAGAAAGATAAATGAGGGAAGGGAGAGCAACCTCTCCACGCTGTGCGGAGAGATAATCACAAATTTCAAATATGAGCATGTATGGGTGAACACGTTATGAAACATATACATAAAAAATTAACTTAAACATACATACAAATACAGAAAGATAAATGAGGGAAGGGAGAGCAACCTTTTCGCGCTGCACGGAGAGGCGGATCTCTCCGCTTAGCGCGAACATCGGCCTTCGCGCTGCGCGGACGCGCACACAGGAGTCTCAGCGCAGGGCGGAGAGAGTGTTCGTAAAAAAAAAAAATGCAGTCCGCGCAGCGTGGACACTTCTCTGGAATACTTTCTTGTTAGTTGCTTCCCAGAAGTAGAGGACGAAGTTGTCGATCTCCTCCTCCATGATTGTGACGTCATCGATTGTCCTAGTTACATTAGACATAATTATATAAATTGAAACATTCTTCCAAAATAATGTGGCTCAAATACACCATTAATAAATGATATGATCTTATTAAGTACAAAGAGAGAAATAGATTAACACTTCAATGAATAGTAATGAATGAAGCTTAAATGTTAAGTGAGAAAAACTTTGATGAAAATAATGATTTTCAAAAGTTGATTCAATCAAAAGTTCTTCAAAGTAAAAATAATTTGATAAAGATAAACAAAATGTGTAATCAATATAATTTAGCTCAAGAATATCTCATTTTAATGCTCCCAAAAAGTGTTTTATTGAATGCAAAGTGGAATTGTATTTATAGCAGTTAAAACACCAAAAATTCTGACTAATTGGACAACCCATCTAGACGTCCGCATACTGAACTGAACAACCAAACTAACCGTCGTGCTTTAGAATTCAAAATGGTTTAAAAATTGACCGTTGGACAAACCAGATTCCTCTTGGACATAAATTTCTAGGATTTTTCTTTTTTGATCATTTTGAAAAATGTAAGGGGGCGGTTTTCTTTGTATTTCAATTTTTAGTTTTTACTTTGAGTTTTGAATTCATTTTGAGTTTTGTGTTTTGTGTTTTGAGTGTCCATTTTAAAATTGATGAAAATGCGTTCTTTATCATTTTGAAAACTTGTTTTCAAAAATAAAAAAAAGGAGAAACGCGTTTACTTTCTAATTTTGAAAAAAAACTAAAAAACTGATTATAGTTCTTTTACTTATATAAGAAAGCAAAAGTGGCCGCCATTGAAATTCCATGCTGGTGACCCAGTTTTGAATTTCAGCCACCTACCAATTTATTTGAAAATTTTTGTACTGTGCATATAAAAAGGAAATTCCTTTGTATTGAATTGCGGTGAAACGGAATCGAATTCGTGGTCTTCAGAAAATCCGTGACTCTCCCAACTAAGCTATCTCCCTATTGGCAAAATCCAGCCCTTTTTTTCGTTTTGAAATTTTGGTTTGGTTTTAACTGAAAACGGCCAGAACGATTTTTTAGGCGTTTTCCGTTCTCTTGTAAATTTTAAATTCGCTTTTGAAAATTCATTTATGAAAATAGGTAAGTAAACGTGTTTTTAGCGTTTTCGAAAATTGAAAACTAAAAATGACCAGAAAACAGCAAAGAGAACATGCCCTAAGCTTTTGAAGGACATTTTCATTTAATTTTTCAAGGTAAGAGACATTGTAAAATGTTTGAATATGAAGTTGAAATTCTTACGTTTTGAAAAATAATTTTTATGCAATCGTTTTTATGAAATAATTTTTCGTTTGCATAAAAATTCTTTCTTTGAGCTTTTAACGATTCATTGCTAAAGATTAAAAAGTTCTACCTTTACATATTAATCCAAAACATCTAAGTCCATTACGTTTTACTATTGAAGTTCTTGTCTTGACGTGAATGCTCAACTTGCATCTCGATTTTTATTGAATGTGAATTACGAGTTTTTTGTAGCGAGGTTTTTGTCTCCAATTGATCAACTTTACAACAATAGCTATGAAGACTAAGTCAATAGTTAGAGATAAAAAACAATTTGTTTGTTTTAATCAAAACATGAAGTCAACTATAGGTCAACACAAATTATGACTATTTAATTTTATTTAATAATAGATATTACCTATGCTTACACAAACATGATATTATTTTATTTAATTTTATAATAAATTTAATGCATTAGTTCATCAAAGCAGTTTTCAATACTATATTATCTTTGAGCATGTTCACATCAAACATGAATAAAAGTTCATCGCTAACCCACGAAATTGATGACATGTAAATTTAAAATGACATGTCAATCATTAATTGGGTTGACAAAAAAATTGGACAACAGTTCTCAACTTCCTGAATGAATGTTGTAATACTGGTAGTGTTAAATAATATTATTATAGGAACAATCTTAGATAGTTGAAAAGTTATAACATTATATAAACACGCCAATAAAATTTAACATTTATTTCCACTTGTTTAATTGTGCTTAAAATACCTCTTAAGAGTTATTTTTTTTATTTAATATAGAATAACAAAATGACTTAATATTTACTTTTAAGCAGGATATTTTCTCTGTTTGTAATGTACAATTCAACATACTATAAAAGTAAATAGAGGGATTTTATTTCATTGGTCACTAAATTTTAGTTCATGTTACTAGAATATTATTAAACTTCAATTTATTTTCACATGGTCATTGAAATATTAAAAGTGACACATAAATTCCATTTAATAGGTTAACTGATAACTATGTATCCAAGTGGACCTTAGTCAAACAATTATTTAGGGCCACAAAAGAAACTTTTTGATTTGATTGGACTATCAATACAAATATCTCCAGCTGGTTCTTTCCGTGTGACAATATCGCTGACTGAGCGCGTAATGGAATTGTCTCCCCAACATCCACAAACATATATATAATACACACTGACACATATAACTTTCTACTTAACTCCAATCCATTTTGAGTACTTAAATAAATTCAGAACAAGAATGGATGTTTTTGCAGACATTTATTCGTACTCAATTCCTTGTGTGCAAGATTCATGGTCATCAACTGAGGTACTGGAATCTGATAGTGGAAATAGCAGTAGCAGAGCCAATGTTTCTGATGAGGAAGTTTTGTTAGCTTCAAACAACCCGAAGAAGCGTGCGGGGAGGAAGAAATTTAAGGAGACGAGGCACCCGGTTTACAGGGGAGTGCGGCGGAGGAACTCCGGCAAGTGGGTGTGTGAAGTGAGAGAACCGAACAAGAAGTCAAGAATTTGGCTGGGAACTTTCGCCACCGCGGAAATGGCGGCAAGAGCTCACGATGTGGCGGCAATAGCGCTTCGTGGGAGGTCGGCCTGTTTGAACTTTGCTGACTCCTCTTGGAAGTTACCAGTTCCGGCCTCCACTGATGCTAAGGACATTCAGACAGCGGCAGCAGAAGCAGCAAGGGCCTTTGGGCAACCGAATTCCGAGTCGTCGGAGGCGGTGTCTCGAGATGATATAATGGGGGAAGCCGCCGCTATATGGCCGAGAAATGCTTTCTTTACCGATGAGGAAGCTCTTTTTGGAATGCCAGGGTTGATTGACAATATGGCTGAAGGGTTGATGCTACTTCCACCTTACTGCATGGATACTGAGAACGTGGAAGTATATGCTGACGTGTCTTTATGGAGTTATTCCATTTAAATTTTAAGTTTCTTAGTACTTACCCATACTTTATTTTTTATTCTATTAGTATGGATAAGTGAAAAGTATATATATAGTCCTTGTTTGGGCACCATTTTTTCAAGAAAATGTATTTTGGAATAATAAAAAGTTAGAGAATGTATGGTTAAAAAATATGAAAAAAAATGTCGATTTACGTGTAAAATTATTTTATAGAAGAATATATGTTTTAAATTGAGTATTGAAAAAAATGAGTTTTTATAAAAATGGAGCCCAAACATGGGCATAGTTAGTTAAAAGAGAGAAAAAGTGAGTTGTGCAAAACTTTGAAAGAGTTAAAGATTGCCCCCAAAAGCAAAATATTTGCTATTATAAGATGAACTTTGAATATATTGTTAGGAAGAGGACAAAGTTTTCTATTAATAATTATAAATAATAGGGCGATAATTATAGAGAAAGAGACGTGTGTAAATAAACTTTGCTCTACACCTCTATTAACTCAACAGGAGTCTATATATATGCTTATAAAACAAAGATACCATTACCCCACTATCTCAACTACATAGAGATAAAGTAGGCACGTGAATAACTAAATTTAGAGATAATGCCAAATATGGACTAACCCACTAACACATCAAATAACAATAAACTATCACTTGTTTGACACTCATTTTGGAGAAGAATTTGATTTAGAATAGTGATTGATGGAAGAATGTGTAGTTAAAAAGTAAGAAGAATTTTCGGGTTTATGTGTAATATTATTTTATTGATAGAATGTGTAGTTGAAATGAAAAAAGAGAAAGAAAATGGAAAAAAATGGATGTAGGACTTATTGACTCAATACATGGACTCAATACGTGGGGCACCATCTTTGAATCATTTTCCAACACTTTCCCTTGATTCAAAGTCACACACTCCAAGACGTGATTTGAAGTAGATGAACTTATCTTTTGGTAGTGATTTTGTCAGAACATCTGCTACCTGTTCATGTGTACTGCATTGCTTCAACATAACTTCACCCAAAAAAGCTATTTGTACAATCATTAGTGGGTTACAACACTTACAACACACTCACATTAGTGTGGGCCCCACCAATTAATTAATTGGTGGGGCCCACACTAATGTGAGTGTGTTGTAAGTGTTGTAACCCACTAATGATTGTACACCTAGCACTACTCTAACTTCACCATTTGCAACCGAGTCTCGGATGAAATGAAAACGGATGTCAATATGTTTTGTCCTCCCATGGAAAGCTGGATTTTTTGTCATTGCAATTGTTGCCTTGTTATCACAGAAAATATCAGTTGCCCTTTTTTGTTCATGGTGAAGATCTGTAAGAATTCTTCTAAGCCAAATTGCTTGACAAGCAACTGAAGTTGCTGTAACATACTTTGCTTCTGAAGAAGATAAAGCTGTCGTGGCTTGCTTCTTTGAACTCCAAGTGATTACTCCTGACCCAAGACTGAAAAAATTAGCTGATGTGCTTTTTCGATCATCTAATGAACTTGCCCAATCGCTATCAGTAAACCCACGAAGGCTGAAATTAGACACATGAGTGTACCAGATCCCATAGTTTAATATTCCAGCAACATACCTTAAGATCATTTTTGCTGATCCAAAGTGATGCTTTGTGGGATTTTGCATGAACTTGGAAACTACACCAACTGAGAATGCAATATCTGGTCTAGTATGAGTCAAATAAATCAGACCTCCAACCAAACTTCTAATTTTTTTGCATTAGCCTCCTCTATGCCATCTTCAAGTTGCAGCTTCTTATTTATATTCATGGGTGTAGTAACTGGCTTACAATTAAGCAAGTTGACCCTTTTGAGAAGATCTACTGCATACTTCCTTTGTGAGATGAAAATTCCATCAACTCCTTGCTTTACCTCAAGACCAAGAAAATAATGCAGTAAATTCATATCTGACATGTCAAACTTCTTCATCATGTTAGACTTAAAAATAGCCACAAGAGAATCAGAGGAGCTCATGTATATAATATCATCAATTTAGAGACACACAATGATAAAGTCATTTTTCCTTCCTTCTTTATATAGAGAGTGGGCTCATTTTTACTTCTTGTGAAGCCATTTTGACGAAAGTAGCCATCGATCTTGCTATACCATGACCGTGGAGCTTGTTTTAGCCCATAGAGTGCCTTCTTCAGCTTGTACACCTTTGCCTCCTTACCTTCAACAACAAATCTTTCTGCCTGAATGACATAAACTTCTTCTTGTAAGTCTCTATTTAAAAATGCAGACTTGACATCAAATTGGTAAATAGACAACTGTAGTTGTGAAGCCAAAGCTAAAACAATTCTCACAGTTTCAAATCAAGCAAAGTTTCTTCAAAATCAATACTTTGTTGCTGCGAATACCCTTTCGCCATGACTCGAGCCTTGTACTTTTGTATGGTTCCATTTGCATGATATTTTGTTTTGAAGATCTACTTAAGACTGACTGCTTTCTTCTCTTCGGGTAGATCAGTCATCTCCAATGTCTCATTTCTTTGAATTGCCATCAACTCTTCTTTCATTGCATTCCGCCACTCTTCTTTTGTTGCTGCTTCTTCAAAGGTTGTAGGATCTGTAACAAAAAGAGCAAACTAACAAGATTCATAGATCTCTTTCAAAGACCTAAACTTCGCTGGTGGTGTTTCATCAGAAGATTCTTGCAAAGATGATGAATTTTACTTCTTGAAGTCGATGATGAGGAAGTTGGTGACCTCAAAAGAGTAGGAGAGTTTTCTTAGACTGGCTCAACACCTTCAAATGTTGGAGTCTCACTCTCTGTTGAGATTTGAACTTGAGTCTCTTCATTTTCTTCATTCCACTTCCAGCTTGCATCTTCATCAAAAACTGCACCTTTCATTATAAGAACTTTGCCACTAAGAGGATTATACAACTTATATGCTTTGGATTGATTGCAACTCAAGTTTATGAAGAAATTGAGAACTTACCAAAGTATAAGCAATACAACCAAAAATTCTTAAGTGACTTACTGTTGGTCTTCTACCTTTCCAAGCCTCATATGGTGTTTGATTCAAGACAGCTCTTGTAGGAGAAATATTCAGCAAATAGAGTGATGTTGACATTGCTTTAGCCCCAAACTGATTAGGAAGTCCGCTAGCTTTGAGCAAACTTCCAGCCTTTTCCACCACAGTTCGATTCGTTCTCTTCGCTACACCATTTTGTTGTGGTGTGTAAGGTGCTATCAACTCCTTGAAAATGCCAATGTTCTTTACAAAAACTATTAAATCCATTAGATAAAAACTCACCACCTCGATCTGTGCAGATAGATTTTATAAAAGTGCGTTTCTCATTTTCCACTAGAGCATTGAATTTTTTGAAATTTTCAAAGGCTTCTAACTTTTCTGTTAGAAAATACACCCAACTCATTCAACTATAATCATCTGTAAAGTGCAAAAAATACTTACTCACCAAGTGATGTAGTTCTCATAGGCCCACATAAATCAGCATGAATCAACTCAAGACATTCAGAAGCTCTCCATGACTGCCCACTTGGAAAGGGCTTTCTTGCCTGTTTTCCATTAATACATGCTTCACATAAGCGAAGAGAGTTAATTTGAGGTAGCCCATGGACCATACCTTTTTGACTTAGAAGCTGCAAGCCTTTGATATTGAGATGCCCATATCTCAAATGCCATACCTTCGATTCATTCTTCTCACTGGCAATGAGAGCTTGATTTTCCAACACTGTAGAAATTCTAAGTGGAAACATCTTGTTCTCTGTCATCTTCACACTAATAATGGACTGCCCAGACTTTTTATCGTTAATAACACATGCTCCATCATTAAATGGAATTGCATAGCCACTAGCCATCAACTGTCCAACACTCAACAAACTATGAGAAAGATTAGGAACAAAGAAAACATTATAAAGTAATTTATCTTTACCATGGCTAGTCTTCATAGCAACTGTGCCTTTGCCCTCAACTTGAATCTGCTTGTTATCCCCAAGTGTAACTTGTACCTTTTGTGACTCATCAAGCTTTTTAAACAATGATCTATTGCCAGTCATGTGGTTCGAACAACCACTGTCAAAAAACCAAACATCATTTTGAATTTCATTTGAATAAGAGTGAACTAGAAATAACTTATTCTCCTAATTCTCTTGCTCCACAAATTTTGCTTGTGAACCTTCTCTACAATGTGCCTTTATGTGCCCAAAATTTTTGCAATTGTAGCACTACATAGAGTTTTTGTTCCATTTTTACTCCCCCAACAAACTGCCTCTCTTGTCCATCAAAACGACCTCTTCCTCTATCTCTTCCACTTCTTCTGTCACGAAAGCCTGAGAAGCTTGAAATGCCTTTTCTTCATTTTTCTCAGCTGATCTATTACGCCTTGCCTCATGTGCTTGTAAAGAGCCCATTAGTTCATCAAAGTAAAAAACAGAAAGATCTTTACTTTCCTTAATTGTAGTTACTATATAATCATATTTGGGAGACATAGTTCGTAAAACTTTAGAAACAATAGTGGCATAAGAAATTTTTTCTCCATAAGATCTCATTTGACTAATATTTGAAATTACTCTAGACAAGTAATCTTGTAAAGTTTCGTTACCCTTCATAACCAAGGCCTCAAACTCTTGTATGAGAGTCTGAAGTTTCACTTCTATCACCTTTGATGAGCCTAGAAATTCTTTCTGCAGTATATCCCAAGCCTTCTTTGAAGTGGACGCCATTGCGATTCTGGAAAAAATTGTGTCATCAACTTCTTGTTGAAGGAAAAACAATGTCTTTGAATCTTTCTTCTTGTTTTCCCTTAATCGACCTTCATCTGCATCATTGTTGTCATAGCCATTCTCCACTAAATCCAAAAGGTCTTGAGATCTGAATAAAGTCTTCATTTTGATGCTCCAAAACTCGTAGCACTTGCCTTTGAAGATGGGAATAAGAGGTTGAGAAACACTCATGGAATTGCTACTGCCATTGTTATTTAAGCCACTCACCAGGACCCTTTCAAGCTCTGATACCACTTTTGTTGGGAAGAGAACAAAGTTTTCTATTAATAATTATAAATAATAGAGGAGATAATTAAAGAGAAAGAGACGTGTGTAAATAAACTTTGCTCTACACCTTTATTAACTGAATAGGAGCCTATATATTGGCTTATAAAACAAAGATACCATTACCCCCACTATCTCAACTACATAGAGATAAAGTAGGCACGTGAATAACTAAATTAAAGATAATGCCAAATATGGACTAACCCACTAACACATCAAATAACAATAAACTAATACGTGGGGCACCATCTTTGAATCATTCTTCAACATATATTAGTGTCAATAAAATAAATTTTTTTTTTTTTTTGAGGAAAAGCATCAAATAACATTCCAAGAAGGCGAACTAAGCGGATACAAGGAGGAAAACCTCCAACACACGCTCTCCGAAGAGAGATTCAATGTTACCACAGCCCAAGAAAACAACCAAAAAACCACAAAAAACCCAAACACTAACAAAACTATACACAACCCAATACGAACAATGGCAATAGAAGTCGAAAACATCTACGACTATACCAAGGCAACTACATAAAATAACTTTGAAGTTTGAATATTTGCTATTTGGAAGTGTTGTCCCCCCCAATAGAGGGGTGCCATTTGTCCATTATGGACACCCCTGTGTACATTGCTATGTACACATAGCAAAACCCTATAAATTTAGAATGCATTTGAATTCATTGGAGAATGTGACCTTATCAATGGATTATTGTTAGGTAAGCATTGCTTACGAATAATATTAAGTCCATGTTTGAGCCACATTATTTTTTTCATTCTCATTCTTCCATTCATTTTGAATCACATATTTTTCGATAAAATAATATTTTATGTCATATCAATAACTTTTTCTTCATTTTTAACCACATATTCCCCGTCACATAAAAAATAAATGCATTCTTGAGTTGAAAATGTGGACCAAACAGAGGCTAACTATTATATTACATCAACTAATGACCATATGTGATTGATTGTCACGTCATCGTTTGTCCTAATTAAATTAGACATAATTATATAAATTAAAACCATTTTATAATGTAGTTAATCTATTATTGAATAAAATTATATTGTCTCAACACGTTTGTTGATATTCAGAGCAATTATCATAGCGTCACTTTCATAAAGGTTGTACTGTTTTTGACTTTTTGTTGTAAATCGGGTTGTATCTATCTATCTAAGCCACACACCACACTAGGTCAGAAGCTTCCTCCAACCTTATATTTTAACATTCTAACCCTATGGTGTAATTTATAATTCTAATTTTTGCACTTAATTTTATATTAATGTACTTTATTATCTATGTTTTATTTTTAACATGTTTCATTTTATTTTTCAAAGTAATTGGCATTGTAAAATGTTTGAATATGAAGTTGAAATTCTTACCTTTTGAAAAATAATTTTTTTGCAAGCATTTTTATAAAATAATTTTTCTTGTGCATAAAAATTCATTGTTTGAACTTTTAACGATTCATTGCTAATGATTAATACATTCTACCTTTACACATGAATCTAAAACATTTAAGTCTAATATCTTCGTCGTTTTACTATTGAAGTTCTTGTCTTGACGTGAATGCTCGGCTTGCATCTTGCTTTTATTGATTGTGAATTGCGAGTCATTTGGTAGCGATCTTTTTGTCTCCAATTGATCAACTTTGCAACAATAGATATGAAGACTCAAATTCAATAGTTAGAGATAAAAAAAAATTTGTTTGTTTTAATCAAAACATGAAGTCAACTATAGGTCAACACAAATTATAATTACTTTATTTTATTTAATAATAGATATTACCTATGCTTAAACATACATGAGATTATTTTATTTTATTTGATAATAAATGTAATGCATTATTATCATCAAAGCAATTTTCAAACATTATCTTCTAGAATGTTCACATCAATCATGAATAAAAGTTCAATGCTAACCCGCCAAATTGATGACGTGTTAATTTAAAATGACAAGTCAATCATTGATTGGGTGGAAAGAAAAATTTGGACAGCATTTCTCAACTTCCTAAATTAATGTTGTAGCACCAGTAGTGCTAAATAATATTATTATAGGTATAGTCTTAGATAGTTGAAAAGTTATAACATTATATAAACACGCCAATAAAATTTTACTTTTATTTCCGCTTATTTAATTGTGCTTAAAATACCTCTTTAATCATTTTTTATTTAATATAGAGTAACAAAATAACTTGATATTTGCTTTTAAACACAATAGAGGGATTTTATATCATTGGTCACTAAATTTTAGCTCGTGTTACTAAAGTGACACATAAATTCCATTTAATAGGTTAGCGGATAACTATGTATCCAAGTGGACCTTAGTCAAATGATTATTTAGGGCCACAAAAGAAACTTTTTGATTTGATTGGACTATCAATACAAATATCTCCAGCTGGTTCTTTCCGTGTGAAAATATCGCTGACTGACCGCGTAATAGAATTGTCTCCCCAACATCCACAAACATATATATACACACACTGACACATATAGTTATCTACTTAACTCCAATCCATTTTGAGTACTTAAATAAATTCAGAACAAGAATGGATGTTTTTGCAAACTTTTACTCATATTCAATTCCTTGTGTGCAAGATTCATGGTCATCTACTGAGGTACTGGAATCTGATAATGGAAATAGCAGTAGCAGATCCAATGTTTCTGATGAGGAAGTTTTGTTAGCTTCAAACAACCCGAAGAAACGTGCGGGAAGGAAGAAATTTAAGGAGACGAGACACCCGGTTTACCGGGGAGTGAGGCAGAGGAACTCCGGTAAGTGGGTGTGTGAAGTGAGAGAACCGAACAAGAAGTCAAGAATTTGGCTGGGAACTTTCGCCACTGCGGAAATGGCTGCAAGAGCTCACGATGTGGCGGCAATAGCGCTTCGTGGGAGGTCGGCCTGTTTGAACTTTGCTGACTCCGCATGGAAGTTACCAGTTCCGGCCTCCACTGATGCTAAGGACATTCAGAAAGCGGCAGCAGAAGCAGCCATTGCCTTTGGGCAACCGAATTCCGAGTCTTCGGAGGCGGTGTCTCGAGATGATATAATGGAGGAAGCCGCCGCTATATGGCCGAGAAATGCTTTCTTTACCGATGAGGAAGCTCTTTTTGGAATGCCAGGGTTGATTGACAATATGGCTGAAGGGTTGATGCTACTTCCACCTTACTGCATGGATACTGATAACGTGGAAGTATATGCTGACGTGTCTTTATGGAGTTATTCCATTTAAATTTTAAGTTTCTTAGTCCTTACCCATACTTTATTTTTTATTCTATTTGTACGGATAAGTGAAAAGTATATATATAGTCCTTGTTTGGGCTCATTTTTTCAAGAAAATGTATTTTGGAATAATAAAAAATTGGAGAATGCGTTGTTAAAAAATAAGAAAAATTTCGATTTACGTGTAAAATTATTTTATAGAAGAATGTGCATTTTAAATTGAGTATTGAAAAAATGAGTTTTTATAAAAATGGAGCCCAAATATGAGCATAGTTAAGAGAGAAAAAGTGAGTTGTGCAAAGCTTTGAAAGAGTTAAAAATTGCCCCCAAAAGCAAAATATTTGCTATTATAACATGAACTTTGAATATATTGTTAGGAAGAGGACAAAGTTTTCTATTAATAATTATAAATAATAGGGCGATAATTATAGAGAAAGAGACGTGTGTAAATAAACTTTGCTCTACACCTTTATTAACTCAACAGGAGTCTATATATATGCTTATAAAACAAAGAATGAAACTCAAATGTTAGGTAAAAAAAACTTCGATGAGAAGAATGATTTTCAAAAGTTGATTCAATCAAAAAAAATTCAGAGGAAAAATGATTTGATAAAAATAAATAAGATGTTTAATCAATATAATTTAGCTCAAGAATATCTCACTTTAATGCTCCCAAAAAGTGTTTTATTGAATGTAAAATGGAATTGCACTTATAGGAGTCAAAACGCCAATTTTTTTTACTAATTGGATGACCCATTTGGATGTCCGCATACTGAACCGATCAACCAAACTAGTCATTGTGCGTTAGAATTCAGAATGGTTAAAAATTGACCGTTGGGCGAACCAGACTCCTGTTGGGCAGAAATTTTCAAGATTTTTTTTTTCTTGATTGTTCTGAAAAATGTAAGCTTTTGAAGAACATTTTCATTTTATTTCTCAAGGTAAGTGACATTGTTGAAAGTTTGAATATGAAGTTCAAATTCTTACATTTTGAAAAATAATCTTTATGCAAACATTTTTATGTAATAATTTTTCTTATACATAAAAATTCATTCTTTGAGCTTTTAACGATTCATTGCTAAGGATTAAACCATTCCACCTTTGCCTATGAATCCAAAACATCCAAGTCTAATATCTTCGATATTTTACTATTGAAGTTCTTGTCAAGTCTTGACGTGAGTGCTCGGCTTGCATCTCAATTTTTATTGATTGTCAATTGTGAGTCTTTTGGTAGCGATCTTTTTCGTCTTTAATTGATCAACTTTGCAATAATAGCTATGAAAACTCGAATTCAATAATTAGAGATAAAAAAACACTTTCTTTGTTTTAATAAAAAACATGAAGTCAACTATAGGTCAACACAAATCATGATTATTTTATTTTATTTAATAATAGATATTACCTATGCTTAAACATACATGAGATTATTTTATTTTATTTGATAATAAATTTAATGCATTATTATCATCAAAGCAGTTTTCAATACTATATTATCTTCTAGCACGTTCACATCAAACATAAATAAAAGTTCATTGCTGACTCACCAAATTGATGACATGTCAATCATTAATTGGGTGAAAAGAAAAAATTAGACTGCAGTTCTCAACTTCCTAAATTAATGTTGTAGCACCAGTAGTGCTAAATAATATTATTATAGGTACAGTCTTAGACGGTTGAAAAGTTATAACATTATATAAACCCGCCAATAAAGTTTAAAATTTATTTTCGCTTGTTTAATTGTGCTTAAAATACCACGAGTCATTTTTTTTGTTTAATATAGAGTAACAAAATAACTTAATATTTACTTTTAATAAACACAATCAAGATATTTTCTATGTTTGTAATGTACAATTCAACATACTTTAAAAGTAAATAGAGGGATTTTATTTCATTGGTCACTAAATTTTAGCTTGTGTTACTAGAATATTATTAAACTTCAATTTATTTTCACATGGTCATTGAAATATTAAAAGTGACACATAAATTCCATTTAATAGGTTAACTGATAACTATGTATCCAAGTGGACCGTAGTCAAATAATTATTTAGGGCCACAAAAGAAACTTTTTGATTTGATTGGACTATCAATACAAATATCTCCAGGTGGTTCTTTCCGTGTGAAAATATCGCTGACTGAGCGCGTAATGGAATTGTCTCCCCAACATCCACAAACATATATATAATACACACTGACACATATAACTTTCTACTTAACTCCAATCCATTTTGAGTACTTAAATAAATTCAGAACAAGAATGGATGTTTTTGCAGACATTTATTCGTACTCAATTCCTTGTGTGCAAGATTCATGGTCATCAACTGAGATACTGGAATCTGATAGTGGAAATAGCAGTAGCAGAGCCAATGTTTCTGATGAGGAAGTTTTGTTAGCTTCAAACAACCCGAAGAAGCGTGCGGGGAGGAAGAAATTTAAGGAGACGAGACACCCGGTTTACAGGGGAGTGAGGCGGAGGAACTCCGGTAAGTGGGTGTGTGAAGTGAGAGAACCGAACAAGAAGTCAAGAATTTGGCTGGGAACTTTCGCCACCGCGGAAATGGCGGCGAGAGCTCACGATGTGGCGGCAATAGCGCTTCGTGGGCGGTCGGTCTGTTTGAACTTTGCTGACTCAGCTTGGAAGTTACCAGTTCCGGCCTCCACTGATGCTAAGGACATTCAGAAAGCAGCAGCAGAAGCTGCCAGGGCCTTTGGGCAACCGAATTCCGAGTCGTCGGAGGCGTTGTCTCGAGATGATAAAATGGAGGAAGCAGCCGCGATATGGCCGATAAATGCTTTCTTTACGGATGAGGAAGCTCTTTTTGGAATGCCAGGGTTGATGGACAATATGGCTGAAGGGTTGATGCTCCCTCCACCTTACTGCATGGATACTGATGACGTGGAAGTAAATGCTGACGTGTTTTTATGGAGTTATTCCATTTAAATTTTATGGAAAAATCTTCTTGGCCGGCTCAATGCCAGGCTCAAATTTTATTGAACCCAGTCTTCTCACAGTGCTCAATACAAGTCCTAGCAGTGTCAGTATTGAAAATAAAAAATGCATGGGTTCAATGAGCCACGTCAAGATAAAACTACTACTAGAAGCTTAAAGTCAATCATAAACTTATTTCAGACCACAAATTTCTAGAGTAAGAACAAGGTGCCGTGTCAAATTTCTAGACCATAAATTTCTAGAATGACAACTGCTCTTAATTCCCCAATTAATTTGTTCTCTCTCTCTCTCTGATAAAATACCATATTGAAAGTCGTCGGATTCAACTGAAGTTACCGTATTTACAAACACTTACCGATTATGGCTGAAGTTACCGTATTTAACAAACACTTACCGATTTTTACTTATTCATCGGATCAAGCACATGTGCAGTTATAATTACACAGTTTGAGATCACAATTCTTGTTGTAACTATAATTGATTCTTTATGTGTAATTATCATGTTTTTACTTGCTCCCTATTCTAGCCATTTTGTATATATTACCAGTTGTAATTTTGTAAATTAAAAATTCAATTGAAGCCTTCAATTTTAATCCACATTTTTCAATTACCAGTCAACTTCTTTTTCTCTGAATTTCAACTTGGTATCAGAGCTAACTATGGCTAACATTGGATCCAATAATAACTATGGCTACCAATTACCAGTAATCAAAGGTCACAACCTAGAAGGTTTCATCACTGGAACCAGAAGCTGCCTAGTTGAGTTCCTAGCTACACAAACCACTGGCTCAACTGGGGTTACAGTCGAAATGGCTCCAAATCCTGAGTATGGAACTTGGATGTCAACAGATCAACTATTGATGGATTGGTTGTACTCATCAATGACACCAGAAATTGCAATGAGAGTCATGGGATCATCTAAGTCTTCAGAACTCTGGAATGATGTCCAAGAAAGTTTTGGAGTCATGAATCGATCAAAGATCACATTCCTTGTTAGTGAACTTCAGAGAACTAGGAAGGGAGAAATGAGTATTGATCAGTACCTCAACACTATTAAACAACTTCCAGACAATCTTGAAATTGCTGGTAAAGTCATTCCTCATGCTGATCTTGTTACTCAAGTGCTTGCCGGTTTGGATGAAGAATATACTCCTATAGTGGTGCAAATAAATAGCAGGGAATCCATATCTTGGCATGAATTGCAGTCATTGCTCATGACTTATGAAAGCAGAATTGAGCACCTCAACACTCTAAAAATTGGTTTAGCCTTAGTCAACTTAAGTGAGGCCTCATCCAATTTCATCTATAGCTCAAATGTTAACAGAGGAAGAATGCCAAACTATGTTGGTAGAAACAGTAGCTATAGAGGAGGAAGAAGTAGGGGTAGATGAGGTAGGCCATTTGCTAACAAAAATGCATGCCTGATCTGTGGTTTGAACAATCACACAGCAGCTAAGTGAATCAACCGGTTTGATGAAAGATATATGGGTGCCAAACCTGAAACTCACTATCAGAACTCTTTAGAACCAACCGCTCTTATAGCTTCCTCCAGAACTGTAACTGATCCAACTTGGTTTGCAGACTCAGGTGCTAGCAATCATGTCACAGCTGATAATGGAAATCTGATTGAGGCACTTGAGAATGGTGGTAAGCAAAAACTTGCTGTTGGCAATGGTACTAGACTTCATATCTCTCATATTGGCACAAATCACCTCAATACATGAAATAACAAGTCACTAGTACTTAACAATGTTTTACTAGTTCCCTCAATCAAGAAAATTCAACTAAGTGTCTAACAGTTAACTTCTGATAATAGAGTACTCATGGAATTTTATTTTGACTTTTGTGTTGTTAAGGACAAGGAGACCACGAAAGTGCTGCTGGAAGGGAGAATTAAAGATGGACTATATCAAATTGAGCTACCTGACCAGCTTCCTATCTCAAAGTCCGTTCACTTATTTAAATCTAGACCTTTTGTTTTTGTTCCTCAGTCCAAAGATGCCACAAAGTATAAGTCTAATTTAGAATTGTGGCACATGAGACTTTGACATCCCTCAAAATCTGTAATGTCCCAAGTCCTTCAACTCTGTAATGAAAAACTTGAAGTGAATGAAGTTAATCATTTATGTGATGCCTATCAACTTGGCAAAGCACACTCTTTACCTTTTAAACTTTTAAGCTCACACTCATCATCACCTCTTGAACTTATTCACACTGATTTTTGGGGCCCTGCATTCCTTCAATCTATATCTGGTTTCAAGTATTACATTATATTAATTGATGATTACAGCAGGTTCACATGGATATATCCTATGAGGAACAAATCTGAAGCCCAGAATTCCTTTATCCAATTCAAAAACCTAGTTGAAAATAAGTTCGATGGGAAAATCAAAACTCTTCCGTCTGATTGGGGAGGACAATTCAGAGCATTTACTGAATTCACTCTACAATCAGGTATTCACATGAGGTTTTCCTGTCCTTACACTTCATCTTAGAATGAAAAAGCTAAAAGGAAACATCGCCATATCACTGAAACCGGTCTAACCCTCATTGTTCAAGCTAACATGCCATTGCACTACTAGTGGGAGTCATTCCATATTACCACCTATCTCATTAACGAACTACCCATACCTGTTCTTCAAATGAAGCCACCTTGTCAAGTTCTAAATAGTGAACAAAGCAATTATAAGTCACTCAAGGTTTTTGGATGTGCTTGCTTCCCTTGTCTAAGACCTTACTAGCCTCACAAGTTTAGTTTCCATTGTACTAAATGTGTCTTCCTTGGTTTCAGCAATTCTCATAAAGGTTATAAATGCCTTAGCTCTACTGGAAAAATTTATTTATCTAAGCATGTACTCTTCAATGAAATGGAGTTCCCTTTTGAGCATGGTTTTCTAAATAGAGGTAGCCACTTTTCTGAAACCATTATCCAATATATGCCACTCAACATTCCCTCTAATACTGGTCCTGTAAACTCATTTGATACACTTCACTCTAGTTCAACTCAACCCCAGTATCTCCAAGTTCTTTTCAACCAGAGGAAATTGGAACTGAGATACCAGACGTCAATGATAATGGAAGTGTAGAGATTAGACATGAACATATTGAAAGGGAAACCTATGAAAATACTGGAGGCACTGAGGTAGAAGAAACTGAACCAAATATTTAGACAAATCAGGAAGAGATAGAAGGAAGAAGGAATAATGTTGAACACTCTATGGTTACCAAAAGTAAAGCAGCCATCTTCAAACCTAAAGTGTACACCACTCTTTGCAAAGAATTTAAAACTGATCTAAGCGAGGCAGAACCCAATGATACTTTTGAAGCACTATCTGATAAGAACTGGAAATCAGCTATGGAAGAGGAGTTTAAAGCTTTGGCAAGGAACAAGACCTGGACATTAGTGCCATCCTTGATCAATCAAAAGGTCATAGGAAACAAGTGGGTTTTCAGACTTAAAAGAGACATTGAAGGAAAATTTTTGAAGTATAAGGCAATGCTTGTTGCAAAGGGTTTTCTACAAACTTCAGGCATTGATTATCACGAAACCCTCAATCCAGTAATCAAGGATTCCACACTAAGAATAATCCTGTCACTTGCTGTGTCTAAAGGCTGGACTGTTAGACAAGTTGATATCAATAATGCCTTTCTTAATGGAAGGCTGAATGAAGTAGTTTTTATGAAGAAGCCAGAGGGCTTCATTGACAAAGCCAATCCAACCTTCATTTGCAGGTTTGAAAAAGCTCTTTATGGACTGAAACAAGTCCCTAGGGCGTGGTATGTGTAACGACCCGGGTCCTACTTAACGGGCTGTCCCGGCCGTTAGATCGACGACGTACTGTCCCCACTGTACTAATATGGGTCTTTTCAGCATGCTTTGTCCTCACTCGCACGCTCCTCGAGAAGACTTTTCAGGGGGTCACCCATCATAGAATTGCTTAAAGCCAAGCATGCTTAACTGTAGAGTTTCTAACGATGGATTTCCGGAAAAGATGGTGCATCTTATTGGTATCAGTAGTACCTATCAAATATTTTAAGCTTTCCTGATCTGGGTATTACAATTACCCCCCGTTAGACTCGCGACGTCCTCGTCGTGCTTGATCTATCTGAGGATCCGTTGCCAGGCGTTGGGATTCTAGAGGTGGCTCCTACGAGTTCAAGAGGAGGCTCCTGTCCTATGGCGTAGCACTTTGTCCCGCATAGCACTTAGTTCCCAACACTATCCTTAGATGTTCTTCATTTTGATGAGAATCTCTCGAGTATACCAGTATGTCATCAATAAATACAATGAAAAACAAGTCCAAATACTGATGAAATACCCTATTCATCAAGTCCATAAACACTGTAGGGGCATTCGTCAAGCCAAAAAGCATCACCGTAAATTCATAATGCCCATATCGAGTCCTAAATGCCGTCTTTGGTATATCATCCAACTTAATCTTCAGTTGATGGTAACCCGACCTTAAATCAATTTTCGAAAACACGGATGCGCCCTTCAGTTGATCAAATAGATCCTCAATCCTAGGAAGGGGATACTTATTCTTGATCGTTAACTTATTTAGTTCACGATAGTCGATGCACATCCTCATAGTACCATCTTTCTTCTTTACAAAGAGTACCGAAGCTCCTTATGGAGATACACTTGGTCTAATGAACCCTTTGTCTAGAAGTTCTTCCAACTGTGTCTTCAACTCTTGTAATTCTTTTGGTGCCATTCGCTATGGGGATTTAGATACACGAGTAGTTCCAGGTACCAGGTCTATCATGAATTCCACTTGTCTATCGGGTGGAGTACCCGACAGATCATCGGGAAACACGTCAGCATACTATCGTACTATTGGCACATCATCTAACACTTTCTCTTGAGATGATGTGCTAGTAATACTGACAAGATATCCTTGACAATCAGGCTTTTTCAACATGCTCTCAGACTTTAAGGCAGAGATGACGCGAGGAAATGCCTTAATCTTCAACCCATAAAATCTGAACTCCTCTTTTCCCGGTCTTCCAAAAATTGCCTCTTTCTCAAAACATACAATCGTGGCTCGATTTTCACCTAACCAATCCTATACCCCCGTGTCCTAAGTGTAACAAGTTGCACAGATGAGAGTGTTTGTTGGGAAAGTATGTTTGCTATAAGTGTGGTCAACCTGGTCATATGGTTTCCTCATGTCTATTGATTAAGAAACCCGAGTAAGAGAAAAAAAGGAAAAGTAAGGGTGTTTGCTTTGACTCATGATGAGGCTGTCCAAAATCTGGACGTGATCACAGGTATTTTATCTATCTCTAGTATTCTTGTTTACGTCCTTATTGATTGTGGTGCGACACATTCGTTCATATCTAGTGCATGTTCAGCTCGGAACTCGAATCGTTAAAAGAAATATTCATCTTCTTTGTTCGAACCCTTAAATGTTAACCAAAATAAGTTTTAAATGATAAAAGTTTTGAAATTTGAAACATATAGGAAGATGAAATGGAAATTTTTTTCATATAGATTTGGACAAATTGGTGAAATTTTATTTTGGAAAACATTTGGACGAAATTCAGCAAAATACCGATTGTGCAGCATCGGAAAGGAAAATATGTTTGACCTAACAAACGTTGTCAAAAATTTGTGCAATCTTAATAAAGACTATAACATTTATATATGTACAGCATATAAAAATTTGGGGTCTGGACGAAAATATTTGAAGCACGAAAATACTGCACAACTACGCTGGACCGAAAATTCGAAATAGTCCCAACACAGTTTACTAAAACGGGCATAACTTTTTCTCTAAATACTATTTTAAGGTAATTCAAAAGACCGCTATTAGACGACTCATAGACCTTTCAAACGCCACTAATTTCAATCTAAAATATGCATTATAGCCCAAGTGATATCATTCTCAAATTTAATAGCAGAATCTGAAATTCAAAACAGCAGTAGATAAACTTCATGCATTGTCAATTCAACATTTGTAAATTATAGTTGACATAGAAAGTACATGAAACTGAATGAGATAAACATTAAAAACATTGTTAAGAGTGTCATCCAAATATTCATAAAAAGGTTTACACAACCAGAAATTTTTATTAGAAAGTTGAAAGCAATTTCAAATTTGCCGAGCAGTCGCCACCATGCCAAACCACTGCCATGCCTCGATTAATAGGGGTGAGTATCATAAATAATACTCAGTGGGAAGACACTTAAGTAATTGGTAAAAATAAGCGTATTTTCAAAAATGCAAACTTTGGTTATTTGTGTCACCGTCATTCTCTAGAAAACTGGTGATCAGTCAATCAGTCCGCTTATTCTCGAGTTTTGATAACTCGTTCTTGAGTTTGATAACTCGTTTCATAATCTTTTTATCTCTTGTTCGAACCACCCAAAGGGTGCTTCCATCATCAGTAACACAATAACACGTTAATGTAAACTGAAAACAAATCATTTTATTCTACTTTACAAAAGTGTCGTAAAATACACATACCTTGAATGCTTAGAGTTTGAATAACCTTTGACGACCAATTTGTAAAGAAAAATGCAACGTGCTCTTTAGCTTATCCTTCAAATATTTTCCAGAAGTGTTTTAGAATTGTGGTTTGAGAAATGTTGGCTACAGATTTTTTAAAAAAGAGATAATGTTATTAATTGAGATGATAGTGGACCTTTTTCTAGTAGTTGAAAGGATATGAGTTAAAATTGTAAATGGGGGTGGGAAGTGTACTTAGTGGGATTAAAACTAATTAAGACTAATTAAAATGCTTAAAGTGGAGTGAAGAATATCAGAGCCCGGTTGCTAGCCGAAAATCGAAAACTAAGTGCTATGCGGGACAAAGTGCTACGCCATAGGGCGGGAGCCACCTCTTGAATTCGTAGGAGCCACCTCTAGAATCCCAACGCCTGACAACAGATCTTGAGATCGATCAAGTGCGACGAGGACGTCACGAGTCTAAACGGGGGGTGATTGTAATACCCAGACCAGGAAAGTTTAAAAAAGATTTGATAGGTACTACTCATTCCTAAGGTGCACCTTCTTTACGGAAGTCCATCGTTAGAAACTCTACAGTTAAGCATGTTTGGTTTGGAGCAATTCTATGATGGGTGATCCCATTGGAAGTCTTCTCTGGGAACGTGCGAGTGAGGACAAAGCATGCTGAAAAGACCCATGTTGGTACAGTGAGGACAGTATGTCGTCGATCTAACGGCCGGGATTGCCCGTTAAGTGGGACCCGGGTTGTTACAAATATTCTATGATGGGTGACCCCCTGGGAAGTCTTCTCGGGGAGCGTGCAAGTGAAGATAAAGCATTCTGAAAAGACCCATGTTGGTACAGTGGGAACATTACGTCATCGATCTAACGACCGGGACAGATGGTCGTCCATCATAGAATTGCTCCAAACTAAGCACGCTTAACTGTAGAGTTTTTAAGGATGGACTTCCGGAAAAGAAGGTGTACCTTGTTGGTATGAGTAGCACTTGTCAAATTTTTTAAACTTTCCTGGTCTGGGTATTACAATAACCCCATGTTAGACAAGATGTCGCGCTTGATCCATCTGAGGATCTGTTGCCAGGCGTTAGGATTCTAGAGGTAGCTCATACGGGTTCAAGAGGTGGCTCCCACCCTATAGCGTAGTAATTTGTCCCGCATAGCACTTAGTTCCCGATTTCCGACTGGCAAACGGGCTCTGATACCATTTGTAACGACTCGAGCCCCACTTAACGGGCCATCTCGACCGTTGGACTCTACGACGTACTGTCCCCACTGTACCAACCTGGGTCTTTTCAGCATGCTTTGTCCTCACTCGCACGCTCCTCGAGAAGAATTCAAAGGAGGTCACCCATCATAGAATTGTCCCAAACCAAACATGCTTAACTGTAGAGTTTCTAACGATGGAAGTAACGCCCCAAATTCTCGGAACTATAAGCGTTAAAAGAAATATTCATTTTCTTTGTTCGAACCCTTAAATGTTAACCAAAATAAGTTTTAAATGATAAAAGTTTTGAAATCTGAAACATATAGGAAGATGAAATGGAAATTTTTTGTTCATATAGATTTGGACAATTTGATGAAATTTTATTTTAGAAAACATTTGGAGGAAATTCAGCAAAATACCGGTTGCGCAGCAGCGAAAAGGAAAATATGTTTAACCTAGCAAACATTGTCAAAAATTTGTGAAATTTAACAGAGACTATAACATTCGTATATGTAAAACATATAAAAATTTAGGGTCTGGAAGAAAATGTTTGAAGCATGAAAATACTGCACAACTATGCTGGACAGAAAATTCGAAATAGTCCCAACGCAGTTTACTAAAACGGGTATAACTCTTTCTCTAGTTACTATTTTAAGGTAATTCGAAAGGTCACTATTAGAAGACTCATAGGCCTTTTAAAGCCACTGATTTTACTCTAAAACATGCATTATATCCCAAGTTATACCATTTTCAAATTTAATGGCAGAATCTGAAATTCAAAACAGTAGTAGATAAACTTCATGCATTGTCAATTCAACATTTGTAAATTATAGTTGACATGGAAAGTACATGAAACTGAACGAGATAAATATTAAAAACATTGTTAAGAGTGTCATCTAAACATTCATAAAAAGGTTTACACAGCCGAAATTTTTTACTATAAAGTTGAAAGCAATTTCAAATTTGTCGTGCACTCGCCACCATGGCAAACCACTTCCAAGGTGCACCTTCTTTTCCGGACGTCCATCGTTAGAAACTTTAAAATTAAGCGTGCTTGGCTTGGAGCAATTTTATGATGGGTGACCCCCTGAGAAGTTTTCTTGGAGAGCATGCGAGTGAGGATAAAGCATGTTGAAAAGACCCATATTGGTACAGTGGGGACACTACATCGTCGATCTAACGGTCGGGACAACCTGTTAAATGGGACCCGGGTCGTTACAGTATGAAAGCTTAAAAGGTAAACTTCTGGACTGGAAGGTCATCAAGTTCAGGGCAGATAAATCCTTGCTCTTCTACATAAATGAAAGGCAAGTAATTTTTTGTTTGGTGTATGTTGATGATGTAGTAATCACTGGAAATGATCACAAGTCACCGCAATGCTTTATTGACAAACTTAACTTACAGTTTGCATTAAAACACATGGGTGAATTGCACAATTTTTTGGGAATTGAAGTGAGGAGATGTAAATTAGGAATGCCTCTCACTCAGGCTAAGTACATCAAGGAATTGCTAAAGGGATTCAATTTTGAACATCTTAAACCTTGTGCAACGCCTATGAAAGTGGAAAAAAATTATCTCCAAGACTGAAGGAGAGAAAATGGTTGATCCATTCTTGTTCAGAAGTGCAATAGGTGGACTTCAATATCTTGTTTATACTCAGCCTAAAATCAGCTTTGCAGTAAATAAGCTAATTTAATTTCTACAAAATCCTTCAGACGTTCATTGGAAGACAGTAAAAAGGGTATTCAGGTATTTGAAAGGCACAACTGAACAAGGTCTTTGGATTCAAAGAAGTGATAACCTGAGCACCACAGGTTATACTGATGCTGATTGGGCCTCTTGCCCTGATGACATGAGATCTACAGCTGGCTATTGCATCCATCTAGCAGATACCTTGGTTGCTTGGTCTTCAAAGAAATAACAAGTGGTTGCCAATTCCAGTGCTGAATCTGAATATAGTGCTCTAGATTAAGCCTCACCTGAGATAGCTTGGATTGAGTCGCTTCTTAAGAAAATCAAATTGCAACCTACCCTATTCCCAATTCTGTGGTGTGATAATCTAAGTGCTAGTGCTCTAGCCTCCAACCCGGTTTACCATGCTCGAACTAAACACATTGAACTTGATATACATTTGTGAGGGATAAAGTTTTTGAAGGCAAATTGAAGATCTAATACGTTCTTTCAACTGATCAGATTGTAGACTTATTGACGAAACCTTTATCTCATTCCAAGTTCCTGTTTCTTAAAGACAAGTTTAGAGTTAGTTGACAGAACTCCAGCTTGAGGGAAGATATTAAAATACCGTATTGGAAGTCACTGGATTCAACTGAAGTTACTGTATTTACCAACACTTACCGTATATGAACACACTTACCGGTTATGGTTGAAATTATCGTATTTAACAAACACTTACCAATTTTAACTTACTCACCAGATCAAGCACATGTGCGGTTATAATTACACAATTTGGGACCACAATTCTTGTTGTAACTATAATTGATTCTTCACGTGTAATTACCATATTTTACTTGCTCCCTACTCCAGCAATTTTGTATTTATTACCGATTGCAATTTTGTAAATTAAAAATTCAATTTAAGCCTTCAATTTTAATCCACCTTTTTCAATTACCAGTCAGCTTCTTTTTCTCTGAATTTCAACTCACACATGCAACTAAAAGTTTTTCGAAAGAGTTATCTTACAGCTCCTTGGGGATAGGTCTCCAATCATGTGCATCAACAAAATTCTGTTACAAGGACAAGTAGAGGAGGGAATTAGTTAGGAAATAGATATAAATAAAGGTAGAAGGAAGGGTAGAATGAGGCTTTTATGTAGAGAGAAGTGAGACATTTAGGAGAGTTATAGCCTGCTCGAATGGCTATAGTTTCTGTTCCACTATTGTAATTTTTCACCAGCTTTCATCAATCAAACAACCATATAATTTTTGGTTCTGATAATGTTCTAAAAACTGCAGTTGGAATCTTAACAATTGGTATCATATCATTTAGATCTTGATGGCACAAAAGAAGATAAAAATTAGACTGGAAGCTATGGAGAAAGGAAGATATTCAATGAGTGATGCAGAGGTTGCCAAGCTTAGAAAGATCAGTAGAGCACCTTACTTAAGGCATGGCGAAAATAATGCACTCCATGGATGAAACCCAGATAATGTTGGTAGCTCTTTTCCTTCCTAAAGAAGCTATGAATAGAACCATAGAAGAAGTTGGGTGTGGGAGTGCATCAAAAGTCCAGCTACCATCTAATGCTCACAAAGGGCCAGCAGGAGTTCAGCGGGTACAAGATTGGGGCAAATGGCAAGAAGAAACAGTGGCTATAGGAATTAATGGGCAGTACCAGAAGGGAGGAAATTGGGGAGGACGAATTAGGAAAATTGAAATACCCTTATTCCGTGAGAGATTTTCTGGGCATCAAACTGGTAGGATCAGTGAAAGAGTTCAGGCATAACTTTGAAGCCCTTGCAGTACTGCTTCAACGCATATTGGAGGAAGTTTTAGAAAGTAATTTCATAAATGGGATAACCCTAGAAGTAAGAGTTGAGATTAGGTTGCATAATCCAAATGGGTTGGGCCAAATTATGGATATGGCCTAACTAATTGAAGATAGGAACAGAACAGTAAAGCCACATAAATAAACCGTATGCTCCAAATTCTCCAAACTGGGGCAGATTAGCACAAAGGTGAAAGGGGGCGATGCATTCCAAACTCGAATAGCGACGGTGCGATAGGTTATGGAGTTTGCTTGGGCACTATACTACTATTAGTCAGTCGGCCCAGTCCCTTAGATTGAACTATTCATCTTTTGCATCGACATCGACATCAGCATGGATTCGTGCTAAAAAATTGTTCAGATATATGATACTCCAAATTTTATAGTTGAATCATTCCCATCTTGAGGACAAGGTGTCTTTCGAACCCAGAGGTAATGATAGATCTCCAATTCTAGAAGAGAGAAAGAATTGAAAAGTGTTAGGTTTTCGATATTTTGTCATTAGCTATTCTGTGAACAAAATAACTAAAATTGATATATTGTAAAATTTCAAGAAGTAATGTGCAAATACGTTGAAAATAGGCCTTTTAGGTCTAGGGTTCGAGAATGGCAAAAAGAGGAAAACCGCACGGATTTTCACTAGACTGTCGCTAAGGTTTGGCTTGAGCTACAAAAGCAAAAACTTCATCGCTTGACTGTCGCCCTACCTTCGCTCGAGCAACAATATGTCGCTCGACTGTCATTGAGCTCTGGCTCGAGCGACAGTTTGTCGCTCGACTGTCATTGAGCTCTTGCTCGAGCGACATTTTATTCGAGTTTTAAAAGCTTTTTCCTTGGCCCGTTATTTTTTCTAACCTACCTATATATACCAAAATACTTTTGCACGAAAATTATGAGGTTGAACATAGAGAGAAAAAGGCTACAGAGTTTTTCCTTCATATTTGATTCTTTCAACCTTTATCTGTGAGAGTTTTGGTGAGAAAAACATCGGTTCAACAATCCAAATATCAAAATGCTTTTCCTTTACATCTAATCAGAGTTCTGAAGATCGAGGAAGTTTTTCTGGAGTTCCAGTCTGTGAAGAACGTGGTGTTCTTCATGGATCCACAGTAGATAAATGATTTCAAAAAGTTAGGAGTTGCCGCAGGAGAGCAGAATCCAGGAGAGCTTTGAAAACTGCAGTTGGGAGTGGTGCAGGAGCACAAAATCCAGGAAAGTTGTTGGAATTTTGCAGTCAGGAGATCAGATAGTACATGTCGTCGTCTAGGATGGTAGACTGTAAGTTACATATCATTTATAGTGGATTGTTGACTGGCAAAGTGCCCGAAGTTTTTCCTAGTTGAGTTTCTCCGTGATTAGGGATGGCAACGGGGCGGGTTCGGGGCGGGGCACCCTCGCCCCGCCCCGCCCCACCACGCCATCACCCCACCCCGCCCCGTGCCCCGCCCCGCCTTAAACGGGGCGGGGCGGGGCGCGGGGCGGGGCGGGGGCTTGCCCCGTTAAACCGCCCCGTTTAATTTTTTTTTTATTTTTTTATTTTTTTTTCCTTAAAAAATCCACATATATATTTATTTATTTTTTTTTAATCTTTCACGGGCCGGGTTCGGGGCGGGGCATCCCCACCCCACCCCGTGCCCCGCCCCGCGACGGGGCGCCCCGCCCCGCCCCGCCAACCTCGTCGGGGCGGTTTTTTTCGCCCCATTCGGGGCGGGGCACCGTCGGGGCGGGGCGGGGCGGTTTTTTTTGCCATCCCTATCCGTGATCATTTCGGTGTTTGATCTGCTGCTTTAGTATTCATTGTTTATTATACAACTGCGGTAATTCAACTTAGGATAAATTGACTTGAATGTTGAATCATCTAGAAAAGAATTAAAAAATGACTTGTTGCTATTTATTTAGTAAAAATATTTCTAATTCCACATTATATACCTATTCACCCCCCTCTAGGTATTGTTAGGGTCGAATTGCGTAACTTTTACAAAGTATGTGCATCAATAGAATTCTGTTACAAGGGCAAGTGAGGGAGAGAATTAGTTAGGAAATAGCTATAAATAAAGGTGGAATGGAGGGTAGAATGAGGCTTTTATGTATAGAGTATGGAGACCTTGAGGAGAGTTATAGCCCTTTCGAATGGCTATAGTTTCTGTTCTAGTATTGTAATTTTCTTCAGTTTTCATAAATCAAACAACCCTGTAATTTTTGATAGTGTTCTAAAAACTGCAAGTGGAATCCAAACAGATCTCTCTCCTCTTATAAAATATCAAACTCCATACGCACGCCAAATGAATAGGAAAAGCTGTTATGGTTTGACAAACTGAATATTTGCAACCACAAGGTAAACCAATTCTTCACCAAGTGATAATAAAATCTTTCGAACCCCATGTTTCCCTTGTATTGCATTCTCACCTCCCATTTTAGATACCACTTATTTATAGGTTGCAAATGAATATTGGGTAGCACAAAGAAAAATCCGTAAAACTTGACTGCCAACATTAGGCACCAGGATCCACCTACCTGGAAAATCCCCACCTTGGAAAGTTCATCCACTAGAAAATTTACCCTGGTCCTTTCAGAAGCAGGATTATTAAACCCAGCCAATGCTCATGTTTACGAGTTGATTCTAAAAAGGACATCTATAACTTTTTCTAGGCCACGTCCATTCTAGCTAGATTATACTCCAACGCGTGACTTCCCTCCTATAGCATGCATGTGCTACAATGTGTGATTTTGAGGATACAAGCTACAACTAAATCATTGCCCTTGATTCCAACAGGTTTTTGATCCCATAACATCTTTAAGACATATGTCAAACAACCCAAAATACAAACCTCTCAATCAACATTTTGATTTACACAACTCCAAAATGGCAATACCCATGATCTTGGGATAAACTCAGTTACTTAGGATAGATTAAATACTCTCTTGTGAAACAAACATGTGAAACAGAAATAAATTCGAATGTCCATAGGGATGACAAAAAAATCCGACAAACCTGATACCAGCGTTTCGGGGCGAGGGATTATCCTCTTAATCGGGTATTCGGGTCATGGACGAGGCGGGTAAGGGTAACAAGTGCGCCGCCCTATTTAATATTTTCTTTAGTTTTTAATTTTTTTTAGAATTCGATACTTTAAATAGAAAATTTCACGAAATTTCACTAGTTCTAATAGAAAATGGTAACTAAAATTAACTAAAAAATATGACAAATAATAAAAGTTTCAGTTTATCAAATATATTTGAATAATTTAACTTTTAAAAATAAATAAATAATTAAAAATATATTACTATCTCACTCTAATGAATAGGTGCAATAAAATGAATTATCAAAAATTAAAAATAAATAAATGAAAAGGGTAGTAAATGGGGCAAGCCTTACCCCGCCACGCCTTGCCTTAAACGGGTCACGAGACACGAAATTTCCTGGCGGGGTGGAGGAGGTTGCCCCTACCCGTCCCATTACCATCCCTAAATGTCCAACCACACTTCTGTAGGGTCTGAGACTATATATCTGCATTATAGGTCAGTGCCGCCATCATTCTATCATCAGAGCTCATTTTAAAATAAGGAAAACTATATTTCTACATAACCAAGTTCATGGAACTTGTTACCGAGCTAATGAATTGTTCGAATCATCATTCTTCCTTGTATATAAAAATAAAAAAGACTGTAGTTATTCTTACCCTTCCTCTCCCCTTTAGAACTGGCCTGCCTGCCTCATATTGAAGGCTTTTGACGTTTAGATTCATAACATGAGCAATCATCGCAAAGTATTTTCTCTATTTTATTTTGCCTTCTTTTCCACTTAAGAAAAGAGTATGCCTTTCTGTGCTCTAAGTTTAGTTTTTTTCTTGGACATCAAGGTCGTTGCTAGATTCTCCAAAGAATTAGTTAAAAATATGAGAAGTATGATAAGTGAATTTCTATGCGGGAAAAAGATTGGAGAATGGAAGAGATGAGATGAGATGAGAAGAGAAGAGAACTGATAGATGCTGTAATTGTTACCTTTATTGATTAATTGCTAATGGTTATTTATAGATCAATTACAACTTGATAATCAAGTAAATCAACAAAATAATCTAGAATCAAGGAATAACAATTCAACTAACAAGAAACAATAAATAAATCATAGGAGCTATTTTTAAGCAGCCACTACATGGTTTTCTATTATTGGAGTGGACTAGGTCTTCGAGTCATCCATGCAATCCATGCATACTCTTCCAGTCATCCATACAATCCATGTATACGTGCACATATCATTTCTCCCCGCCCAGAGTATCCTCGTCTGCAAGGATGAAGCCCGGGTATTGTCTTGAAAACCTCCATAAATTCTCCTAAGCATCATCTTCTTCTGGAGCTCCTGCCCATTTGATGAGTACCTCTGTCTTAGGGTGATAATTCTCTTTTTGGATGACACGTCGATCAGTTACCTTTTTTGGTTTTGGTAGGATGTGAGATTCATCGGAAACTGGAGGAAGAGTTGGAAATACTACTGGTCGATCACCCAAATGTTTGCGCAAGAGGCTGACATGAAAGACATCATGTATTTGGGACCCCGGGGGAAGGGCAAGACGATAACCTATTGGTCCAATTTTAGCAAGGATTTCATAAGGGCCGAAGAACCTAGGAGCCAATTTCATAGAGCTTCGGAAGGCCACAGAATCTTGGCGGTATGGCTGAAGTTTCAAGTAAACATAATCTCCTATCTGAAATTGAACCTCTTTTCGATGTTGATCTGCTCGTGCCTTCATTCGATCATGCGTCTGTGTTAATTGGTGACGTAATTCTTTACGAATGGTTGTTTAGTCCCGTAGATAATCATCGACCGCTTTTACTGATGTCGTGCCAGGGATGTAAGGAATTAGACTCGGGGGCTGCACGCCATAAACTGCTTCGAAAGGAGTCATTTTTGTAGAGGAATGTACGCTTGTATTATAGCTATATTCAGCCCAAGGTAACCATTCCAGCCATTTTCGTGGTTGGTCCCCATTGAAGCACCGAAGGTACTGCTTGATGGTTCGATTAGTGACTTCTGTTTGTCCGTCAGTCTGAGGGTGATAACTGGAGCTCATTTTAAGTTTAGTCCTCTGTAATTGAAATAGATTTTTCTAGAAAGAACTCATAAATATTTTGTCCCTATTACTTACAATTGAACTGGGAAACCCATATAATTTTACAATGTGCGAGACAGATGTTTTAGCTACTGTCAAGGTTGTGAATAGATGCCTCAGAGGAACAAAGTGACTATATTTAGAAAGCCGATCAACAACAACCATTATCACAGTGTATCCCTGTGAAGGCGGTAATCCTTCCACAAAATCCATTGACAAATCCGTCCAAACTTTAATTGGAATGGGTAAGGGTTGTAGTAGGCCTGCAGGGATCATACAATATGCCTTGAAGCGTTGACATACACTGCATTGGCTTAAGAATTTCTTGACTGATTTCCTCAAGCCTGGCCAGGTGAAAATTTGTTGGATGCGTGCTAAAGTCTCGTGATAACCAGTGTCCACCTACAGATGATGAGTGCCCATCGACCAGTATAGCATGGAGGAGAGATGAATTAGGACTCAAGAATATTTTCCCTTTTCGAAACCATACCCCATCACGATTAACATAATGTTGTTTCACTTGTTTGGAACTGTCCTCCACCCTTTTATTATAGAATGAGTCCCGAAGTAACTCTTGTTGCAAGTCCTTCTACCAATCTGCTTGTGGGAGAGATATGGCTAAGAAGTAGACTTCTCCCATGCATGACAATGCATTTGTCCCCTTATTTTCTTGACCCCGCCTGTACTCAATGATGTAGTCGTACCCCAGAAGCTTTGGTAACCAACGTGCTTGAGCAGGACTAGTGATGTGTTGTTCTAATAAAAACTTGAGGCTTTTCTGATCAGTTTTAACGACAAAAGGTCGACCCAGCAAGTATGTCCTCCATTTGTGAATGGCCTTTACAATGGCGAGCATCTCTTTTTCGTAGGTAGATAATGTAAGCATTGACCCCTTCAATGCCTCGCTGAAGAAGGCAATAGGTTGTCCCTATTGAGATAAAATAGCTCCAATGCCTATTCCACAAGCATCACATTCAACTACAAATTTTTGGGAAAATCAGGAAGTCTGAGAACATGAGGAGAGGATAAAGCTTTTTTTTAATTTTTTAAATGCATTTTCTGCCTCAAAATTCTAGGTGAACTCGTCTTTGGCTAATAGACGAGTCAAGGGAGTTACAATCCCACCAAACCCACTAATGAATTTTCGATAGTACCCCGCGAGACCCAAAAATCCACACACCGCTTTTACGGTTGTAGGAACCGGCCATTTAGTAACAGTTTGAACTTTAGCAGGGTCGACTATAACTCCTTTTGCTGATATAATATGCCTCAAGTAGTCTACCTGTTCAACTCCAAACCGACATTTTGATTCTTTGGCAAACAGGGAATTAGACTTCAAAATTCTTAAAACAATATGTAGATGAGAAATGTGTTCCTGCTATGTCTTGCTATATACCAATATATCATCAATGAATACCAAAATAAACTTACGAAGGTAGGGTTGGAAAAGATCATTCATTAAACTTTGGAACGTTGCAAGCGCATTAGTGAGTCCGAATGGCATGACCACAAATTCATAGTGCCCTTCATGTGTGCGGAATGCAGTCTTTGGTATGTCACTCTCTAACCCGTATCTGATAGTATCCTGATCGTAGGTCAAGCTTTGAAAAATATCTTAAGCCATATAATTCATCAAGTAATTCATCGATCACGGGTATCAGATATTTATCCTTTATGGTAATTTCATTGAGAGCTCTATAATCAACATAAAATCGCCAACTTCCATTGGCCTTTTTTACTAACAATACTGGAGAAGATAAAGGGCTTCAGCTGGGACGGATCACCCCCGATTGTAAGAGTTCTTGAACCATTTTTTAGATCTCAGCTTTTTGGTAATATAGATAACGGTAGGGCCTAACATTGAATGGACCGCTATGAGCTTGAAGCGGTATTCGGTGATCATGGTTATGAGTTGGCGACAGTTAGAGGGCTTCAAACACTTGCTTAAACTCTTTAAGAATATTAGCAAGGACTGGAGAATAGCCCTCTTGGTTTTTAGACGGAGGAAGGGATACCAATTGAAGGAGGAGGATAGACATTCCCGAGAGCCTCCAATCTGGTGTGCTTTAAACCTTGAAAGGTGTGAATGGTTCCACAATCTTGGAAGGTCATGGTCAGGCTTTGGTAATTTGTTTCTATTGTTCCCAATGTCGTGAGCCATTGAACTCCCAAAACTAACTGACATGCGGCTACTGGTAAGATGTAAAAATCAGCCTTAACTTGATATCCTTGAATGTCTAAAGGTATGGCCAGACATTTCCCTGTACAATCAATTTTTTCTCGATTGGCAACCAGGACTTGGAATGTCTTATCACGAGTTTTGGTAAGCCATACCTTGTTAACAATGACTGATCTATAAAGTTATGTGTACTCCCTCCATCGATCAATACCATGACCTCTCTACCCTTCAACGTGCTTTGGAGTCGTATTGTCTGGGGATGTTCAGTTCCAGCAATGGCGTGGAAAGAAATTTTCGACAGCAGATCTCCTGTAACTGATGGCTGGTGCTTAACATCTTACAAGTCCTCTTCGGGGTCTATTATGTCTTCCATCATGAATAGCTGAGGTCGTTGACACCGATGTCCAGGCAAGAATTTTTCCTCACAATAATAGCATAACCCCTTTTCTCTCCGCTCTCGGGGCTTCCTGGCTTGTGATTCTCTTGAAGGGGACAGTATTGTTGTTGGTGTCAGCTCCTGCCTTAAGCACGGATGGGGGGACCAAGAACCCCAACTGAATTATTAGGCCTTAATTTTGGTTGATGGCCAAGCACATGTTGATGAGAGAAGTTCGCTGATTTTCTTTGTAAAAAGTTTTTGTCTTCTATTAACCTGGCAACGCCAATGGCATCTGAAAGTGTTCGAGGATGTTTAATTTTTACGTCAAGCCTTATCTCGTCACATAATCCGGCTATGAAGCATCCAACAAGGAAGGATTCCGGCAGACTATCAACCTGGTGGGATAATTTCTCGAAAGCTTCTTGGTAAGCTGTGACAGTGGCTGTTTGTTTAAGTCGAGTGAGTGCTTCGGAGGGGTCCTCATAATCCGTTGGTCCGAAGTGTAGTAACAATGCCTTGGAAAAATCTGTCCAGGTCACTGGTCCTTTAAACTTGGAGTACCATCGATGCCATTAGAGAGCAAGTCCCTCGAGGTGAAAGGAGGCAAGTAAGACTTGTTGATTTGGGGAGACTTCATTGAATTCAAAGTACTGTTCAGCTTTGTAGACCCATCCGGTGGGGTCTTCTCCATCAAATTTTGGAAATGTGAGTTTGAGATGATGATTGTTATGGGTTGAGGATGGTTGAGAGTAACTGGCTGAAGGTCGTTTAAAGGGATGAGATGATTTTGTTGGGGCGAACAAGTTTGTGTCTAGGTTATTGGCATGAGGAATTTGTGATGCTCGCAGGGATTGCAGCTCTTGCAAAACTGTCTGTAACGTAGTTTGTACTTCATCGATACTGAATTCATGGCGTCCCAATATTTCATGAACTTCATTTCGGAACTCCGCATTGGACTGATTTCGAGTAGCCATAGTTAACTTGGCTCTGATACCAATGATAAGTAAATTTCTATGCGGGAAAAAGATTGGAGAATGGAAGAGATGAGATGAGAAGAGAAGAGAAGAGAACTGATAGATGCTGTAATTGTTGCCTTTATTGATTAATTGCTAATGGTTATTTATAGATCAATTACAACTTGATAATCAAGTAAATCAACAAACTAATCTAGAATCAAGGAATAACAATTCAACTAACAAGAAACAATAAATAAATCACAGGAGCTATTTTTAAGCAGTCACTACATGGTTTTCTGTTATTGGCGTGGACTAGGTCTTCGAGTCATCCATGCAATCTATGCATACTCTTCCAGGCATCCATGCAATCCATGCATACGTGCACATATCAAAGTAAAACAACTTTATCTAATTATAATCTTGAAATGATCTTTCTACACTTGATTATAACGTTGTTGAACTCATTCATGCAATCTGTCCATTTTCTCATTCGAGGTTCCCGCTGTAAGTAGTAAAAAGCTTTTTGCCAAACATAACTTCTCGAGCTTGCTCATATTTACAATGTAGAAATCCTTGGAGTTGTCAGCCATTCATATTAATAATTTTGCCGGCAACAAAAACAAAAATCATGCCGATAAGCATCAGTTCTCGTCCTCATGATTTATCTTCCTTCAAAATTTTCAGCCTGCTCTCCTTGATTCTCATCATTCCATACATTTGCATAAGATTGTTGGACAATTCTGTCTTTCACCCTTTTTGGGAAATGTAGGATCTCAATTTCAATAGAAAATTGATTGCGAAGTATATTTGTCAACGAGAAATCGTAGACTAAAAAAATATATGAATTCTGAGGGCACAACCTTGCCATGGTGTAGATTTCACAAATCATAAAAAAGTATCATGTGTACAGTGCATGAAAAAATGAATCTCGAATTTATTGCATCCATTAGTCATAAAGCAAAGTTGATCAAGGAACTATACAAGGTGAAAAAGAGGCAGCAGAATGGTATATATTGTTCTCCCAAATCATATTTCCTATAGTCAAGACCATTTGCTTTAGGGACTCTAGGCATGAGGAAATGTTCAAATTAATTGTTGGGTTTTGATACCCAATAAATTTGGGCAATGATGTAAAACGATGTTGGAAATTTTATCGACACCAAATTGACGGCTCGACTTGGAAACAATTAATACACCTTTGGAGGGTCTAAGTTTGAGTTGGATTTAGTGGTGATATATGATAGCCAATTTAGCCTATGGAGAGTTGGTATGTTGTGGTTAGTTGGGGTTTTGTGTTGGCCCACTAAGAAGCACCGACACGGACACGAGTACGTGTCGGACACGTCGACATGTGATTTAAAAAACAAAAAAAAACTTTTGACACGATATGTCGTCGACAAGTTGTTTAAAAAAAATATATTTTTAATTTAATAGTCCAAAGTAATAATTTTTTATATTTATTGCATCATATATGAATAGTTAAATAACAAATAGAAATCAAACTTTTTAGTAGAATTAGATTTTTCAGTACCAGTTAATATAGTCATTGTTCGGCCTCATTTAGCCCATGTTTGTCTACCATTAATCCAAAAAATTATTTGCTACAGTAAGATTCTCCACCACACATTCACCCAATAAAATATTCTACACACAAACCAATAAAATTACTTTAATTTTCAACCACACATTCTCCAAAAAATACTATTCATTACACTAATTTTCTCCCAATAATGGGAGACAAACAAGCTCTTAGGAGTATTTATAAATTTTTGAATAGTGATTGATGGAAGAATGTGTGGTTGAAAAATAATGAAAAGCTTTAGACTTGTGTATAATATTATTTTATTTAGAGAATGTGTTAAAATTAAGAAAGAGAAAAAATTTAAAAATTTCAATGGGGCCAAACAAGGCATAATAATATGGCACATTGTGACTTGGACAGTTCAATTGAAAATCCCATTTCTGTCCTCAATGGTTTAACTGAAATTACAAATATACACTATCAAATTACAAATTACAAATCCTATTTCAGTTTTCTTCCTTGGGCCGTGTCTTCATTTCTTCTTCTTGCCGCTGAGCTTCATCTCTTCATTTCTTCTTCCGACCCGCCTTCAGTTATTCTTTGATTAGGCTTGGGATCTCGGGACTTCCTTGATTAAAATAATAAATTTTTTATTTATTTTAATCATTTTTTAATTTATTTCATGGTTCAAATTGCCAGTATAATATGATCATTTTTAAACAACCCATTAAAATTGTAAATATTTATGGATCATGATAAAGATAGTTATAGTTTTTGGTTATATAAACACATTTTCTATGGAAAAAACATAAAAAAAAATGAAATATCATTTTATATATAGTGATTCTTTATACTTTATATTTTTTTTATTCATTTTTTCTGGAGTAGACTTGAAAGTTCTGAAAACCTTTTCATGATTGCTGCCCAATTAGTTTGATCATTGTATCTTGAGAGATAGTTCATGAGAGGTCGCAGCAGTTAACAACGGGTAATTTTACTTTAGGATATCGTGTTGTCACGAGACTTAATCAATCAATAAATTCTACTTTCTGCATTTTATAATTCTGCAATTTATTGCAACTAATTATTTTCCAACAAAAACTCAAATCTGAAGTGTAAATTTTCGCTTTCTCTTCAATGAAATCATGAATATATAGAGAAAAGGTGGGGAATATCATAGGTCCTCTATCAATTTTCAATGCTTTTTTTTTTTTTTTTTTTTCCGCTATGCAAAAATCAAATATTAAGATTCGTGATCTAATCCTCTCAAAATCCTAACCCCAGAAATTCTCTTGCTTCAATCTTGGTGTTCAAGTTTAGTTACTCCAAATCATCATATCTGAAATTCATACACTACCACTAGAATCAAGGTCAAAAGATTGGCGTAATCTTACATAAGACATGAGTGGAGTCGGATTTGTTGGCCACGTTCCCCCTACAAAAGTCGAGGTCAACGAATTGGTGTCATCTGTGGAAAGTTCCTCTAGAAGTTAAATAACCACCAATCTATTTAATCCGTTACTATGATTTTTAACATACCACACCACAGAGCTAGAAAATAATATTAGAATGGGCTGAAATTTAATTTTTTTGAATGAACTCGCGCCTAAGGCTAAACTCATGACAACGAGTTTACGACATTCAATGAAATAGAAGAAGTCTAGATGTTTCATCCTAAGATATCCCACTCGATCTTTTTATATTTGCTTTCCAAATAGTAAATCAACGCATGTGTTAAAAAATATAAATTGACCAAATCATGATCGAAATAAGCAAATGACACATATCCACTAATAAAAAACTAAGAAATTATTTAATAAATACTATTCTAAAAAACTTTGACGATTAGTTTTTCCAAATAATTGAAAGCTTTGGCCGAGACGTGCTATCACTATATGTTATTGTCTCAAAATATTATTTGGTATGAACGTCATTCTTCTATATCACTTCATTTCATAATAAGTGAAGAATCCAATTCAAAGTGAGAAAAATCAATTAAGAATTATGAGGGTCCAAGGAAATTAGATTTAATTCATAACCATGTTTGGCTCAATTTCAAGAATATATTTATATATAGATCAATTTATAAATAAATAAAATTTAACAAATATTCTTTATTGATAAGATAGAATTTAGAGCAAGTTATTTATTTTGATCATAACGTCTATTTCATGATCGAAACGAATAATTTTTTCTTTTTAATAAATATGAATAAGTAATATATGAAAACATCCGTAGAATTAAAAATTTAATTACTTTTAAACTTAGCAAAACATATAGTGTCTCTAATTATTAAAATAAGTAATTTATTTTTATTATCAATTATAAAATTTACTTAATTATCATAAGTAAATTTAGTCAAACATGCATTAAATAAAATGCTTAAATTGACAATAAGATATTCACGAAACCGTGAATATCATGAAAGAGTATTTAATAATTGTAGTCTCTTTAACAAAAATTGAATAAATGAGTATTGTACTTGAATTATAATTCAAACTAGAGTTGAGGTAACACAATTTAATAATTGTTGTCTCTAAATTTTCCATATGGGCTGGAAGGCAGGGCTGGACTTTGTAGTCTTTTTAATAAAAATTGAATAAATGAGCATTGAACTTGGGTTATAATTCAAAGTTGGGCTAACACAATTTAAAAATGGGAAGATTACATAAATCATGCTTTTACTTTTACCTATTTCAAAAATCTCAAAACATGTTTCAAATTTCAAAATTCAGGTTTTTTTTTTAATTTTTAATTATAAAATAATAATTACTAAATTAATTTATTATTAATATTTAATTCTACTATAAAATAATTAACCTACCCCCACCTCCACCACCCCTACACCTCTGGGGATATTCCGGCGACTTTTCCGATCACCACTCTTCTCCGGCGACTTCTCCGGCGAATATGTTAAGGTCACAAATCTATACAATTTGGTCACAATTCGAAATTTTTTAGGTCACAATTCAAAATTTTCATAGGTCACAATTTGTTCATCGATCACAACTTAAAAATTTAAAAGTCCAATTTTTTCATCGGTCACAAATCACAAAATTTGTAAGTCACAATACTTATTTACGGTCACAAACATTGCATTAATCGAACATTCGACGAAAATGTTTAGGTCACGATTCAAAATTTTCATAGGTCACATTTGTTCACTGGTTACAACTTAAAAAATTTATAAGTCACAACAATTCACAATCATCACATTAATTGAACTTAAATTATATTCAGGTCACAATTTATTAAATTAGTAGTCACAAATTAATAATTTTTAGGTCACACATCATGCACTGGTCACAAACCAATCAGATTCTTGGTCACAAACAACCAAATCATTTGTGACCACCACTTCGCCAGTGCCTCCACCAGGGCACCACCACCGTCGCCACACGCACTGACACCCAACCGCACTGCAGCGAACGGTGGCGTTCAGACACACCGTTAACTGCAACCGCACTTTCCACCTCCACCAAAACACACATAGCACCTCCACCACCACAGCGCCCACCACACCCAACCACACCATTCGACAGAAACCACCACAGATCTGCAACAGTTTGGCAGAAACCACCACAGATCCGCAACCGTTGACAAAAATCAGAAATAAAACCACCACACCCTCGCGCACACAACCAACAAACACCGTTCGACAGAAACAATCGCCGATCTGCAACCATCAGCAAAAATCAAACATAAAACCATCACACCCACGGACGCGAACACACCCAACACATGATAGTGCATTGATTTAGGGTGAGAGTGGAGATGATTTTAGGGTTGGTTGGGTTCAAATGAAGGTGGAGGCGCCGCGATCGCGACTGGGCAGCAACGAGCAGCTTGACGATTGCGATCGGCGTCGCGATCGGGCGACAACGATCCGATCATTCTTTGCAAGATCGTCGCGAACGGCGAACGCGTCTGCTGCGAGGCGTCGCGATCGGCGAACTACGCAGAGAGGAGAGGAGAAGGCGGCGTCGGCTTCACAGAGAAGGCGAGGGAAATGGACGGATTGTTGAAGAAAATGGTGGCGGCGTGGAGGAGAAGAACAGTGAGACGGATTGCTGAAGAAAATGAATTTGGGAAATTTTTTAGGTTTGATTAGGTTTAATATAATTAATATTTAATAAAATAAAATAAAACCTGTTTTTTGAAAAGTTAAAGTAGTTACCTGATTTGTGAAATTGACATTCTAAAAACCTGCCTTGGTGTAATTTCCTCTTTAAAAATTTTAGTTTCTAAATTTTCCATATGGTAGCCCAGCCTAGCCCCCACTACCTCCGCCCATGCACAATCATTTGTACTTTAAGAAATACATTATCATGTGTTGGTGTTAATTTGACCATGATATCTACTGTAGGAAGGGAAGACGGACGAAGAAATTTAAAGTTAGGAGGTATAATCGAACTTATAAAGAAGTTGGGAGAAATTTTACAATCGAAAATTTACGTCTAAAAAAATTATACCCCATGTAATTTTGCATCCGAAAATTTACATGAGATATGACTTTTTCGGATGTAAAATTTCAATTTTTTTAATGTCACATTTCATATAAAATTTCTTAATAAAATGATGAAAATTATATTGAGAAATTTGTATCGCAAAAATAATAAATGTTAATGAAATAATTGAATTTTGTTTTTAAAAAAATGCGAGTTAGACGTCTTTCTTTAAAATCCACGTTTAACTATTTTCGATATCTGTTTGGACTATTCGATATGCCGATAATGTAGTTCTCGAAATAAACTTTAAGATGATATAAGCAATCTGTCTATTCGATTTGCGTACGATTGTTTGAGAATTTTTAAAATTAGCTTGTTATCGAAATTCAAATTTATTGTGATTTTGCCTTGTTTGGTGGAGACTAAAATCAAATTTTTAGTAAATTTTAATAAAAGTTAAATAGTTATAGATTCCATGAAATAAGTTATCAAAATTAATTGTTAATTTGATTTAAATTTCAATCGATACCAAACATAAAAAAAAATTCAAAAGTTGCGGGGCACGTGCTCCCTAGGACCCCCCTTGGGTCCGCCCCACCAACTGCTTTGAGCCTGCTGCATCACTCAAGGGCCACACACTCGCTATTGTGAAATTAGTCGTTGGAGCTAATCGTTTGTACTCTGGTTCCATGGATCATTCTATAAAAGTAGGTTGTCAGAGACATGAATCATTCTTGACAAATTATAGATTTCTTTCAGAAAAAAATTCATTGTTGTCATGGGATCTTTAGTTATCATTGTCATTACTTACTTTTGTTGGTGTTTCTCAATGCCTTTAGGTATGGAGCCTTGAAACTTTTTAGTGTCATGATATCTTTTGAAAAATGCTAGTGGTACATTACCTATGACATAATGGTCTACATAATATTGATGTGGCATCCATCCACTTGTTGATGTGTAAGTATGAAATTTGAATTAAAGATTGGATCAGTTGCCACGTGTAATTATGTAGACCATTATGTCAATGGTGATGTACCCCAAGCATTACTCATATCTTTTTTGTGTTGGACTATTTCCTTTTGTCAGCTTCATCGGACAAAACTGTAAAGGTTCGAGTTTCTTTCAATTAAATGGAAAATCCGTTGTTCTCTATGTAGTAAACTGAATTTTTACTTATACAAAGAAGAATCACTTGAAATATTTCCTAATTTCCATTTCTTTTTGTACGTTTGGGCTGCAACTGAGAATGGGAACTTGGAAGTTGCATTTACCCACAACGAAAAATTGCATTACAAGTATATAGTCATGCTGCAATATAACCATACCTAGTTGACCTGATTTTTATATAGGTTCGAGTTTCAACAGAAAAATGATAACTTGAAATTTATATATACCCACACTAAAAAACATGTAAACCTTAGTTAATGACCTAATTAGTTTGTTAATCACTCTTCTAATCAAAACGGAGTTAATAAATAACAATAACAACTGTATTGTGCTCCTGCAACGAGTTCTATTTGAGTCTATGATTAGCTATCATGAGAACACAAGCAGCGTTAAAGTCTCATAATTACTCGTCCTTTGCAGAGAATGCGTTAAGTTAGCATTATGACTTAATAAAGAGGTTAAATATTTGAACAATAAAAAATTCGATTTTCGCAAAGAAGTATTTAAAGAGAACTTGAGAATTTCGGCGAATTACATTAGTTATAATCTAGCATTCGACTTTAAACTTTATTATCTAGTGATCTTCTATTTATAAGCAAAGCCAACTTGAATATGACTAATTTAATTCGACGGTCAACATTTGATTCTGGAGATATACAAAACTTCTACAATAAAATATTCATGGAATATGCTACACGTACATAATGCGGTGTCCACCCCATCGTGTGATGGAGTGGACACCGTTATGGACACCGCATTATGTACGTGTAGCATCACCCAATATTCATATGCTGAAAATCCGCCCATTAAAAGCCACCCATGATTGTGTTTTAAATTAGTGGTTATGCTCTCAACAAGTTTCTACTAAAAGTGTAATGATATTTTAACCCCACTGGGAATAAAAACGCTTTCTTAAAATATATACTTTATTTCAAATATATAATATTTGAAATTTGAACAATAATAAATGTTTAAATTATGTAATATTTAAACTAATCTAATTACAAAAAGAAAAAGAAAAAAATCTATTAGCATCCTTAAAATGTCTTGATTAATTATTAATAACACTCAAATCACAAAAGAAACTTAAGATTTAACATCCATAAGCTTAAAGAAAAACTAGGTTTCTCCATCCCTCGTTCCTTTATTTCACTCTTTACATAGAACCACTGATAATACCAATCTAGATAGTACTAATGTGTCATTGAATAAAAGGTATAATTAAATGAATCACTTAATTCTACCTTTCATTCAATCTATTACTTAGCGTTAGCTAAACTGATATTATAGCACCAGTGATGTTAGATAACATTATTCATAGATTAAACATGACCTTGATAGCTTTACCACCATGTGCACTGGTTTCAAAGGCTTCTTCAACCTCCTTCTGAGAGAATCCAAACCTGTGGGTGATCAACGACTTCACATCTATTTTACCGCTCCTTATAAACTCAATGCATAAAGGCCACGTGTTCTTGTATCGCCATATGCCTATCACGTCAATCTCTCTGAAACATTGTTTGAAATTATCAGTTAGATTACACATTCAAGGATGAGAGATGATGAAGTTGAAAATATAAAGGAAACAGGGGGAAATAAGCCGTGTCTAAGTCCAGTTGGGCTAATCATCCTCTTGTAACAGTGAAAACAATACAAGACGTTTCCTAGAGAATTTTTGTTAAGCCAAAGAGTAAGTACTTGTACTTAAAACTTACTTTTTATCCAAACAGAAATTCATTTACATTTTTATAAGCTTAGCAAAACTAACAAACTAACTCTAGTTAGCTGTTACAAAATGGCATGATAAAAAATACCTTACTGCAGCTGGGGTGAGGGGGACAGTCATTATGCTATGACCCAGTCCAACGAGGCAAACTTTTCCACCGGAAGAAGTTGCGCCAAGAGCTGTCGACATGGTCTTATTAAAGCCTGCACAGTCAAAGCTCACGTCGACTCCAGCTCCCATAGCTTTCTTAATCTGTTCAATCTCTGAAGCCACATCCTGCTTAAACTCACGTCAGTAGATAGCAATACGATGGGTGAAGCAGCTCAGGTTAGAGTTTAATTGAGCAGCGAGTCAAAAAAGACGCATGACAAAAAATGAAGAAAGAGAAACAAAAAGGGCAAAAAGGATATAGTAGTTATCAGGTTTGCCACTAACCCAAAAAAGGTCTACTCGTCTGTATCTGGAAAAACTCAACCTCAGGGTTCTTTAAGAAAGCTGATACCCATTTCTGTATTGAGATCTTAGAATGATGCAAGGAACAAAGAATACTATAGTTGGTTAAATGAAATTGCAGTTTGGGTGGGGTGGGGTGGGGTGGGGTGGGGTGGGGGGGCTCCTGTAAATTTGGCATTCACTTGGGAGAAGGATATGGTAATCTACTTCTTAACAGAACCATTCAACTAGCTCTGGTCAAATGTTTGTAAAATGACCTCAAAATAAAGCTTTTTAAGGAAAAGAATTAGTATTATGTTCACCTTTTCAATAGCTTTAAATGGAGAAACAATCTGATATTAGAATAACAATACAAACCACATAAGTAAAGATGCTTCCTGCAAAAGATTCAACCTTTATATCTGTAGAAACTTTGACAGTCTCGTCCGCTACAAGCTCCTTCGCAACTGAAAGACGGTGATCATCTACATCCACAATCACAATTCTTGGGGACCCAAATGCACGGGCTGCAAGCATTGTTACAAGCCCAATAGGCCCTGCTCCCATCACCAACACATTAGTCTCGGGACCAATATTCGAACGACGACATGCATGAACACCAACACTCAAAGGCTCACACATAGCCCCCTCCTCCAAACTCACATTGTCCGGGAGTTTAAAACATAAATCTGCAGGATGCATAATCTGTTGCAAGCGAGCAAGAGAAGAATGTCACTTTTAACCCCTACAAATGAAATCCAGTTCAATCAAAAGGGGTACACAAATATGCAGCAAAGTGCACTATTAGTCTAATGCACAAGATTTTAAGAAGATGCCGCAGATGATTATGTGTGATTGAATCAAAATTCATTCCATGGAGTCATAAAAATTCAGAAACTCCACGAACTCAACAAGTTAATGAGAATAATGCTGCTTCTTGAGTTGGCCAAAAATTCAATGAAATGCCATCTTTTGCAGAATATGTACGATCAACCTATTTCTGCAGTGTAGTATAGAGAGAGATGTTTAATTGTTTCGTGCTATCATGTATTCAATTTTTAAGACATTTACGTGGTAAGAATGTGAAATTGAGAAATCTCCTAAATTGAAGTTTAAGTTTCTCTTTACATGTAAGTGCATGTGTACATGTAAATGAGGACTGTTAAAGTGAACACAAATAGTTGAGATAATTATTGTGATAAATCATCTACATAGATCTCCATGTATATTGTTGTTTTCAATAGGAAGTAAGTAATGTATATTATGTTAAAATATTATAAATTGTATGGGTTAATTTCACAAATGGTCACTGAAGTTACAGCAAAATTTCAAAATGGTCACTGAAGTTCCAAACTTGCATAAACGGTCACTCAACTTTCAGCCACTTTCAAAAATGGTCACTGAGGTAAGTTTTGGACTTTTTTGTTCTAATTGAAACCTAAATTAATAAACACGGCCTCTTCAAAATTGGAGGACTCAACTTCAAAATTCTTCAAAACCACCAAAACTGCCGGCAACTCCAAAACCGCCGGCAACTCCATTTCCGGCGACTCCCAACCCAAGCCCAACATACTGGTAGACTGCCCCCATCATGGCAAACCTAACCATGGTCTCCAAACATCTACTAAACTACCCAATCAAGAATTGCAGCCACCATTTCCCATGCAGCCGACGAGAAATTTCCAACCAAATCCTGTTGACTGGGGCCAAATTGGAGGAAGCCCATGGTTGGGCTAGGTGCGCCAGGTGAAGGCGCACCCAGCCCAGGTGGTCCGCGACCTGGGTTCGTCCGGACGGCGCCGGAATCAGCAATTGGAGGATAGCGTTGCCGGGAGCAATTCTACTGGAATTAATTCTGGTTTTTCTCATGCATCTTGGTTGAAATTGTTGGCATAGTTAGAGTCGTTCAGGGGTAGGGAACATGCCAGTGGGTGTTCCAATCAGATTGGTGGCCGGACGTGAGGATTCCGGCGTTTTGAAGTTTTTTAGGCACCGAACTTTGACTGCTTGTAGCTGCCGGATTACTAGGAGTTATGAGGAGTTCTTGTGATGGAATTGAAGAGGAAGACAAGGCCTTTCCACCAGTACCTATGTCCGGTGGTTTGAGAGGTCGTAGCTCACCGGAATTGAAGAGGAAGACAATAGCAGTTTTGGTGGTTTTTATGAATTTTGAAGTTGAGGTCCTCCAAGTTTGAAGGGGCCGTGTTTTGTTAATTTATGTTTCAATTAGAACAAAAAAGTCCAAAACTTACCTCAATGATCATTTTTGAAAGTGGCTGAAAGTTGAGTGACCGTTTATGCAAGTTTGAAACTTCAGTGACCATTTTGAAATTTTGCTGTAACTTCAGTGACCATTTGTGAAATTAACCGTAAATTGTATATAATAAACTTGAGTTACTATTACATAGTAGAAGACCCTATTTATACGGCTACAAGTAACTGTAAAAGGAATAAATCACACAATCAACTATTAAAGAAAATAATTATACACAATTGGAAACACTATCACGAAAAATAATCTTATATTTTCGTATCTTCAACATCCCCATCAAACTCATATTGTGTCGTAGAAACCAAATTGAGTTTGAATTGATCTGAGCAAATCATCCTTTTTCAAGACTTAAATGGTACTTCAAAATTGCATTTACATTGCATGTCAGCTAAGCCAACCACGAACTAAAAACTAGTGCGAAACAAAATCATTATCCACCATGACGATTACCAAGACTTGAGGGGCACATTCCACTAGTAGAAAATTAGCACTCCAAAAATTCATAGGATTACCCATAATCCACTCTAAGATAGAGCCAAATACTAGCCTAACAGTAAGAACTCAGGTGCACTAAGAGGCTAAGAAAATGTGATGAAACTAAATTTGGTTGAAAAATAATAGGTTTTTCTTCCAAATAATGGGTGCCAACAACATAATCATCAATAATCCCACCCTCAACACGATGGTCTTGTGAATCGAACCAATCATCGTGTAGAATTATTAGTCAACTTAACGTAGGTATTATGGCACTTAACGTTGGTAATTTTAATAATGAAGATGAAGTGAATTATGAAACTCCGAGAGTTAACATTTCAGAGATCAATCTAGAAGCTTCAACTGCTCCATCTTCATTGGTCTTTTCTAGTGCATCTTTTTCATCTAGTGACTGTGTCAACTTTTCAATGACTAAAGCCATTTGTTGATTCTACGTCGCTTTTGTTATCATTATCGGCTCAAAGGATTCTCCAGAGGAAGTATGTCTCTCCACCGTCGCAGAGGAGTGGTATAAGAGGACTCGGACATCGATTTGCCACTGGAACTGCAATCAGAATGAGGACTTTTCGCCAAACTCTTGGTCTTTTTTATCGGACGACTGGTTGCATGAGAGGGTTCATCAAGTGTCTCCTCAAGAGGAGTCACAACTTTCTTTGCCTTTTCACTCGTCATAGTTGTAGTGATTTGAAACTTAAAGATTTTGTGACATTGAAAAATGAGAGGACAAGAGGTGACACTTGGTGTGTCAAGAAATTTGTACGACCAATTTCTTGTATAAAATATATAGAATTTGTTACAAATTAATTTATGAAATGCAGTGGAGTTGATCTTCTTGTGGTTGCGAAATTGCACAATCCTCAGATTGACGAGAGGACTATGTAGCTCAAATTTTGGACTTCAGGCTTGTTTGAAAATTTAATTTGTTGAGAACCTGACTTACCCAACTTGCACTTCACTTGGATTTCAAGACTTAGATTTGAACTTCAGGGCTTGAATTTGAATTTGCTTTGATTTTGATCTCCTGAACTTGGCTTGAGCTTTCTTGAATTTGAAAAAGACTTCGATCTTCTTTGAATTTCCGAGACTTGGAATTGAGAGATTTATTCTCTTCTTCTTGACTTTGGATTTTCTCATGAACTTCTTTCCTAGACTTGAGATTTTCTCCTACACTTTAACTTAATCTCCCTTTTTATGGACCTTGGGTCCTATTTATAAAAAAAGTTGATAGTCACTTTTTATAACCACCCAATTACATTTAATTAAAAAAACTAATTAAAGATAATTATGAGAGTTGAAAAGTAGGGTCGAATTTTTTGAATGGGATGAGCCTGAAACTTTATGTTATAATAGACTTAAATGTGCTGATTATTTAAAATTTATCCGATCCATTTAATTTATTTTATTTGTGTCTACGCTGCATAGTCACTTAAAATTAGTTTGGTAGAACATGAAGTGTATGAATTTTTGAAAATTGCAACTTTCAATATATACCTGATTTGCAAGTGAACCATGGACAGGGGGAGTAGCGAAAAACTTCATGTCAGTACACAAATTGTATCGACCTTCTTTGCAACGATGACAGCTCCAACAGCTTATCCCCGGCTCGATTGCCACACGATCACCAGGCACGAGGTGCTTTACTTCAGTACCAACTTCCTCGATGATCCCGGCACACTCATGCCCAATCACCATTGGTTCTTTGACAACAAAATCTGCTAATCTCATCGACTGAAATATTCATAAAACATGATATAAGAATAATCATATTGACAACAGTAGAACAATAAAGTAATGAAATTTAACATTACATATCTTAAAAAGAATATGAATTAATCATCTGAAGTATAATAAACAAGAATCTAGCTTATTTTTCTACTCTGATCACGTCGAGTATTACACCATCCACCTCAACAAACATGCCAAAATACTAAGTTTATGTATATTATTGAGAAAATAAGAATAGATTTTACCTTGAGGAAGTGAACATCACTTCCACAGATACCCACAGCTTTCATCCTAATTCTAGCATCACGGGGGCCTAAAAAATATCACACAAGTTAACATACAGTAGAACAGATTGATCAAACTCTAAACCCAAAAATTAAGAGATATCTCTAAGTAAATCAAGAAATCCAAAGAAACAGTACAAGAATAGAAGGATAATCAAGTACCTAGGGGAGGGAGCTTGAAAGGCTGAATCTTGAGATTGTTAACACCCAGAAGCCAAGCTGCCATGTTCTCTTCTTCCTCCCCACTGTTTCCATGAGACATTCCACCCTTACCCATTTCCACTCTCTCTCTCAAAATCAATCAAGATTGATTTTTTTGTTAGTGTGAAATTAATAGTGAGCATGAAGAGTGAGAGTAGCAGGGTTATTCTGATTAATTAATTTTAATGATGAGATTGGATTCTTGTGAATAAGATAGTGGATGAGGATAAGATATTTTGTAGGAAAAGAGAAGGGGTGGATAAACTTGTATCTCATGAATAATGAGTAATGCTATTCCGTCACTCCTCAGCACAAATTAACAAATGTATTTTATACCTTGAATGATGTAGTAATGATTCTAAAGTTACGGGTGCTGATTAACATTATCCTTAATTCTATAATTAGGAGGCCGGCTCTAAAATTCTTATAAGAATTTGTTTTATATGTGTGTATGTTATTTATAATTTGTTGAAATCGACCTGTGACTGATTAATGCGTCTTGATTTAATTATATTATTTGAAAATTTGTAAGAATGCATATGTATCCTTGTATAATAATTGAAGCTTAGGTTTGACTAGATATTTTGTCAGCATTTTGGAAGAGAATCTTTGTAGTAATGAGAATAACTCTAGAGGATTCTTCCAAGTTATTTGATGAACTCTGATTTACTTATTTTAGTGGAATTTTCGTAAGATTGTACTTGATGTAAATAAATGTTTTTAATTACATGACGATGACGATGACGATGACGATGACGATGACGATGATTATTATTATTATTATTATTATTATTATTATTATTTGTCGGGTATTTTGAACCCAAGTAAAATACAAATGACAGAAATCAAACCAAGCACGCAAGAAAGCAGTAAATAACACGATTCAATTGTTTAACCAGTTCAACCATGCTTAATCTGGGGCTCAGAAGTAAAACACCATCACCATGCAAAGAACCTTGTGTGTGTGTGCGTGTGTGAGAGAGAGAGAGAGAGAGAGAGAGAGAGTACAATCAAATCAGACCACAAATACGATCATCAATTGACACCAGGCAGAATAGTGATTAATTTGCAGGCTGAAACCAATAGACAATAACAGAGAAGAATGCAAGAGAATAAAACCAAGAAAAACGAGAAGATCTTTATTATTCAACAACTGAACGAAAATAATCCACAAGATTGGTTAAATAGCTAGAAAATAATAATTTTCGAAAAATTACCAAAAATAGTAAAATCCTATTATTCATATCAAAAGGAAATACTTAATGACGGAAATAAGATCCAAAAAATCTGGCTTAATTTGAGATCGTAATCTATGTTAAAAATGAAATTGAAATATTACTAAAAATGACAAAAAAATAACTTAAATTGATGATTTGGAAGGAAAAATAGCTGAATTTGACCTAAAAAACAATGCACACCGAGTATATTTGGCTAACCACGACGTGCGCCCCGAAAAGAGCTTTCCGAATTGGGGTCATAGGCGTGATTCTGACAACCGTAACCAAAGTCATGGCCAAAATACCGAAACGTGTCGAAAAATGCCCCACTTAGGAAATGTCGATGATTATTTGCCAATTTTGCGCTGATCCGCCAACTCATGGCATCTCGGCACCATTAACGTACTATCAGACAACTCGATCTCGTCTGACTCAGATCCTCATGCATCAGTCGCCCCGGGTTGAAAAGAACTCATCCTCGAGTTCACTTGAGTGTCTTCATGATCCCCAAAACAAAGACTGAGATACTTCACATTGAAGACATCAGAAGTCTTCAAATGGCTGGGGAGGCATAGTCGGTAAGCATTGTTGTTGATCTTTTGCAGAACCTTACAAGGACCAACCTTCCACTTTTTCAGTTTATTACACTCCCCAACAGGAAAACGATCCCGAGTTAACATTGCCCACACAAAATCACCAACTTCGAAAAGGACCTGACGACGATGGCAGTCAGTCTGAACCTTACACTTGACATTACTCTCTTGAATGACTAACTTTACCTAAGCATGGATTCCCTGAAGATATTCGCCATCTCATTTGCTTTGTGATTTATATGACCCACACGTGGAGTATGAGCTAAAGCAAGGACCTCAGATGGAACCCGACCATAGGCATTTTCAAATGGACTCAACCCTGAGGTTCTATTCCTCGACCTGTTATAGGCAAATTCTGCCTAAGGTAACACCAAATCCCAATGTTTCGGTTTAGTGCCTGCCAGACACTTCAACAGATTACCCAAACTCCGATTTACCACCTCAATTTGACCATCTATTTAGGGGTGGTAGGCACTGCTAAAATTCAACTACGTCCCTATTTCTCCCACAAACTTCTCCAGAAATGACTCAGGAACTTAGTGTCACGATCAGACGTAATGGAATGAGGCATACCATGCAAACGCACAATTTCTTTGAAGTAAATATGGGCAATCCGGATAGCATCCATTGTCTTTCGACATGCTATAAAATGGGCCATTTTTGAGAACCTGTCAAGCATAACAAAAATAGAATCCGAGGCCCATTGGCTACAGGGCAATCCCAACACGAAATCCATACTGACATCAACCCAAGGCACTGGCAAATAATAAGTAGAGGAGAATTGCGAGTAAGGGTGGCCACTCTAAAATTGCGTCTATTTTAGATTGATCTGCATGAACACCATCAGTTGATTCAACAAAACCTAGAAAGGTAATAGAAGTGGTGAAGAAAGAACACTTCTTCCTATTAACGAACATGCACTTTGTCCTGAACACATCAAAAACTGCATGAAGGTGATCAAAATGAGATGCCCACGTCAGGCTGTAGATGAGGATATCATCAAAATAGACAACTATAAACTTTCCCATGAAAGGCCGTAACACTTGATGCATAAAATTTATAAAAGTGCTGGGCCCATTGGATAGTTCAAAAGGCATGACCATCTACTCATCCAAACCATGCTGAGTTTTAAAAGCCGTCTTCCACTCATTTCCCTGCCTTATTCTGATTTGGTGATATTCGCTCTTAAGGTCAATTTTTGAGAAGACCCTAGAACCGGACAACTGATCCAACATATCATCCAAGCAGGGAATTGAAAACCTATACTTCACTGTAATCCTGTTGATCGCTCTGCTATCAACACACATACGCCAACAACCATCCTTCTTTGGCACTAGTAGAACAGGAACTGCACATGGGCTCATGCTCTCACGAATGTATCCCCTCTCCAACAAATCCACCACTTGTCCCTGTAATTCCTCAGCTTCCTTGGGACTGAGGCGATAAGCCGATCGATTAGGCAGACTCGACCCTGAAACAAGGTCAATCTGATGTTGAATATCCCTCATAGGTGGCAATCCCGAGGGGAGATCTTCAGGCATCAAATCAGAGAATCCATTAACATTTGCTGCACTTCTACTGGTAAATCAGGTTTCTCGCCTGTTGTATTATTCTCATGAGGCAGTAAAGCAAATACCACATCTTCATGCTCAATATCTCCCAAAAACCTGGACATAGAAAGTAAGTTGGCATTTTTAGCTATTGGGGCAGGAGTGATTTCTTCTCTACGTGGCGCCAACACAACCCTTTTTCCTTTGATGCTAAGGGAATAAGTATTTTTTCGCCCATCATAAACAACACAGTGATCATTCTGCTAAGGTCGTCCTAACAATATGTGACAAGCATCCAACGATACAATATCACACCAAGCATTGTCAAAATATTTCCTACCAATCGAAAAAGATACTAGGCATCGCTTTTCGACTGATACTGCACTGCCTCACTCAACCACGACAATTTATATAGCCTGGGATGTCGATCTATCTTCAATTGTAATTTCTGGACCGCTTCTTCAGTCACTACATTTTCACAACTTCCACTATCAATGATCAGTTTGCAAACCTTATCCGCTACCGTGCAGGTTGTGTGAAAGATGTTGGTTCTCAACCAGTCGTCCCCTGAGTCGCCTTTGGGGGTCAATAGACTCTTGCGCAAGACTAGAGTCTCATGACCGTCTCCCTACAGCATACTTTCCTCTTTAATATCATCATATACGGGTTTCCCAACCTCCTCAGTCTCGTCTACAACTTCTTCATCAATTAGGAGATTTTTACTTGTCCGATTAGCTGGTTTCCTGCAATCAGTTGCTTGATGCCCCTATTTGTTCGCTGAAAATCGTACCGCAAGCGCACGGGTCGCGTTCAAGTAATAAAGTGGACCTTAAGAGTTCGGATTGTCGATCCCACGAGGAATGTATACTTTGGATTACACAACTTTAATCGATTTTAATTCTAACAACAAAAGGAAACACACAGATTTAAAAACATAAGATAAAAACTAACAACCTACAAAATAAGAAAATAAAGGTGTCTTGACAAATTTCGGAGGGAAGAGTGTGGTTGGAATTTACAACGTCGCTTAACCTATTGTTTCATTGATCTCGAACCAATTATGTGCCGATGCATATTATCAAAATGCGATAGTTAGACCCGATTATCCTGTTTTAGCTAATACCCTCTTTCGAGCGAATATTAACCCTAATTAGTCAGTTCATACCACATATTTCTATGTCGATACAAAGTTGACCAATTGCATGAATATCTGTGAAAATAGCTCAATGGGTCACTCAGAGTAGGTGTATATTTCTATATCACCTAAACGCGCAAAAGATATACTAATGCAAATCCGATGTATCAATCATTTCGGTCTAATTAATGCAATCATTGTTCAACAGTCACAAATAATTACCTAATAATTTCATCTAGTTGTCAATTAGATGAATAGAACACTTTGGTCTATTAAATGCAACTATCTTACACAATCACGCCAATACCTGATTACAACATCTATGTCGTCACAAAAATGAAGTAATCTTAAACATGATGATCGATACACTATGATTTTGATAACAACTGCATTTATCACTAAACATGTAGATATATCGATAATCAATGAAACAACTAGGTTAAGTTCAATACATAAATTCCAACACAACAATATTTAGCTCATTTTATAGAAGTGATAACAAAAAGGATTCAAATAACAATACATAACAAACTTGGAAAATAATGAAGGGATTACAAAAATGAAGATACAACCCTTTTTGTGTAGTTTTGAACCCCTTCAATGCATCTCCAAGTATTCTTTGATGTTGATCCCTTGATATCAACTCCTCTTCTCCAAAATATGAGCCAAGATCAACCAAAAGAAAAGAAAAGAAAAAGAAAAGGAAAGGAAAAGGAAGAAGAAAAACTATAGAGAAAAATCTAAAAACTAAACTAAAACTATTCTAAACTATCTAAAAATCTAACTAATCTAATTCCTATTCTATTCCTTATATAAAAAAAAGGTGCCAGCCTTATCTTTATATAAAGATGAGATATTTTGTTTACTTAGTAATTAAGTAATCCAAAATATCCTAGGAAAAAAATTGCAACCAAGTCCCTAAACTTTTGGAAAGTGGCAAAATAGTCCCTCAACTTTAATTTAGTACAATTTGGCCCTTGACTTTTGACCTTCATTTCAGTTAGGCCCTTTATACATTACACTTCAAGTCCTCCAACTTTTGGGCTTGTGCATTTCAGTCCCCAACTTCACCATTTTGTTCACTTTTAGTCCATTTTCATCATTTTTCGCTCCGTTCTTCTTCTTATCGGGGTTTTCGCCTACAAAAGTGAAAAATACACAATTATGCAAAGAAATAAACTCAATTTCATTTCCAATTAAATATAGAAAAGTGCCGAATAAGTGTGTTTTTGCACACTTATCACTATTCACCGCACCTGAAGCATCCAATACCCGAACCAGGATTATCCTGCGGTGGCTGTTGAGTAGGACAAGGTGCTTGAGGGCGAATTGGTTGACTACTTTCGCTTCTGGTCACCAGTCTCATATTATGCTGCTTCTCTAAAGTAAGTGCACGTTGGTATGCTTCAGAAATAGTCCACAGCGAGTGAAGGTTGAGGACATCCTGTATGGACTGTCACAACCCTCCCAAATACATTACCACCATATGTTCTTCCATTTCAGATAGATCATTCCGAGCCACCAATTGATAGAACTCCTCTATATAGTCATCAACTGATCTCATGCCTTGTCTCAGAGAATGAAGTTGTTCGCTGAAAATCGTACCGCAAGCGCACGGGTCGCGTTCAAGTAATAAAGTGGACCTTAAGAGTCCGGATTGTCGATCCCACGAGGAATGTGTACTTTGGATTACACAACTTTAATCGATTTTAATTCTAACAACAAAAGGAAACACACAGATTTAAAAATATAAGATAAAAACTAACAACCTACAAAATAAGAAAATAAAGGTGTCTTGACAAATTTCGGAGGGAAGAGTGTGGTTGGAATTTACGATGTCGCTTAACCTATTGTTTCATTGATCTCGAACCAATTATGTGCCGATGCATATTATCAAAATGCGATAGTTAGACCCGATTCTCCTGTTTTAGCTAATACCCTCTTTCGAGCGAATATTAACCCTAATTAGTCAATTCATACCACATATTTCTATGTCGATACAAAGTTGACCAATTGCATGAATATCTGTGAAAATAGCTCAATGGGTCACTCAGAGTAGGTGTATATTTCTATATCACCTAAACGCGCAAAAGATATACTAATGCAAATCCGAGGTATCAATCATTTCGGTCTAATTAATGCGATCATTGTTCAACAGTCACAAATAATTACCTAATAATTTCATCTAGTTGTCAATTAGATGAATAGAACACTTTGGTCTATTAAATGCAACTATCTTACAACAATCACATTAAAATTAATTACAGTCATTTAAGCGTCACCAAAAATGATGTAAAACCTAATAATTTCATCTTGTCGTCACAAAAATGAAATCATCTTAAACATGATAATCGATACACTATAATTTTGATAACAACTGCATTTATCACTAAACATGTAGATATATCGATAATCAATTAAACAACTAGGTTAAGTTCAAGTCATAAATTCCTACACAACAATATTTAGCTCATATTATAAATATGATAAAAAGGGAAGATATTCATACAATACAATACAAGTTTGACAAAATGAATAAGGAAATGCAAGATTTGAAGAATAAACCCTTTTTGATCAAGCTTGCTTCCTCCACTTTTGCCAATTCCTTTGATGCTTCCTCCCTTGTGCTCCTTGATTTCCTCTCTTCCATGGGCCAAGAACACAAAAGAAAAGGAAAGAAAAAGAAAAGAAAAGGAAGAAGAAGAAGAGAGAAAAATCTAAAAAACTAAACTAATCTAAGTTAACTAATAATAAAACTAAAAAAAACTAATCCATTTTCTATCCTAAAAAACCGTCCCAGGCTGGTATATATAGGATTAGATATTTAGCAAACTTAGCATCTAAGTTATGTAAATATCTAGGGAAATTTGCAACAAAGGTCCCCAAACTTTTGAAAAGTTACAAAATAGTCCCTCAACTTTGAATTAGTACAATTAGGTCCTCAAAGTTTGACTTTCATTTCGGTTAGGCCCTTTATACATTGCACTTCAAGTCCTTCATCTTTCTGGCATGTGCAATTTGGTCCCCAACTTCACATTTTTGTCCATTTTTAGTCCATTTCTTCTCCTTTTCGCGCAATTCTTTTTCTTCTCGGGGTTTTAGCCTAAAAACATGAAAATTACATAATTATGTATAGAAATATACTCAATATTATTTCTAATTAAATCCAGAAAAGTGTCGAATAAGTGTGTTTTTGCACACTTATCAGAAGTCGTTGAAACAGAGTTTGAGTATAGCCGAAAGGAAGAAATTGACCTTTCATCTTTCTTTTTTTTTTTCCAAATCTGTAATTTTGGCTTTACCCTGTCTACTGCATGAATGTCTCAACTGCTCCCACAATGCAGATGCTCTCCCCTTAAGTTTGATGGCAACTAACCTTACTTTGATGTGATTTGGAACCTCCTTATACTCAAAGATACGTTCCACTTCATTCAGCCAATCAACAAAATTTTTAGCCTGTAACGTACTAGAAAACTATGGCAGATCCACCCGAAAGCCGAAACCTACACGACGATCCTCCCCACCATGACGCTTCCAGACTCGAGCAGGGTTGTGATACGAATTTTCGTAACTGGTATCGGACCGTGACCCTCTAGTTCGTCGGAACCTGCGCCGCCAGATGCCAAGTCAACTTTGCAACTTACCTTTGTAAGTCTTCAATCATCACATCTTGAACATTACGATCACTGTGTGGAACTTCCTCATTCGGAACCTGCCCTTTACGACTACGACCACGACCACCACCCATGATTGACTGATGAAATCTAACCCAAAAAGATGCCGATGCTCTGACACCAACTGACACCAGGCAGAATAGTGATTATTCTGCAGGTTGGAACCAATAGGCAATAACATAGAAGAACGCAAGAGAATAACACCAACAAAAACGAGAAGATCTTTATTATTCAACAACTGAACGAAAATAATCCACAAGACGGGTTAAATAGTTAGAAAATAATAATTTTCAAAATTTTACCAAAAATAGTAAAATCCTATTATTCATATCAAAAGGAAATACTTAATGACGGAAATAAGATCCATAAAATCTGGCTTAATTTGAGATCGTAATCTATGTTAAAAAGGAGATTGGAAGCAAAAAATAGCTTAAATTGACGATTCAGAAGGGAAAACAGCTGAATTTGACCTTGAATATGATGTACATCAAGCATAGTTGGGTGATCACAACATGCGCGCTGAAAAGAGCTTTCCGAATTGGGGTTATGGGCGTGATTCTGACAACCGTAGTCAAATTTATGGCCAAAATACCGAAACGTGTCTAAAAAGGCCCCAATTAGGAAATGTCGATGATTATTTGCCAATTTTGTGCTGATCAGCCAACTCATGGTATTTCAGCGCCATTAACATACTATCAAACAGCTTGGCCTCGTCTAACTCGGATCCTCATGCATCATCAATCCAAATAGATCTCCCAAAAATTGAACCCTAGCCTAAACCAGAACAAAAACTCTTCCAACTGAACCACTATACAAATTTACCGACCACAATAAAGACCTAAAACACTATATAATAGTTACAAGAATTTCTTGTCGCGTGATCTGATTACAGATCGCTAAATTGGAACATAAAATGAAGAAGAATGAATAGATGTCAGGAAGAAGACTCCTGAATCTTAGAGAGAGAAAGAGACCAGAAAGTCAATAGAGTGAATAATAATAATCCAAATTTCTAGTCTCACATCCAAATGGGTGTGTGATTTAATCTCAGCCATTGAATAACATCTACGGTCCAGATTCTTCTTAAAGAAGCACAATTCATGTTAACACCAATTAGTCAATCAGGAATGGTCACATAACTCCACTAATCCAACTAGACAGCCAAGGGTTAAGAAACGATTTTATACTCTTAAAAACATGATTTGAGAAACTCCATTTTACAATCGTCACCATGGTTTTAAAACTACCCACCATTTCTAGTTGCTACATTGCAAGTGACCGTAATTACCCTATATCACTGCCTAAGTACCTGCAAAAAATTAACAAATGTCACTATGGAAAAGTGATCAACATGATCTGAATTTACCAACAGATAGAATTTTAATGCCCATATCAAATGTATTAACATTAGTATGAATTTTTTCAAGAAAAAGATAACAAGATGATAATTTTTCCTGGTACTTCACCTCAATGTGTTTATGTTGACCTATGATTCAATATAAGTCCACTTATTTTGATTATAACAAACAAATCACTTATATTTCTAACAAGTTTTATTTCTTGAATTTTTCATGAATATATCTTCTTAAGCATTCAAAGACTCAAATCGTCATCTGTTGAAAAACAATCAATCAAATGAGACTCGAAGAGAACAAAAACAAGAACTTTGGAGATTAAAGCTTAGAAATAGTCTATCGGAACTTAAATGTAAATGTATTCACTCATCGATTCTTAACAAGTACATAAAGCTTAAATTATTTTCATCACTTGCATAAAAATGCTTTTCATTCATAATATGAAATAGATTTTGAAAATGCAATTTAAAAAAAAAAGTCAACTTTGGATCAACCGAAAATTCAAACTTCGGTCAATCGAAAATTCAAACTTCGGTCCACCGAAAATGCAGAATTGGTCAACCAAAATTTCAACGGTTTGATTTCTCAACGGCTATACACTTTCGGTCAATCGAAATTGGTCAATCAAAAGTGACTGAGAGTGTCCCTTTTGCTTTATAAATATCCATTCCTTTTGCATTCTATTTTCAACTACTTACAAGAAATATTTAGAGAGCTTATTTTGTTGAAAATTATTGAGTTTACTTGATTCTACATTTTACTTCATTTATTACAAAGACTTTCTTGTTCAATCAAACATATTTCATCTTATTTATCAAGAACTCTATTTTGTAAAGAATTTTTCGCAAATTCATCTATTCTTCATTCTTGATAGAAGTTTTCTTTGCCAACACTTTGATTTAAGTGTAAATCTCTCTTCATACTTAACTTGCATTATTTGTTAAGAGAGATCATTGGTTTGAAAATTTTGATACAAAAATACAAATTATTTCATTATCAATTATTCATCAAAGTTTTCATCATAAACACTTGAGCATTATTAGCTATCTATCGAAGTGTTATCCTAACTCTCTAAATACTTGACTTGATTATATCATTTATTAAGAGAGTTCCTTATATTGTAAAATTATCATTTATACTTTAATGATTTCGAAAGCCTTGTGAAAACTCGATTGTTTTTAAGGATAAATGCTCCTTATTGAAAGTCACTGAAGGATATGTGCTCTTTGTTATAAGTCACCTAAGGATAAGTGCTCCTTATTGTAAGCCACTTAAGGATCGGTACTCCTTGTTTGTAAGTTACCATTATAGTGCATTTGATCTTACTCGTGATGGAGAGCTTGGTAACGGGGACGTAGAATACATTGTGTATTGAACCCCATTAAATTGGTTTGTTATATTTACAATATTGCACTTTACTTTACATTGCCATTTATATTGTGCTATATCTGTACTTGAATTAAGTTATCAAACTTGCATATTTAATTCTAGTATTATACTTTGTATTCATATCTTTTGTATTGAATTGTTTTAAGACTAAGTGTCGAAAAAGTTTCAAAAATCAATTCACCCCCCCTCTTGATCAGTTATTCTTGGGTTATCATTTTAGACATTTTATGTTAAAATAGATTCTTACTTAGAAGTAAAACACTATGACTGTCAGTAAAAATTATAGGTGATGCATGCTAAAAATTCAATTCACTTAAAATTCCTTTCAACAGTATGCACTCTTTTACAAATTTAGTGATTGCCGTATATTCAACTTCATTGCTAGATAAAGTGACAATGAATTTAAGTTTTGACTTTCATGTGATGCAATTATTACCAAGTGTGAAGAAATAGGCAGTAGTATACTTTCTTTGGTTTTTGTGTCTTTTTAAACACTAATCCTTCCTTTAGTGTTAATGCTATATATCTCAATAGCTACTTTAACGTAGCCTAATATGGTTTCCTGGGATTAGCCATAAATCTATTTAGAAAACTGATTGAATAGGCTAAATTAGGCAAGATAGTGATAATAGAAAACATAACAGATCATATGGCATTGGCATATGGGATATTTCTCATATATTTCATTTCAGATTTTGATTTAGGACATTGGGCTAAAGAGATGTTCACGTGGGCTGCAAGTGATACATTATAGACTTAGCCTCTTTCATGTCGAATTTGGTTATAGCTTTATTCAAGTAAGTTTCTTGTGTTATTGTTAAAGTACTCTCTTTCCTTTTTTTGTTGATAATCATTCCCAAAATTTTCTTGGAATTCCTTAAGCCTTTCGCATCAAATTCGGATTTTAGGAGATTCTTTAATTTTATTATCTCTGCTTTTCTAGAGCTAGCCTATAACATATCATCTACATATATGGGTAGATATACCTTACAGCAAGCCTTAGAATTATTATAGTATAAATAGTGATCATATTCACTTTCCTAAAACCAATCTTCAACACATATGCGTTAAACCATATGTACCACCGTCTTGGACTTTGCTTAAATCCATATAGAGATTTCTGCAATTTGCAGACAAAATCAAAATTTCATTTCACCTAAAAACCATGGGGTTGAGACATATAAACGTCCTCAACTAACTCCTCATGCAAAAATGCAATTTTGACTTATAATTGTTCAAGTTCCCAATCGAATTGAACAACTAGAGGAAGAATCAATCTTATAGTTTTATATTTAATTACTGAGAAGAATATCTCATTGTAATCAATGCCCTTCTTTTGAGTAAAGCTTTTGGCTACAAGCCTGGCTTTGTAGCTCAAATAGATGATATAATCACATCCTTAAGTTTGAAAATCCATTTACATTGAGCAACCCTTTAATTATTAGGTTTCTTTACTAGTTTCTATGTTTTATTTTCAAGTAAAGACTTCATTTCTTCTTTCATTGTAAGGAGATATGTTTATCAAGTATGCTGCATGATAAGTGTGTTTTACACACTTATTTAGGTCACAAAATATGGAAAATTGTTGATATATATGTTGAAATATGACTTAATTCGATATAATTTGTATTTGTAGGATTACATTGATGGATGGAATGAAAAGCATGAGAAAATGAACGAAAAAGGGCCAAAATGGAAGAATATGAAATTTCAAGGACCAAAATGTAATTATTCAAAAGATGTCCCGAATGACGAATCAAGCATGAGGTTAAGCTTAGTAACATATGGTGATATCATGGGATGTTAGAAGAAGAAGGAGAAGAAATCAAGGCCAAAAGGTGGATGAAACCAACTTGGGGACAAAAGTGAATCAAAGGAAAAATAAGTTCTACCATGCGAGAATCAAAGGAAAAATAAGTTCTACCATGCAGTCGCATGGTAGAAAACCCATGTAGTCGCACAAGTATCTACAGGAGTTGAACAGTAAGTATAACCATGCTATCGCATGGGTTTATACCATGCAGTCGCATGGTTCATTCCGAGCGCGAAAATTCTGGTTTCATTATTTGAATCAAACACTTATGGTAATATATTTAGGACTTCTTTAGAACCCTAATCTCGACCAAAAGGGGGGGTATGCATTCGTAGAGAGAAAAAGACGATTTTGAAGAGCAAGGGGAAGAACTTGAGCTAGAGTTTCACCTCAAGATCCAAAATTCAAGCTTTAACTCCTAATTTTTGGTGATATTTTCTTTCTATCATTTTATTGTTATTTTCTTTTATCCATGCTAGGCTAGATTTTTCTTTGTACTAGGTGAACGATGAACCTCGCAATATGATCTTTTAATTCTCTATTTTGCAATTTGATATTCAAATATGATTGATGGATGTTGAATGATTTATATACACTTTCTTGCCTCCATGATTATAGTGCACGATAATTGTGTGAGTTTGGGTGGTTTATTTTATGCATTCGAAAGAAGGGAAATAAACTCAACAAGGTATAAATTATCATTTTGTTCATAAAGGATATAAATATACCAATATGCATTACGTGAATCTCTAAGTATTTACAAAACTACATACATTCTTATATATTGCATTTGTCATAGAAATATAGTCAAATTGTATACTAAGATAGGTTCAATTCTACTTGAAAGAGATTGTTGGATAGGTTAGAAACATTGATTTGTCAAACGATTCATCGTGTTGTCAAATTGTGAAATAGGGGTTAAGAGTGAAGTTTGTTTGGTGATTCGGGAACCTAGTACGCTTTTTCATACATTAATTTCTTCAACTTTTGCATTTAACCATTATTTTATATTTAGATCGAAATTTTAGTTTAATTTGCATGTTAGTCATAATTTCATCATAAAATCACAAAAATAATCATCTCAAATTTAATAGATTCGGTTAATGTTGAGATAATAAAAAATCACGTTAAATCAATCCCCGTGGGAACGATACTCGACATTCTTGAATTTTCACTTTATTACTTGTCAACGAACCGTACACTTGTGGTGATTTAAATCCGAAACATATTTTCGTGAACACTGCACTACATAAAGCTTTAGCCCAGATCCCTTTTGCCAATCCAAAACTCATTAGCATACATATCACTTTATTCATTAGCGTTCTATTCATTCTTTTTGCAACCACATTTTGTTGGGTTGTGTGCTTAACAGTTCTATGTCTAATTACCTCTTTTTGTTTGTAAAAATTGTCAAACTCTAAATTGAAAAATTCCAGTCCATTGTCAGTTCTTAGAGTTTTTAGTTTCTTATCTAGTTGATTTTCTACCATCCTTAACCACATTCTGAATTTTTGAAAAGTTTCAGATTTTGACTTCAAAGGGTAAGTCTAGACCTTTCTAGAATAGTCATCAATCATAGAGAAGAAGTATTTATTCCCACATAAGGTAGGGTGACTTTCAGGATTCAATGGTTAATTTGTAGTGTGTGACCCTGTCTCAAAGCTTACCCTATGAGACTTAACTAGTACACAAGTTTCACAAAATTCAAGAGGTTATATTATGTCTTTCTCAAGAAGTTTTCCATTACTTTGATATTTTAGACCCTTATTTTTAATATGACACATCCTGCAATGCCATAGATCATATTTATTTTTACTTATGGTTAAAGATTTAGAATCTCAAGGATCGACGGTTTTTCCCATAAGGTAGTACAAATCATTCTTCTTAGGTCCTTTTAATGCTACAATAGATCCTTTCATCACTTTCAAAGTGTTATTTTCACTCATCTTCAAGAATTCCCAATGAAATGAGATTTTCTTTTAGATTTGGGACATGTCTCACATTCATGATTTGCTTGACAATGCCATCACTCGTTTTTGATGGAAATGTCGCCAATTCCAAAGACAATTTGAGAGTTATTGCCACCATATATACTTTCGTGGGTTCTATTTCCTTGTAGTTGTGAACAAAGACTTGTTAGGATACATGTGGAAGGTACAACATGAATCTAAGATCTAACAAGAAGGCTGTCTAATTTTGAACCTACAGCAACATTATTCAATTCAATGTTGTTCTGTTCCTTCATTTTCTTGTTCAACTCAAATCAATCTCTTTTAAAGTGTCCCAATTTCCCACAATTATTACGATTTTTATTGCTTTTATCTCTTGATTTAGATCTAACTTTATATTTAGATTTGAATTTCCTGTATTGGAAATTATTCTCTTTTTTCAGTTCTTCCTCTTACAAACATACTCTCCTCTCTTGAACTTGTTTTTTTTATTATTTCTCGACCTCTAATTCTTAAGATCTTAGAGCATTAGTTACAATTGCTTGTGTAAGAGCATCTCTTGAATATTTTATAGCATTCCTGATGTCCTTATAGGATTTAGGTAATGAGTTTAGTAAAATTATAGCAAGGTCCTCATCATCAAATATTTTTGTCATTATGAGAAATACTCATAACTATGATGTTAAAGTCACTCAATTTAACTTCTAGTTCTTACCCATTATCCATTTTAAAAATAAATAGTTTCTCTAAATGCAGATCTTATTAGGCAATGTCTTGGTTAAAAACAAAGCGTCAAGTGCAATCCACAAGGCTATAGGAGTTTTGGCATATTCAACTTGTCTTGCAATATTATTAGATAAATGCAAGATAATTGAACTATATACAATCTCATTCATATCTAGAATTTCATCATACTTAGCTTTAAGTTCAGCAAAAAAAGTTTGAAGATCATCCAGGGGTTTACCAACTCTTTGTTGGACCAATATGACCCTCGTATTCTAGTTTCAGATGGAATAATCCTCATTTCCATCGAATTGTGATAATTCGACTTTCGAACACATTATGGGTTCTGTAAAAGGGTGGATGCTACTCTTGGACACAAGTGATCTTTCAATTCAAGATCACATAAGTTGCAAAAAAGATTTTGAAAAAATAAACTTTAGTAATTTATTAAAAAAAGAAGGTTGATCTTAGAATGAAAAAATAGTAACAATTCAACTTGGAGTACTAGAAGCAGTAAAAACAATCAGTATCCAGTGTCATCTTCTTCTAATATTACACAATCAATGCAGAGATTCTGAAAAGTCAAGCATGCTTCAATATAACTAGTATCAATTTTAAGTTCCAAGTATTTTGGAAAAATATAAAAAGTATTTACTAACACTGTACACAAAATTCAGAAACAGTAACATGTTATACAAACATCACAGAGAAGGTTTAAGAACGATCTCACCTAGTACTGTTGTCAAACAGTATTAAAATAACCTTCAAAACTCCGTCACGCGGATGAATCTCCAACCCCTAGCATCCAAGTCCACCGGTTCAGATCCAGAGCAGATATGCATAAATCATACATTGATTTCTCAAAAGGCGAAAAAAACAATTTCAGATACAATAACCTTACCTAGACGTTGTATATGGCTCTAATACCAGATTTGTTGGGTATTTCGAACCCAATTAAAATACAAGTAATATATATACGTACGTATATATTATTTGCCATCTTTTGGACCACGTATGCTTTGTTATAATCTATAATAATATTCAGATTTTCAGCATATCGAACATACCATTTTTATATAAAATAAGCAGAAAGTATAATAATTATAATTATTTTCATATCAGAATTTTTTTTTTTTTTTTTTTGCCGGTCAATATTACTGATATGTTGCTGGAGAAATCTGCATCAAATACGTATAGATAGTAAACAATTTACAAATTTGATTTAGCCTTTTATATCTCCTAGAATCATGGATTTCCATAGAAAAACTGTCCTGTATTTTGCATGTAAGTAGTTGAATATCAATGAATTAGAATAGAGCTTTCAACTCTAATTATTCTACAGAAACTTTCATGGTATCAAAGCTAAAACCTGCAAGCCTTGAAATTCAAGCTTTCCTCCAGTGCTCTAGCTTAATTTCAGTTAAACTAAGTACATCAAACTTGCTCTTATGGCGTTCCCAAGTCACTCCATTAATCCTTAGTCTTAGTTTGTATCATCACTTACTAGTGGTGAGAAACCAGAAGAGGAAATCGAAGATGATGAGGGCAGAAAGAGTCCAAATCCGTTGTACCAGTCATGGATCAACAACGATGGACTACTTTCTTCGTGGCTCCTTGGGACCATGATGAAGGAAGAGGTAATGAGTTTATTCTACTGCAAGGCAGATAGCGCGTACAAAATTTGGACCTCCGTTGAAGAACAATTACTCCCTGTAACTATGGAGGAAGAAGGAATTCTGAAAAAATATGCTCATGAATATAAGAAAAGGGACAAAATACCATGATGAGTATTTGAAAGAATTCAAGTCAATCCGTGACAATCTCCCTGCTATCAAGAAGCTAGTTTCAGACCTCGACAAGATATTCCAGTTCCCTCATGGGTTGGGTAAAAAATATATGGATTTTCGATCAGCCACGCTTACCAAGCTTCCGGACCCTTCATTCAGCCAATTTTTATTGGCTTTACAGGGCCACGAACAAACTATACTTTCACTGAGGGAAGGGGAGTAAACATACTTGGAACATGCACTAGCTTATTTTGGCCAAAGGGGTTGTGGTCGAAATAGTCGTGGTGGCAGAGGAAGCTTCAACTCTCAAGCAGAGACTTTACTTCAGCCGAAAGAAACAACTCTCAAAATGATGGAAAAACTTTTCATGCGAATGCTAGACTATCAAACAACAATACAAAACCACAGCCTAAATAGGAAAATCCTGTTGATCAACCATTCTAACATCAGATTGGTCCTAGTGACAAACTTGTCGAATTTGTGGAAGATCAAATCATACTGCTATTGATTGCTGGTACAGGTTTGATTATTCACATCAGTCCGACAATCTTCCTCAAGCTCTTGCTGCATTCAATCTCCATTCTTCAAACGACAAGTCATTTCATGTCGATTCTAGAGCTACTTCGCATATGATAAATGATGCAGGTAAGTTATCTTATATTGAACCATATAGAGGCAATGATATGATTTGTGTTGGATATGGTAATGGTTTATCTATATCTCATGTTGGTGATGCTTGTGTTATACAAAAGGACAATTAAAATTGAAAGATGTACTTGTGATGCCTGATTTGAAAAAGAACTTGCTATCAGTTGGGAAATTTACTAAAAATAATTCATATTCTTTTGAATTCACTGCAACTAGATTTTTGGTTTAAGGATAAAAAACAAAGGATGATCGCAAGGGGGCATAAGCAAGGACAATTATATGCAATAGATGGAGTTTTTCAAGAAGGTTTGAGTGCAATAAAACAAGGCAGTACATCATCTACTATTTGACATTAATGACTCAGCCATCCTCATTCAAAGTTACTATCTTTGTTAAAGGAGAAGAAAGCAATTTATGTCACCCGTTAGATTACTCAACCTTTAGTACTGGGCAAAAGTTGTAAACTGCCATTTAATAAATCAAATTAAACTTCTCAATTTCCTCTTGAAAAAGTACATTGTGATCTTTGAGGTCCAGCCCCATTGCCCTCTACCCAGAAATTTTGATTTTATGCACTTTTTGTGGATGATTATACGTGATTTACATGGTTGTATCCTTTAAGACGTAAAATAGAATTTTATGATCAGTTTCCCAAGTTCCAGAAATTGGTTGAAAATCTGTTCGATAGTTGCATAAAATGTTGGATAAAATAATGGTAAAGTGCAGAAAAAACTTATCAATAGATCGAGTCTCGTGACAGCACGATGTCCTAAAGCGAAATTGCCCGTCGATAACTGCTGCGACCTCCGTGGACAATCACCTCCAGGATACAACGATCAAATAAACCAATTATGCAGCAATCATAAAAGGTTTTCAGAACTCTCAAGTGTACTCCAGAAAATAAAAGACAATTTGAGTATAATATTTTACTGTATATATGAAGAGACAATTTCGTTTTTGTTGTATTTTTCTAATACCCAAAAGTGTGTTTATATAGGCATGAAGAGATGTAACTTCTTCCACCATGATCTAGCATTAAGTTGCAGATGTAATGGCCTATGGTAATGGATATTAAAAATGGGCAGTTAAAACTGTTAGATTTTACTGGCTAGTTGACCCATTAAATAATTCCGAAAATAATTAAAAAATAATAAATATTTTATTAGAATCAATAAAGCCCAAGGCCCAATCAAAGATTTTTTAATATAATGCGTGAGGCGTGGCTCGAACCCCTGACCTCCCACACAAATTCCACACTTTTCACCAGTTGGGCACTTTATCTTAATTAATTATTTCTTTCACATATTATATTTATAGTATAAATATATAACATAAAATGGGGCTGAATTCAACTCCAATGTGTTTATTGAACACTTACAGAAATATGGGATAGAATTGCATGTCTCGTGCACCTGGAACTTCTGAGTAGAACTGAGTTGCAGAATGGAAGCATCGGCATGTAGTAGAAACAGGTTTAACAATGCTCTTTCACGGAAATTTACCTCTGTCATTATGGGTTGAACTCTTTCTTACTGCTATATATTTAATAAATCGTTTGCCGTCTGCAGTGTTACAAAATGAAAATCCTTACTTTAAACTCTACAAACGGCAACCTAATTATAATAGCTTGCAGGTGATAGGGTGTCGTTGCTTTCCTTCACTAAGACATCAAAGCAGGTCCAAATTTGATAAGAAAACATATCCCCGTGTTTTTCTTGGGTATAGTCCAATTCACAAAGATTATGCTGTTTGGAGCTAACATCAAGAAGAGTTTACATTTCACGACATTTTGTATTTGATAGCCCAATAATAACTAACCAAGAGGGGGTGAATTGGTTTTTAAAACTTTTTCAAATAATTAACTAAAATCGTGTAAGTTAAAAAACACGTTGAAAAATTAACAAACGTAAGCAAATTCAAGCAAATATATCAATCAAATAATAAGTGCAAATATGAAGGCGATAAGTAAAAGGGAGAGAGAGAGAGAGGATGCAAAAGATATATTTTTGGAGGTTCAATCCCAAACTTGATCTACGTCCCTCATTACCAAACTCTTCGTCACGAGTAAGGCATTTTCCACTATCGTAATTGACTTATAGTGCAATCTAACATTTTACAACGCTTTCGGTGACTTACAAACAAGGAGTACTGATCTTTATACAATGTTGAGTTTTACGGGATCTCAACACGACCCACACTATTGAGCTTTATAGGATCCAGACTATTGAACTTTACGTGACCTCAATGTGACCCTCGATTCAAAAGAGTTTTGCAAGTGAAATCTTCTCTTCTTAACAAATAATAGATTCAACATTGAGAACAAAAACAGAAGAAAGTAAACACTTTAATAGATAGTAATGAATATAGCTCAAGTGTGGGATTTGAAAATTTTTGATAAAATTGATTTTATAAGTTAAGAATAATCAAATGTTAAATATAAATCAATTTATAAAGATGAATAAATAATAAAGACCAAAGATTTATCTCAATAGATGCTCACTTATTGCTCTTAGAATTGTTGAAAATGAATGCAAAGTAAGTTGATATTTATAGGAGCAAAACAGTCAAAAGCTATGTCCGACCGGATTATCCGTACCGGACGTTCGCTACATACCAGACGGTCAACTAGCCGTTGCGTCAGAAAATTAGGACGGTTGAATTTTTTTACCGTTGGAGCTAAAACTACCATACCGGAACCGGACGTCCGCTACTACAGTTTTATCCCGAAACGTCCTCGTTTTAATTTTTAACAAATATAAGTTTTTGAGGGACGTTTTGAAAATATTTTTCAAGGTAAGTGGCAATTTTCAAATGTAAGTTTTGACGTTTTTACCTTTTGAAAAATAATCTTTATGCAAACATTTTTGTATCGTGATTTTTCTATCGTAAAATCAAAAATTGAGCTCGTCTAGATTCATTGCCAAGTAATAAAATGTTTTACCTTTACGTATAATTGTACAATGTCTACTCTTCTTAACTTTGTCGTTCTTTTGACCTCTATCTTGATTTGCGACTTTTGCGAATTTTTAAGTTCAAATTTGATCGTCGCATGCAAATTGCTATCGTCTCAAATGATTTGATTTGAATACTTAACTTTCAATTTGTTCTTCATTTTAAGTTCGATTTATAATCTTGACAGTTTTGAAGGCTAAATCACTCAAATTCAATTGTTAGTAAATAAAATTGGCTTGTTTGTTATAATAAAAAAATTAAGATTATAATCAACCATATGTCAATAATATTTGATGAAAAAACCTTTCCATATAAAATGAAGCCAGCATTGCAAATCCTTCTTCATTGGTGCTGTCAGAATTTCCTTCATCGGATGAATGGATTGGTGGCAAATCTCAGTTACTATGTGATCATTTGCCAAAGACTGATGCAGGAGGATCCGAGTCAGACAAGGTCAAGCTGTCTGATAGTATGTTAATGTCGTTGAGTTACTATGAGTTGGCGGATCAGAGCAAAATTGGCAAATAATCATCGATATTTCCTAATTGGGGCCGCTTTTGGATACGTTTTGATATTTTGGTCATAACTTTGGTTACGGTTGTCAGAATTACGCCCATGACCCTAATTCGGAAAGCTTTTTTTTTACGCGCACGTCGTGGTCACCGAGCATAGCTCGGTGTGCATCAATTTCGAGGCCAAATTCAGCTGTTTTTCTTACGAATCTTCAATTTAAGTTATTTTGTCGTTTTTGACATAGATTACGATCTCAAATTAAACCAGATTTTTGGGATCTTATTTTTGTCATTACGTATTTCCTTTTGATATGAATAATATGATTTTTCTATTTTTGGTAAAATTACGATAATTATTATTTTCTAACTATTTAACCCGACCTTATTTTCGTTCAGTTGTTGAATAATAAAGATTTTATCATTTTTCTTGATGTTACTCTCTTGCGTTCTTCTCTGTTATTGTCTATTGATTCCAACCTGTAGAATAATCACCATTCTACCCGATGTCAAAGACACATACAATTATTCTGGGAAATGTTGATGAGACAAAAACATTGAACACCACTGATATTGATGAAATGTCTAACCAGATTTTTACAGATCCATTTCCAAGAAATTCAAATGTCATCAATCTAGCATCTGAACCTTCTCCAAGCCATGATATTGATATATCTCAAATGTGTAACAAAAATTCTGCAGATTTGATTCCACAGGATTCAGAAGTTATCAATGCAGTAGATGAACCTAGTCCTAGCCACGATGTTGCTGAAATGTCTAACCAAAACTCTACAGATTTAATTCCACAAATTTTGGAGGCAATCAATACAACACCCACTACAGATGTACGCGTTCAACGTCGTTCAACAGATTTGAATGATTATGTGGAATTTGCAACTAACAAAGAGACTATCTCATTACCACCCGAGCCAAAGACCCTTTGATCAGCTCTCAATGTGTAATACCCTGAATATTTTCATAGAATAGAATTTAATGTTCATATGCTATATTTTAATATTTTGAAAGTTAGGGACTAAATGATACACTTATCAAATTATATTTTATTTGGGTCAAATATCTAAATATTGATGGAGTTATCGAAAAGATATGAACATTGGTCTCATTGGATAGATCGTATTTAATTATACATTTTAGGCTCGAGACAGAGTTAATTTGGATGAGCGAAACCTAATTTATGGACGTCCAAAGATTTCAATTTGTATTGCATTTTATTCTATTATCTAGTTCATTACAATTCCCAATGACGTCACGTGTACCATATTGGTAAGTTATGTGTTTATATTCAAGATGTAATTGAAAAAGGTAAACACATGTAGAGTGAATTTTAACTTGTGGTATATTATATTATTTATTTTGTCATGTTGTAAAGGAGAATTACGATTTTTTTAGTAGGGTTAGGTGGATGACTTGGTCAAAAATTTACCTTTTTAAACTCTTTATCACTCCAACACGTCTCTTCCACACATCTTTCCACTATTCACAACTCCTTAAAATCTAATTCATTAATTGCCTATGTTCCTATATGCTTAAGTTGATAGAAGAAAATATATTCTTGCACGGAACACAACCTGAGGCAGAAGAATAAATGTGATTTTGGGTTTTTATTGTTCAAGAATTTTTAATCTAACAAGGTAGGAAAAGAGGTGCAGTTGATTTATCTCGTTTAAATCTTTTGTTCATACTGATAAATTTTATACTTATGAAAGTTAAAGTTATGAGATCATGTTCTATGATATGATGTTATGGCCATTCCGGTACCAATGTTATGTTATGATATGATATCAGCTCTTACCAGATCTCTAAAGTTATAATGACGGTATGATTTTCTGACGTTTGTTCTAAAAGTTTTTATTTGAGATTGCACCATATTTTGAAGTTCCTACTGAGTATTCCCATGTACTCACCCTCTTCCCTACTCCTCACAGATTAGATCGGGTCGTTGGACGGCGGGCGATGAGGTGCAGTCGTGGTGCCAGAATTTTAAGACTATGGAAAAAAAATAATTATGTGTAATGTAGCAAGACCTATTTATTTTTAGCACATGTTTTTGTTTTATTGTCGTGGATATTTTATTTAAGACTTGAACATGTTTGATTAAAGTAGCATTTTCGTATTGAGCTACACGTTAAATAATATATATACATTTCCTGAAGTTCTTCAACATCTCATTCTCTCTCTCACCCACACACCTTGATTAAGACACGTTGCAGTACACAGAATGTTGTCATTTTCTTATTTTGACTTGTCTATTGGCTAGCTAAGTGCATAAGGCTATAGAATGTTGTCATGTATTGTTGAGCCATATATGAGATTGCCTTAGTGAATTAATGTAATTAATTAGGTCATCAGTCAATAATGAGGAAGTTGTTAGATATGTAATTTCATAAATTGAAACTTAGGGTGCTGCCATGTTCGTCAGTTACCGTATGATTAATCTTTCACTTATATTTTAAAATGACCACTTAGTTAAATAAGATAAATCTGGAAGGTACAACACATTACGCATTATCATGAAGACCATGCATGTATAATTTGTTTTTTTTAATGAGAAGAGTACGTTCTAGTTACGTTGTCATGTTAACTTTTATTTAATAAATGAATTAAATAACCAGATTTTGACTAATTGCTGTTAAAAAAAAAATATTAATGATTAGACAATAGATTGATTTCTTTTAATCCTGTATAAAATTTAAATAGAACTTTTGGTAAACAATTCATATATAGCTCTATAAATTTTGGGACGTTACAGTTTGGTATCAGAGCACTGAGTTTATAAAATCGATTCTGTAGACTAAAATAATTAATTTAGAATTATGATATTGGGTATTGAAAATCTTAAATTTGTTAAGGTTGATTTATACATGAGTATTAATTTCAAAATCACATATTTATGATTTTCATTTAGATCTATGTCTTGTGTATAATTTTAAGTGGACATACTTATTTTATGTTTTGTATGCATGCAATTAGATTGATTTTGATTCAATGTTATATATTTTGAAAAAAAAAAAATTGCACGTCACTGTTCACGGTGAACAGTGACCTCTGAATAGTGTTGGACAACCTTTGTTCAAAGCGATGACAGTCCTTTGTTCAAAGCAGAGACCGATTCTTGTTTATGGTTAAAAAGGTTTTTTTTTTAAAAAAAATGAATGATATAATGTTATGCGTATTAAATGTGTTGGTGTTTAACCTTAACTTTACGTGTGCATTAAATTTGTTAGTGTTTAACCTTAACTTTACGTGGTATTAATTAATTACTAATAATTTTTTTTTCCAAATGATAAATTTAAAGATGTTATGTAAAGATCATTTAAATTCGTAATTATGTAAGAATCTAAATGATATTTGGCATTCAACGACCACCAATCGATCACCCTCCGACGACTCTAAGGTAAGTAAAGGGGTGAGAAGAATTTATTTAAGTCTTTGGCAAAACTTAAATATTTTGAAATGCTTACGTTTAAATTCTTAAGACATGCACGTTTGTCTCCCGCTAAAATTATGATATGTATTACAATAATATAGGTATATCTTGTCAGACTTAGTATTAGTATGTGACTGTGGCTTCATATGAAAATTTTAGGAAATGGCACCACCTACCCACACGAATTTGATGCTTGACCTGTTGTGAGTGGTACAAGAGTTGGCGAGACAGAATGAAGCACCTCCACCATAGAATGTACCGTCACAGCAGAATGCACCTCCACATGTCCCGGTGCCATCTCGGTAGTTGAACAGTTTCGTAGGTACAAACCTTCTACCTTCGACGGTAATTCCGACCCACTGGCTGTCGAAGAGTGGATAAGGGGCTTGGAGTGCATATTTGGACACATTGCTTGTACGAATGCACAGAAGGTTCTATGCGCATAATTCATGTTGATTAGACCAACTGGTCACTGGTGGGAATCCGTTTCACGCACTAGAACTGAAGAGCAGCAACGTAACCTAACTTGGGAACAGTTTAAGGATGAAGTGATGGCAAAGTACTTCCCACAGGCTTTAAGAGACTTCAAAGAATCAGAGTTTCTGTAACTCAGACATGGGAGCATGTCGCTTACTGATTACGAGAGACGGTTTGAGCAACTCTCTAGATATGCCCCACACTTGGTGGATACCGAAGTTAAGAAGATCAGGAGGTTCGAAAATGGACTACGCCCAGAGATCGGGATGATCATTATGTCTCATCGTTTCACATCATATCGTGAAATGTTGGAGAGGGCTCGTGCTATTTCATATCAGAGGACTACATTTCAACAGTATGCTGAGCAAGATACGAGGTCGTCTGGAAAAAGGAAGCGGAACGATCAGAGTAAGGATAGACGTAATTGGCAGAATAAAAGACCGAGCACTGGGATTCGTATCGGCGGGACTAGTAGGAGTATTTCCCCTTGTCCTAAATGTAATAAACTCCACAAGGGTGAATGCTTACTTGGGAAAAACGTGTGCTTCCAGTGTGGTAAGTCGAGACATATTTCTTTTAACTGTACAGAGCCTCGAAAGAGAAAGGATGATGATCAGGACAAGAACAAAAGTGGGAAGGCCCGAGTCTTTGCACTGAATCAGTATGAGGCATATCAGAATCCGAATGTGATGGCAGGTATTTTGTTATCATGTTTCATACCTGCTTATATGCTTTTTAACTAATACCACACATTGCATTAACTCTGTCCCATGGACTCTACATCTAACACTATAAACTCAAAAACAGGTGTTCTGTTATTATCTGATGTACCTGCTTATGTACTTTTTGACTCTGGAGCTACAAACTCTTTTATCTATGCATCCTTCGTAGCTAAGTCAAGCCTTACATGTGTAAAAACGAATATTGAATTAGAGGTTAGCATTCCTTTGGGAAGAACTCTTTGCACAAATCAAATGACTAAGGCTGTAAAGTTAGAGATTGACGGGAAAGTACTAAAGGCAGACTTATACATTTTAGAGATGAAGGATTTCGATGTTATCTTAGGCATGGATTGGTTGGGACTTAATCATGGGACCATTCGGTGTCACGAGAAAGAAGTATTGTTTAACAGACCAGGAGAGGAAGAGTTCCGGTTCCTTGGAACAAAGATCAAGCCTTTACCTCGACTTGTATCAGCCATTCAAGCGGAGAAGATGTTGAGAAAGGAGTCGTGTCAAGGATTCCTAATTAATATCACTGGTTCCCAATATACAGAAACGACCATTAATGATATTAACATTGTGCGAGACTTTGCAGATGTGTTTCCAGAAGATCTAACAGGTATTCCATAAGACAGGCAAGTTGAATTCACAATTGACTTGGTTCCCGGAGCTGCACCAGTATCTAAGGCCCCGTACCGAATGGAACCGAAAGAACTCCAAGAATTGAAGTTACAGGTGGAAGAATTACTGGAGAAAGGTTTTATTCGACCGAGTGTATCTCCATGGGCGCTCCAGTACTTTTCGTGAAGAAGAAGGATGGGAGTATGCGGATCTGTATTGACTATAGGGAGTTGAATCATGTGACTGTCAAAAATAGATACCCACTGTCAAGAATAGAAGATTTATTCGACCAGTTAAAGGCTGCAACGGTGTTTTCAAAAATCGACTTGAGGTCGGGGTATCATCAACTAAAAGTTAAGGCAAGCGATATATCAAAAACTGCTTTCAGGACTCGTTACGGACATTATGAATTCATTGTCATGCCTTTCTTTTTAACCAATGCTCTAGCTGAATTTATGGATCTAATGAACCAAGTGTTCCATCAATATTTAGACCAATTCGTCATTGTATTTATTGACGACATACTTGTGTACTCCAAAGATAAGAAGCAGCATGAAGAACAACTCTGAGTGGTACTTGAAACCTTGAGGAAGGAGAAATTATATACCAAATTCAAGAAGTGTGAATTTTGGCTAGATCGAGTGGGTTTCCTTGGTCACGTGGTTACCGCCTAGGGAATTGAGGTAGACCCAGCTAAAGTGGAAGCAGTAACTAACTGACCTAGTCCAACCAGTGTCGGAGAAGTTCGTAGTTTCTTAGAGTTGGCTGGCTATTATCGGAGATTTATTGAGGGTTTCTCAAAAATAGTAGGTCCGATGACTCAATTGACTAGAAAGGGTGTGAAGTTTCAGTGGACAGAAAAATGTGAAGGATGTTTTCAAGAACTCAAGCAGAGATTAACTTCGGCCCCTGTGTTGACAATACCTGATGGCTCTGATGGATTTGTAATTTACACCGACACTTCCAAGCAGGGTCTAGGTTGTGTTCTGATGCAACATGGAAAGGTAGTTGCTTATGCCTCTAGACAGTTGAAGCAGTATGAACAGAATTATCCAACACATGACATGGAACTTGCAGCGGTAGTTCACGCCCTAAAGATATGGCGTCATTATCTCTATGGTGGGAACTGTGAAATCTATACAGACCACAAGAGCCTTAAATATTTCTTCACACAGAAGGAACTAAATATGAGACAGAGGAGATGCTTGGAACTCGTGAAAGATTATGACTGCACAATTCATTACCATCCGGGTAAGGCCAACGTAGTTGCAGATGCCTTAAGCAGGAAGATGGGATCCCAGTTAGCCGTTTTACCTACGGTACAGGAACATTTGATAAACGACTTTGAAAAATTGAGATTATAAGTCATCACTCCGCCAACCCAGACTACAGCAATAATAAAAGTGTTCATGATTAAACCTACTCTTCGGGATCGAATCAAGGATGCACAGGAAAAGGACCCATTTTTACAGAAGATTAAGGCTGAAGTTGGTATAAACAAATATAAAGGATTTGAAGTATCTGCAGATAACGCACTGACTTTTAAAGGAAGGTTATGTGTACCTAAGGATGAGAGCATAAGGAACGAGATATTGGAAGAGGCTCACTCTACCCCTTATGCTGCACATCCAGGTGGCACCAAAATGTACCGAGACCTTCGAGATACGTTTTGGTGGAGAAACATGAAGAGAGGAATTGGTCTATTCGTAGAGAAATGTATTGTCTATCAGCAGGTCAAGGCAAAACATCAAAGGCCATCAGGACTACTGAAATCGTTGGATATTCTAGAATGGAAATGGGAACACATAGCAATGGACTTCGTGGTAGGCCTTCCGAGGTCAGCAAGGGGTCATAATGCTATTTTGGTGGTAGTTGGTCGTCTGACAAAGTCAGCTCATTTTCTGCCAATCAAAGTAAATTTCAACATGGAATAGTTCGCACAATTATACATCAGAGAGATAGTCAGATTGCATGGAGTTCCAGTCACCATTGTTTCAGATAGAGACCCGAGGTTCACATCTAAATTTTGGAAAAGTTTGCAGGCAGCCGTGGGGACGAAGTTGAAATTTAGTACTGCTTATCATCCTCAGACAGATGGACAGTCAGAAAGAACCATTCAAACTCTTGAAGATATGTTGAGGGCATGTGTCTTGGATCTTAGCGGTAATTGGGAAACACACCTGCCGTTAGTGGAGTTTGCTTACAACAATAGCTTCCAGGCTACTATAGGTATGGCTCCATATGAAGCTATTTATGGTAGGAAATGCAGATCTCCTATCCATTGGGACGAAGTCGGTGAGAAAAGAATTTTGGGTCCTGAAATCATTGAACGAACAGTTGAAGCAGTTGACCAGATTAGAGCCAGAATCAAGACAGCACAAGATCGACAGAAAAGTTATGTCGATGGTAGAAGAAAAGATTTGGAATTTGTTGTGGGTGACAAAGTTTTTCTGAATGTAGCACTAATGAAGGGTGTTTTGAGATTTGGTAAGAAGAGAAAGTTGAGACCACGATTCGTTGGACCTTTCGAAATTCTCGAAAACATTAGTAGTGTGGCTTACAGACTTGCCTTACCACCTGAACTCGCAGCAGTGCATAATGTGTTCCATGTTTCGATGCTCAGAAAATATGTTCATGATCCCAATCATGTGGTAAATTATCAGACATTGGAGATACAAAAAGACTTATCACATGAAGAAGTTCCGACAATGATTTTAGACAGGAAAGTGCACCAACTCAGAAACAAAGTATTTCCCTTAGTCAAGGTCCAATGGCGAAATCATGGACTTGATGAGAAACATGGGAGAAAGAAGAAGAGCTTAAAATCAAGTATCCCAAACTCTTCGATTAGCCAAGGTAAATTTTCGAGGATGAAAATATTTTATGGGGGGAAGATTGTAATGCCCCGAATATTTTCATAGAATAGAATTTAATGTTCGTATGCTATATTTTAATATTTTGAAAGTTAGGAACTAAATGATACATTTATCAAATTATATTTTATTTGGGTCAAATATCTAGATATTGATGGAGTTATCAAAAAGATATGAATATTGGTCTCGTTGGATAGATCGTATTTAATTATGCATTTTAGGCTCGAGAAAGAGTTAATTTGGATGAGCGAAACCTAATTTATGGATGTCCAAAGATTTCAATTTGTATTGTATTTTATTCTATTATCTAGTTCATTTACAATTCCCAATGACGTCACGTGTACCCTATTGGTAAGTTATGTGTTTATATTCAAGATGTAATTGAAAAAGGTAAACACATGTAGAGTAAATTTTAATTTGTGGTATATTATATTATTTATTTTGTCATGTTGTAAAGGAGAATTAAGATTTTTTAGTAGGGTTAGGTGGATGACTTGGTCAAAGATTTACCTTTTTAAAAATCTTTACCACTCCAACACGTCTCTTTCACACGTCTTCCCACTATTCACAACTCCTTAAACCTAGTTCATTAATTACCTATGTTTTCCTATATGCTTAAGTTGATAGAAGAAAATATATTCTTGCACGGAACACAACCTGAGGCAGAAGAATAAACGTGATTTTGGGTTTTTATTGTTCAAAAATTTTTAATCTAACAAGGTAGGAAAAGAGGTGCAGTTGATTTATCTCGTTTAAATCTTTTGTTCATACTGATGAATTTTATACTTATGAAAGTTAAAGTTATGAGATGATGTTTTATGATATGATGTTATGGCCATTCCGGTACCAATGTTATGTTATGATATGATATGAGCTCTTACCAGATATCTAAAGTTATAATGACGGTATGATTTTCTGACGTTTGTTCTAAAAGTTTTTATTTGAGATTGCACCATATTTTGAAGTTCCTACTGAGTATTCCCATGTACTCACCCTTTTCCCTACTCCTCACATATTAGATCGGGTCGTTGGACGGCGTGTGATGAGGTGCAGTCGTGGTGCCAGAATTTTAAGACTATGGAAAAAAAATAATTATGTGTAATGTATCAAGACCTATTTATTTTTAGCACATGTTTTTGTTTTATTGTCGTGGATATTTTATTTAAGATTTGAACATGTTTGATTAAAGTAGCATTTTCGTATTGAGCTACACGTTAAATAATATATATACATTTCCTGAAGTTCTTCAACATCTCATTCTCTCTCTCACCCACACACCTTGATTAAGACACGTTGCAGTACACAGAATGTTGTCATTTTCTTATTTTGACTTGTCTATTGGCTAGCTAAGTGCAGAAGGCTATAGAATGCTGTCATGTATTGTTGAGCCATATATGAGATTGCCTTAGTGAATTAATGTAATTAATTAGGTCATCAGTCAATAATGAGGAAGTTGTTAGATATGTAATTTCATAAATTGAAACTTAGGGTCTTTGCCATGTTAAATGGATTACCGTATGATTAATCTTTCACTTATATTTTAAAATGACCACTTAGTTAAATAAGATAAATCTGGAAGGTACAACACATTACGCATTATCATGAAGACCATGCATGTATAATTTTTTTTTTTTAATGAGAAGAGTACGTTCTAGTTACGTTGTCATGTTAACTTTTATTTAATAAATGAATTAAATAACCAGATTTTGACTAATTGCTGTTAAAAAAAAAATATTAATGATTGGACAATAGATTGATTTCTTTTAATCCTGTATAAAATTTAAATAGAACTTTTGGTAAACAATTCATATATAGTTCTATAAATTTTGGGACGTTACACAAAGATTCATGATGGACTGTTGCAATGCAAGAGGGGTTGTAAGCACTTCAAGATAATAATAGATGAGCTTGTACCTCGACCAATGAATGTTAGCATTGTGGGTTCAAATGGGTCTATCGTTTTAAAACAAAAGAAGATGGATCCATTGATTGATTCAAAGCATGTCTAGTTGCTAAAGGGTTTACTCAAGTATGTGGCACGGATTATGATGAAACTTTTAGTCTAGTAGTCAAATCGACTACTATCAGAATTGTTATAGCACTCACTCTCTCTTGGCTGACTATGAGACAACTCGATGTCAAAAATACATTTTTGCATGGAAATCTAAAGGAGACTGTTTATATGAAACAACCATCCAGTTTCACTAATTCCAACTTGCCAGACCATGTTTGTTTATTGAAGACGTCATTATATGGATTAAAACAAGCACACCGTGCTTGGTTTGATCGACTCTCCCAATTTTTGCTTCACCTTGGTTTCTACTATAGCAAAGCATATCTTTCTCTGTATATTTACCGCACCAACGTTATGACTGCATTACTTCTAGTGTATGTAGATGATATTCTTCTTTGATGTTGATCAAGTGGACGCTTTTGTTTTTCGAAGTATTTTTGGAGCTCTGCGATACCTTACATTCGTAAGACTTGATATAATTTATGCAGTTAATCGGGTATGCCAAAATTTTAGCAATCCTACTCTCGTACATTTAGAAGCTATCAAATGAATTTTGCGATATCTCAAGGTACTCAGAATTTGGGTTTGAGATATCTCTATCAAAGTCCTATATCTCAATATGGCTTTAGCGATACTGACTGGTGACGCCGGCAGAATAGTGATTACTCCGCAGGCTGGAATCAATTGACAAAAATAGAGAAGAAAGCAAGAGAAACACAAAGAAAAACGAGAAATATCTTTATTATTCAACAACTGAATGAAAATAACCCACAAGTTGGGTTAAATAGCCAGAAAATAATAATTATCGGAATTTTGCCAAAAATAGCAAAATCCTATTATTCATACCAAAATAAAATACTTAATAAAAGAAATAATATCATCAAAATCCAGCTCAAATCGAGCAATTATTCTATGTCAAAAAGGAAACCGAAATATTACCATAAATGGCAAAAAATAATTTAAATCGATGATTCGGAAGGGAAAACAGTTGAATTTGATCTTGAAATCGATGCACATCGAGCATAGCTGGGTGCCCACGACGTGCACGTCGAAACGAGCTTTCCGAATTGGGGTCACGGGCGTGATTCTGACAACCGTAGCCAAAGTTATGACCAAAATACCAAAACGTGTTCAAAATTGACCCCAATTAGGAAATGTCGTCAATTACTTTCCATTCTTACGCTGATCCGCCAACTCATGGTACGTTAGCGCCATCAACAAGTTATCTGACAACTCAGCTTCGTCTGACTCGGACCCTCCTGCATCAACTAGGCTAGCTGTCCTACAACACGACGGAGCACTACTAGTTATTGTGTTTATCTTGGAGCTAATTGCATTTCGTGGAGCTCTATGAAATCGACTATTTCTTGATCAAGATCTGAAGCTGAATACCGTTCTATGGCTTCCACAACAACTAAACTTACATGGTTAACATTTCTGCTACGAGATCTTGGTGAGTCACTTTCACTACCTCCTCAAGTGTTGTGTGATAATAACATATGTCAATCAATCCAATGTTTCATGCCCGCTCAAAACACATTGAACTCGACTACCAATTTGTTCATGAAAAAGTCGCTATGGGAACACTTGTAACTCGGTACATTCCATCTTCCTCTCAACAAGCAGATATCTTTACAAAACCACTACCTAAAGATGCCTTTATTGTATTTCGAAGCAAGTTGGGTGTTCATGTCCATTCTCACTCCAAATTGAGGGGGTGTGTCAAAGGAACTGATCAAAATAATCTTGGTAATGAAGCAGTCAATACTGGTGAAGACAATGTTCTCATTGATGGTGGCAATGAAGCAATCAAAATATTACTGATATATTGCTGGTGAAATCTGCATCAAACATGTATAGATAGAAAACAATTAACAAATTTGATTTAGCCTTTTATAGCTCCTAGAATCATGGATTTCCATATAAGAATTGTTCTGTATTTTGTATATAAATAGTTGAATATCAATGAATTACAATAGAGCTTCCAATTCTAATTATTCTGTAGGAACTTTCATGTACGGCTATATTTATACATTATTGCATCTATTTCGTAAATTATGGTTAACTAATATCAGAAGTGCTTCATGTTAAGAAGTCAATTCACCATAAAAATCAGGGAAAACACACATATGTGAGTCCCGCACATTATTATTATTATTATTATTATTATTATTATTATTATTATTATTATTATTATTATTATTACATGGTGGGGCCCACTCATTATTAATATTCTGGTTGTAAAATGATTTCTGTACAAATGAATTTTTCCAACTAATATAGACGTGGTCATTGTATTAAATAACTTGTCACCCCATGGGATATCTTAATTATCCCAATTTTAACATCATCCTAGATATAGCTTTCCCTGTCGTGGATAAATTTACAAGCTAAACAAAGTAATTTCTAAAAAAATTATTTCACCCACGTTTGATTGCGGACATTTTTTTTTTTTTTTTGGGTCCTTGGGACAAATAATAGCTTGAGTATTTCATAATTTTTATTGTACAAAAATGTTATTGAAACAAAAATGTAAAAATTATGATATTCCCTAATTTTGATAGTAAAATAATGTTTTAGTAGAAATTAAAGTTCAGGTTTTAATTTATATCAAAGTCAATAATTAATTTTAACCAAATATTTCAGTGGACCTACATTTTTTCAACCATACATTTCATTAACTTTTATTATAATCTCTTAAAAAATTGATTTTAATCCCCACCAATCAAATGCTTAATAATATTTATAATGTCAATAAATTTAAAAAGTATGAAATAATATATTATTAAAAGTTCTCTAATTAACTATATCATATTATTCAACCTAGTCTTTTAATTTTTTTTTATATAAATTTTAAAAGTTCAAGTGTATTTAATCAAGATTTCTTTAGACTATAAAAGCCTTGGTATCTTTAATATAGACTTTTTAAAAGTCACGTGGTATTTAAAATAAGATTTCTTAAAAAGTAATAGGATATTTAAAATATCAATGACTTTTTATAAAATTTTCACATACTAACTTCCAAACGAAAAATAAAATTATAAAATCTCATTAAAAAAAAGTCTCACATTCACTTTTGCAAGACTTTCGCAAAAAAGGGAAAAAAAAAAAAAATTGTCTTGTCTCCTTCATTCTAAGAACCTTAGAGCAATAATACCAAAAAAATAATATTTCTCTCTGTTCTACACATATATTATTGTTATTCTCTGTTCAAAAAAATAATATTCTCATTTTCTTTGTTCCCTCTCTTCTTTTTCATCATTTCTTCCAATTTTTTGATGAAAAAAGATCAAAATTTTAATTTTAATTTTATGAAAAATAGATTAATTTGTAATTAATTTTTTATTTATTGGTTCGTAAAATTTAATAACTCTCTAAAGGTTTGGACATATTGATTATATTGAACATTGGAGATTTTTTTTTCATCAAAGAGGTATTAAAATGTTATAATTTTTTGATTTTTGGTTGTTTATTTTTCTAATTCAGGCCACTTATATGTTTTTTTCCAGTACTTTAAAGTAAATATTGCTCTTGTTTGACTCTCTTTAAAGAAAAAAAATTTATTTCTTATACTTATTTTTGACAACACATTTACAAAATAAAATATTTTGTACTTAAATCAAAATTTTGCTTCCTACTCTTTATCAATACATTCTTCAAAAAATCACTATTCAAAACATTATTTTCCCCAATTTCTCTTTATAATGACCATCAAATAAGGGCATAATTTTGTTACTCTATGTTATAAATTATTTGGTCGTGCAAGTAGCAATTTAGAATGTTATTACATTGCAATGAATAATAAATAATTTAGCCATTGTTTGATAGATATTAAAATTAAAATTTTAATTTGAGTAAAAGTCAACAACTAATTTTGACTACACATTTTATGGGTTCGCAACTTTTAACAATATATTTCATCATTTTTTTATATCAAAATCTCCTAAAAATTTGAAGTTTATGAAAGACTTTCATTTATTTTTTAAACACTTGTAAAATTTAATAAAAGTTCATTAACTTCTACAAAAATCATTCATTTAAAAAAATTTCTAAAAGTTTTTCAAAGTAAATTAGTATTAGAATACATAACATTGATAACAATACATTTAACAGTAGTCCAGAATGAGGAATGTGGGCTAATTGGTTTGATTGTATAATAAGGTTTCAGACAGAAGGATTACATATGTGGGTCTGTTGGTTAAGCTTAAAAATAGGGAAATCTGATAAATACCTTATTCTTTGTTTTGTTTGCATAAAAATTAGAATCTTAATATATTTTGAAAAAGTTTGTTAAATATATGGTTGAAATTTTGATAAAAATTTTGAATTTCATGAATTATGTGATTAAAAATAATTTTAAAAAGTAAGGATCAAACAAAGGTTTAATAGAAATCTGAAAATTTTAAAAATAGCTTAATATAAAAAAGAAGAAAAAGGATGAATGTACAGCCTTTTTACACATTAAGCTTGACAGCCCTCTAACATGGGTGTGGGGCCCGCAATTGTGGGCCCCACCCCTATGTGAGAGGGCTGTCAAAGTGTATGTCTAAAAATGCTGTAAGTGTAGCATTTCTCAAAAAAGAATGGAAGAAATACAGCATTGCTTATGCATACTATGCCAAAATTGGATATCTTGGGACTCACTTCAATAATTATCTAGATTTTAGAAGCTTTACGAGTTTGCATATATGTAGTAAGTCATTTTTTTAAATATTATTTTAATTATTCTAGATCAACTAATAAATGAAATAATGATGCATTCCATGAAAATTTATAGGAAGTTTATACTGTTGGGTTTTTTGATACCCAATAACTTCGGGCGATGACGATAAATCTATGTAGGATATTTTATCGACACCAAAGTGACGGCTCGACTTGAAAATAATTAATACACCATTGGAGGGCTTAAGTTTTAGTTGGGTTGACAGTTTGGTTAATGTATGGATTTCGTTATTATCCGCGACACATACATATTTTCAAAATTTTAAAAGAGACTTAATTTTCAAAATCATAAATACTACAAATCAATAATATTTTAATATGGGTAGGGAGAAATCAATGTTCTTGTGCTGGGTTGGGTTTTAGCTATGGTGGGTTTTTTGTTTGACTCGATTGCTTTATAAGTTTTAGCATTACTTGATCAATTTTTGGGATGAACTTAAAAACAAGAAAATATCCCCTGTCAAATATAAAGAGCGCATTTTTCCATCTAGGCACGTCTTAGGTGATCAATGCAGAGTTGATTCTCTTATTCTTTTTCCTTTTCTCACCTAAACGTGAGGTAGGATTTTTCTATACCCGGCATCACCCATAGGAAGAGATTTCGAATCACCCATAGACTATATCTTCGCATCGAGAATCATTTGCACATCGATTACGATAACAAGTTTTTCTTAATTTTTTTTGTCAAATGTTGGTTCAAGCTATATCACCATATTGTTCCCTTTAGGGATCTTCCTTTTTAGGGATATTGCTTTGCATTTCTGGTGAGTTACATTTCATGTGGATTGACAGTAATCAAAATACATATCTGAAAGAAATGATTTTTGAATAAATGAGTCTGGTGATCATATGGCACAAACTTCTTACCTGGAAAAATAGTTTTTTGCTATAGAATTCAAAATTGGATCTATAGTTTTAAAATAGATTTCTTTTTTTCTTTTCTTTTTAAAACAAATAGTTTTGGCTAAACTTACAATGTGCTTTAAGACCTTTTAAAATGATATTTGGACTTCATTCTATTTTTTTGTTGGATATGAATTAAGTTTTTGAATTAAAAAAATGACACAAAATGTCACTTTCTAATTAAAATGCCACACGGCTGGGTGATATAAATTTTTTCTAATAGAATTCTTTAATTAAGCTTACAATGTGCTTATAATAACTTAAATTATATTTAGCTGTTACTAATGTGTTAAACGTGAACTAAGATTTTACATTAAAGTGACATCGTAACAACTTTCAGTTTGAAATTCACATATTATGTCAATGAAAAAGTGACACAAACATACTATAACTTTTTAATTAAATTATAGTGTAATTTGCATCGATAAAAGCATGGTTGGCCAGATCCATCATGACTCACAACTTCAATTTTGAAGAGGAGTGATGTAAAACATATTGATGAAAGAAGAATTTGATCAAAATGGGGAAAAGCATTAGTGTAGAGAGACCATTTGAATTTCGGTTGAGCCCATAATATCATTCTGAAAAGAGGACGACAATACGAGTAAGCTCATAGTTGCCATGACGTACGATGGGTTTTGTCCATCCGAGTTTGTTTAGAATTCGAAAACTATTTTTTTATGTTTTAGCGCTATTTTTATCATTTAGTTTATTTCGAATTCTTTTTTAATTTTAGTCCTATTAAATTAGGTTTTCGTGTAAACCTTTATAAATAAAAGTTTATTTCATTGTTTTTTTTTTTTATCATCTTACATTAATAAAATTCATGAGTTTAATTTTTCATAATTTAGTGGATTTTAAAATTTGTGTTCTTAAGGGTTCCGCTTAAATTCCATGTTTCGCGCTGTGTTAAATGGTATCAGAGCCTGCTTTCCCTTCTCTATATCTTTGATTCATAAGCATGGGTGATGTGCCAATTACTAGGGCAAATTTGGATGCAGCAAATCGACGGCTTGACGATCTTACTACTCGTATCGAAGAGATTCATCAGATGTCTCTGTAGAGTGTTGGAAATAATGGGCAGAATGAACAAGAAGCAAACAACAACGAACGGATCGTTGAGCCTGTAGTTCGAGGAAGAAATAATATAAGACGTGCTGTACAAGAAAGCAAATCGAAGTTAGATGAGGAGTTCGAAGCGATGATGTGTAATAATCAAAATTAATATACCTTTAATGATTATCGGATTAAAGCGGATATTCTCCCGTTCTCTGGTAACCTAAAGAACAAGGACTTTTTGGATTGGATGGTGGAGGTTGAACGATTTTTCGAAATTATAGATGTGTCGAGGACAAGATGATTAAGATGCTGGCGTTCTGTTTGAAATCGACAGCGACAATATGGTAGGATCAATTGTAGAATAGTCGGATGAGATAGGGAAAGAGTCGGATTCATACTTGGAGAAAGATAAAGTAGTGTATGATGAGTCGGTTTCAACTTGCAGATTACGAACATAATTTGTATCGCATGTACCTAGGATGCATGCAGGATAGTTGCATAGTATCAGGCTATACCAATGAATGTATATGGTTGATAGAGCGGAACAATTTGTCAGAATCCGAAAATCTGAGGGTAGACAAGTATACCAGTGGTTTGAAGGTGTCTATTTAATATAGAATTGGGCTGTAAAGTATTTGGACGTTGCAGGAGGCCATTAACATGGTGACGAAGGCTGAGATGATGGAATCTGGCAAGAGGACGACCACTTATAGAAGAGTTCCCTGCCTGCGAAACACTATCGTCCGTTCCTTTAGACAAAGAGAAGGGCACACTACAAACCTCAGTCAACTCTAATAGTAGCAATGTTAACAATAGTAGTCGATTTGGAAATAGAGGTCCAACCCCGAAACATACATTAGAATGAAAATCCATATGTTAGGCCCATATGAGATATTTGTTATGGATGCCACAAATTTGGGCATCGTTCTAATAACCAGAAAGAAAGCAAGTCAGTTTGGTGGAGTCAGAAGTAGTGGATGAGGAAGAAGATACCAAGGTGGAAAATGAATATTCTAGAGTTGAGTTTATCATTGAGGAAGGTATGGAGATGCTTCCTTTGGTATTTTGGCAGATCTTTTTGTCACCTAAGGAGGAAGGGCAGTGTCACTGCATTTTTTGCTCTCTTTGTTCTGTAATGAATAAGGTGTGTGAAGTGATTATGGACAACAGATGCTGTGAGAATTTTATGTCGAAGAGGTTGGTGAATTGAAGTTACCTACTGTGAACCATCCTAAACCTTATTCCCTTGGTTGGGTGAAGAAATGTCCTTCTGTTCAGGTTGCTGAAACTTGAAATGGCTTGTTCCATTAGTAAGCATTATAAGGATGACATTATGTGTGAAACGTAGCTTTCTTTTTAGAAAAGTTGAGTGATTCTAGTCAAAGGTGGAGTACTCATGAGCAGGAATTCTATGCAGTGATGAGAACTTTGAACAATGGGAACACTACCTTATACAGAATGAGTTTGTGTTGTTCACTTATCACCAAGCCTTGAAGTTTATTTATAGTCAGAAACATATCAACATAATGCATGTTCGGTGGGTGATTTTCCTTCAGAAATTTCCTTTTGTGATTAAACATAAATTTGGAAGTTCAAATAGAGTTGCCTATGCTCTTAGCCGGAGAGCCTCGTTGCTAGTCACACTAATATGGGAAACTTTTGGATTTGAGTGCCTAAAGGAACTGTATGTTGATGATCCTGACTTTAAGGAGATTTGGAACAAGTGTGTGCATCGTAAAGTAGTGACGATTCCTATATCAGTTATGGATATTTGTTCAAGGGTATTTGCTTTGCATTTCTTTTTCATCTCTACGTGAAAATTTGATTCGAGGTCTGCATGGTGGAAGTCTAAGTGGACACTTGGGGCTGACAAGATAAATGTAATATTGGCTATAGTTAAAGAGAGATGTTGGAGTTATAGTCAGAAAATATTATACTCGTCAGACATCAAAGGTTCAAGTGCAGAATACTGGGTTGAACATGCCACTTCCCGTCACTCAAGGCATATGGCAAGATCTAGATATGGATTTCGTTCTGCGATTACCTCGTACTCAACGGGGCATAGATTTTGTTTTTGTAGTGGTTAACAGTTTCTCTAAGATGGCTCACTTTATAGCCTGTTAGAAAATCTCGGATGCATCTAATATTGGAAAACTATTTTTCAAGGAGGTTGTTAGATTGCATGAAGTTCCCAAGTCTATCATATCGGATCGGGATATAAAGTTTGTCGGATACTTTTGGATTACATTGTAGGAGTTGTATGGGACGAGTTTGAATCGAAGTAGCACTGTTCATCCCCAGACTGATGGACATACCGACGTCACTAACTGTACACTTGAAAGTATAGTTCGAAGTGTTTGTGAAGATAATTCCAAACAGTGGGATCTTGCACTGACTCAGGTCGAGTTTGCACACAACAATGCAGTTCATAGTGCTAAAGGTGAGTCCCCATTTGCTATTGTGTACACAGAGGTTCTTTACGATGTTGTGTTGTGAAGTTGCCCAGAGGCAATAATAAAGTGTTGCTACAAGACATACGCGATAGAGGTGCTAGCAATTCGTGATGAAGTAAAATAGAAGTTGGAGAAGACTAATGCAAAGTATAAGGCAACATAAAATTCACATAGACGGGATAAACAATTTCAGGAAGGAGACTCTGTGATGATGTTTATGAAAAATGAAAGATTTCTTGTTGGTACCTACAACAAGCTGAAACCAATAAAGTGTGGGCCTTTCAAAATGCTTAAGTGGATAACAACAATGCCTACATTATTGATTTATCAGCTTCTATGGGTAATTCTCGAATGTTCAATGTGGTGATTACTGATAAACATATTGTTGAATGGATGGAAGAAGAATTGAATCAAAATGGGAAAAATTAATAGTGTGGAGAGAACATCCGAATTTCGATTTGAGCACATAATACAATTCTGGAAAGAGGACAATGATACGAGTAAAACTCATAGTTATGCCATGATGTACGATGGGTTTCGACCATCTGAGTTCGTTTAAAACTCGAAAACTATTTTTTTAAAGTTGTAGGGCTATTTTTGTCATTTATTTTATTTCAAATTCTTTTTTAATTTTAGTTTTATTAAACTAGGTTTTATTGTAAATTCTTATAAATAAAGAGTTATCTCATTGTTTTTTATTATCTTACATTAATAAAATTCGTCAGTTTTATTTGGTGGATTCCAAAATTCGCATTCTTAAAGTTTTCGCTTGAATTCTTTGTTTCGCATTGTGTCAGAGAGGGAATAGAAATGGTAATAGGATATGCTACTTGTCGGGATTCTTTTGCCCCATTCTTTTCTTAAGACGGGGCAAGTCCTGGTTCGGGACAGGATGGGGCACTCACCCTATTTAATATTTTTTTTACATATTTTATTTTTTTTGTTTTTAAGAATTCAATTTTCTTTTCGAATAATACTAAACACAACGTGACCACCCTGAACCCAAGTTATGACAGTTTTTTGCAATGAACTCACCCCCGCCAACCCGGTAGGGAAGAATTCTCAACTTGTTCTGGTCAGGGTCCTACAAATTTTGAGTCGATTAAATTTTTTTCCCTTCTCTGAGAGGAAATTTTGAGATAAATAATTGCCCATCGGATGGTCTATATGAGGCGAAGGTGAGGAAGTTGTGGTGAGGTCAAGGGTGGAGGTGGTAGAGGCCGATGTTGAGAGACGAGGGTACATTAGGGTATTAGGCGAGAAACCAGAATGGAGGGAGAGGTAGTGGATGTTTTCTATATGAGGTAAGGGTGGGGTATTTGTTGTAAGGTCAAGGGATAGCAGAGGCGGACACTGAGAGACGAGGGTGAAAGCTTCTAATCCGGAGCTCTTAAATTGAATTATACAATAATAAAAATCCATATATTGCATTATTACTGCCATTATACATCTCTATGTTTAAGTTCCTTTCTACAAATCATAGACGATGTGTCTAATTATTTTTCACATTACAGATTTGCATTTATTGAAAATATACATAACAAGGTAAAAATCGGTCAGACGAAACTTACCACCATGTGAGATGAGATGGGTCAAGGATCAACTTTGACATCCAAGTCAAGCATTCCTCCTCGCGAGATCAAAACCTTATGGCATCTCGGAGACCAAAACTTCAAGCCAACTGAGGCCTTGGGGACCAAATAGTTAGGGATGGCAATGGGGCGGGTCAAGATCGGGGCAACCTTCCCCGCCCTCCAACCTGCCAGGCAATTTTCTGTCACATTCTCGCCCCGTTTACTATATCATTTAATTATTTTTTAAGTTTTTGATAATTCATTTTATTACCTTCATTAATTAGAGTGAGACAATAATATATTTTTTAATTAATTATTTATTTTTATAAGTTAAATTATTCAAATATATTTGGTAAACTAATGTTTTTATTGTTTGTCATATTTTTTAAATAATTTTAGTTGATATTTTTTTTATTAGAACTAATGAAATTTGGTAAAATTTTCCATTTAAAGTATTGAATTTAAAAAAAAAACTTAAAAAAAATTAAATGGGGCAGGGCAGGACATCCGTTACCCCTCCCTGCCCCGGGACAAAATTACCTGCCCCGATCTAACACGACCTGAATACTCGATTAAGTGGGTAATCCCTACCCCGTTCGAGGGGGCGGAGCGGGTATCGAATTTGTCGGGTTTTTTTTTTTTTTTTTTGTCATCCCTACTCATCCTCATATATAGTTTGAGGACCAAACATGAACTCTCTCTTTGTGTATTCATTCCTTTGTCACCTTTGCATCAAGAACCCAAAAGTTTTGTGCTAGTTCAAGCCTATGTAGTCAAGGTATTGCTCCCTTTTCTCGTAATAATAGGGTTATATATTACAATCGTCGCTAATTTCTCAAATGTACCTAATATTTTTCAATTACAATTGTCACTAAACTTTTCTCGTAATGATAGGCTTATCTATTACAAATGAACCTTAAAAATTAATCGACTTACTATTGAATTTTTCTAAATATTTTTCAATTCCCATTAAACTTCAAAAGTATTTTTCAATACAATAATTTGTTGTGTCAAATCAAAGTATGTGAAGCAAATTGAACTAAATGAAGAATAATAAAAACTTCTACAGGTGAATGGTTAAAGAATTCGTAAATTTAGCGTGCGATGATCACAAATAATCAAGAATCCTTAACCTCGTGGGGGGGTTCAGGGGCAATGCCCTCGACAGGGATCGACCTGTTGAAGAGTTTATCTGTTGAAAATAAGTTTTTTTTTTTTTTTTTAGCAAATACCAAAGATGATGGAAGTAGGAAAAAAATAATATTTTTAATGGCCTTGTTTTACAAAAAAAAAAAAAAAAGGCTTGCTCTGTGGTGCATGGAGCAAATGCTTTGTGCTGTGCAGAGCAATGCTACGCAATATGGAGCATTGCTCTGGACACCACAGAGCAAGAATTTTTTTTTTTAATAAACATGGCCATTAAAAATATTATTTTCCCCTACTTTCATCATCTTTGATATTTGCTAAAAAAAAAAAAATTTATTCCCAAAAGATACTCTTCAACACATACACAAAAAATAGAATTCCTTTCGAGGGCAACATTTTAAATTTTTTGCTTTATTCCATACATACATAAAATCAAAATTCCTTCCGTGTCTCCGCACCCGTGCCTTTTTTATTTCCTTTTTTTCCCAAAAATTCTACTTATTTACATTTTACATAAATTATAAATACAGGTTGATCCCCGTCGGGGGGCGTTGCCTCCTAATCCCCACGAGGGACGCTGCCCCCTCGACCCTCGCCACCTGGGTGCGAGTCATTTTTAAGGCCAAAATTTGCTGTTTTCGCTTCCAAATCGTCAAATTAACTTATTTTCTTCTTTTTACTTCGTGAGCTACATTTTTTTATAGCTTGTCTACATTATCAAAATACATAAAACAGTAGTGAAGTTGATAGTTACATTCAGACACACAATGTTAAATTAAACAACACTCAACCTTTCTTGAAAATTAGACTTGACTTAACAACATAACTTTCACCTCCAAATAAATTTTATTTTACATCAATTGCAAATTTACTGGGATAATTTAAATTGCCCACATGTAACATTCAAGATGTAATTCACGATAATTTAACATATTTAATACACTAATGTTACCTTCAAAATAACTCAGCACGCGCAAAAAACTAGTCTTTTAAGGAAGAATGATGTCCAATTATTGATGGTTGACCTTTTCAAAAATAGTTTTATATGTGAAATTATACTCTCAGCCACTACCTACAAAACCTAATTATCTTCAACCCCCAACTATGGGTTTAGACTTTAGTGGATGATGTGGATTTAAAGTATCCGAGTCAACTAGAAGGTTCATGAATATAAAGAATTTTCATTAGTTAATTTTTCAAAAAATAACTACTTTAGACTTCTAGTCATTTATAAATAACATTTAATTCGACTCTCTCTTCGAATTGAGTTGACATGAACTCTAAATTTTCACCTCTTCTCTCTTAGTACTAGTATCTAAATTTTCTCCAAGGCCGGAATTGGCAAGCCAAGAAATTGTTGAAAACTTGAACCCAACATTTAAATTCTCCCCCAACAAATACGCCCAGAAGACCTTCCATCCCTCTTACTTTTTCCATTCAACTCTCACCGTGTCCACTCGTGTCTCTCTCTCTCTCTCTCCCCCCACCCCCTCCCTTCCCTCTATATAATACATATAAACAAAATTCGTATAACCCTCAAAGCTTCACATCTATTTCTCTTAGAATATGGCTTTTGCATTTCTTCACATAGCAGATGCATACTGTGCCATAGTTATTTTGGCCCTCATGTTGTTATGCACAATCAGAGAGAACTCTCTCACAGATTTTGAATTGGCGGAGGTGAGAGGAAACCAGCTCAAAGACAAGCCATGCGAGGAAATATATGTTGTCCAAGAAGGCGAAACTCTTCACACCATAAGTGACAAGTGCAAGGACCCTTTCATCGTCGAGCAGAATCCTCATATACATGATCCTGACGATGTTTTTCCTGGTCTTGTAATAAAAATCACTGCTAAGCCTACCAAGTTATAGACGTGGCGATATGGTACACAAAATCTTAGCTTTGTTTTCTTTTTTATTTAAATACTGTCTAATCCTTCCTAGCAAACGTGTCGTTAGAAAGGTGGATTATTGTAACCATACTTTTGTTGATGTACAATAGGTAGGATGTAATGAGTTCATGATTTTGATTAATGGAACAAAGAGTTATATCTATAGAGAAGGGTTTCCACTTCACCTTTGAGCATCTAAGAATTAAATCTTGTATTCTTTTTTTTCACTTCATTTTTGTCAACTCTTCAATTTTCTGCATATTTATAGTTATTATTGAGTCTTGGGTTTTGGGTTTTGGCTTAGAAAGTCAATATTTTCATAGAATACTATAACCAATAGTTTTTGCTCCAATTTTCGATTTAAATTAGTGCAAAATAAAAATTTTGTTGATCAAGAATCAGTTGTTGACATTCGTGTGCGAATTAATGAGTTTTAATTGTCAAATATTCAAAGAAGAAACGAAAATTAATCGATTATGTTTAGTGTTATCATTAATTTGTTGATTTCTTGTTGCTATCAAATTTATTGGTACAATTCAAATACTTAAAAGAGATTTTTCTTTTTCTTTGCATTAAATCTTTCAAAGAAAAGACCAACCAAATATGACGACAAAGATTTCCTTGGAATATATTTAACTTATATTTGACTAATATTTATAAACTGTTTGTAAATAATATTCAAGTCACCTTGTATCCACATATTTCAAGTAACTCACAAATACTATTTACTGCATTAATAATTTTTATCTACTTATAATTTAAACTGTTTATAATTAAACATACTGAAACCGAGGTATAAATCGTTAATTTTATTACGTTGTTAACAACACGTGTAAATATGATTTTCAACAAATTTTGATAAAAATTGATGAAGTGTATTATTTAAAAGTTGATAAAAGTTCTGAATAATCTATTACTAAACTAAATTGGTACTAATTCCAAATTGTATCATTAAACTATAGAATATATGTTTGTGTGTTTGTTTAAGGAAAATTTGGGCAATTAAAAAGATAAGACAGAATTAAATCTTGTATTCATTTTTTTTTTTTTTGCTTCATTTTTGTCAACTCTTCAATTTTCTATGTTATTATTGAGTCTTGGGTTTTGGCTTAGAAAGTCAATATTTCTGCATGCCGTAAAGTGCAAACTATTTTACGGTGTATTCACATTTACTGCATGCATTTTTACATGCCGTACAAAATGGTGTACCTTTTAGGGCATGCTGCTGAATGCCGTAAAACTTACTCTTTACGGTGTTTAGCTGAACGCCTTAAAATTAATTTACGGCATGCATTATAGCATGCTGTAAAAAGTGATGTACCTTTTACGACGTGCAGTTGAACGCCGTAAATCTCATTTATGGCATTCTATAGACGGCGTACTTTGCACGCCGTAAAATGTACACCACTTTTATGGCATGGCTTTATATGGCGTATGGCCGCTTGCCATAAAAAGTACATTTTGTTGTAGTGACCAATAGTTTTTGCTCCAATTTTTGATTTAAATTAGTGCAAAATAAAAAAAAAAATTTTTTTATCAAGAATCAGTTCTTGACATTTGTGTGCGAATTAACGAGTTTTAATTGTCAAATATTCAAAGAAGAAATGAAAATTATTTGATCATGTTTAGTCTTATCATTAATTTGTTGATTTCTCGTTGCCCTAGCTGATCAAATTTAGTGGTACGATTCAAATACTTAAAAGTGATTTTTCTTTTCCTTTGCATTAAATCTTTCTTAGGTTATATTTGACTAATATTTAAAAACTGTTTGTAAATAATATTCAAGTCGCCTTGTATCCACCTATTTCAAGTAACTCACAAATATTATTCACTGCATTAATAATTTTTATCTACTTATAATTTAAATTGTTTATAATACTGAAGCCGAGGTATAAATCGTTAATTTTATTATGTTGTTAACAACACATGTAAATCTGATTTTCAATAATTTTTGATAAAAACTGATGAAGTGTATTATTGAAAAGTTGATAAAAATTGTGTTTAATCTATTACTAAACTAAATTTGTACTAATTCCAATTTGTATCATTAAACAATAGAATATGTGTTTGCAGAGCCGGCCCTGGGGTAAAGCCACTAAGGCAATTGCCTGAGGCCTCCAACGTTAGGGGGCCTATGAAGAAAAATGTATAATTTATAACATTATTTGCTTACCTAATTAGTTTTTACATTTAAATCTTTCCATGGTTTATTTACCAACACGGAACGTTAAATATTCATTTCTTCTTCGCAATCCGAGCTTCTGGGATTTATCATTTAATCTTGAATCTTCAATCCTCCGAAGCATTTGAATTCGTTAAGACGCAAACCGTAATTTTTTTCTATAAAAATGGTTTGAATTTCAATCTAATTCCATCTTTTCAGTTTGCTATCAGATTACCATAAGCACAATTTTTGTTACAATAATAGCCCATGCCCTATGAGTTACTCATTCGGCCTCGAATTAGATAGAAAATTTGGGCAATTAAAAAGATAAGATAGAAAAGTGATTATGTTGTCATTTCAACACGTGGGAATTGATGGTTCCTTTTTGGTGAAGTTGGACGGTTAGTTCTGATCTCAATTGTCTCCCCACTGACAAGATACCAATATTTCATGTGTTTCCCGTGGGTTAAAAATTCACCCGTCCATCATTAGACCCTGTTTGGTTTGAGTTAATATCAAATTAAATTTCAAGTTATAGTTAATAATAAATTTTAATCATCATTTTATTGCGATTCATAACTTTTCTAACATGCATTTCATCAACTTTTATCAATTTTACTTAGAAGTGTTAATCCGGGTGGTTCGGGTCTGGTCGGCCAGCCAACGTATGAGCCCGGTAACGGCCCACGTGGAAAAAAGTCTACCCGATACGGGTTCCTGGACGACCCACAAATTTTGGACTACAACTCGACCCGCCCGCTGACTCATCCGGATCGAGCCTATGCGGGGTCACGGGTAGCGCGGGTCACGGTTTGTTCCGATTTAGCCCGTATAATAATTCAATGGCTCCCTCCCTTTTTTCAAAATTTTTTAATTTTTTTTTACACGGGCTAGAGGATTAACCGCGGCCCGTGAAGGTCCAACCTGCGAAGTCCACAGGTCACACCTCCTTGACCCGTGAATCGCCTGTTCGGGTCACGGGTCAGCGCGCTGTCCGAGTCGATCTAGGCTGATTTTCACGAGTCTGGCTGGCCCGTCCGTCTTGACACCTCTTATTTTACTTGACATTTATTTGATTCTTCTTGCAACAGATTATTTCTTCATCATATCCACAAATAATTCTTTGAAAGTACAATAATATCAAATCCTTTGAGTTCCACTCTTGCGAACGTACTCCCCAAACAAAATTCTTCTTTTTCCGACGACAACAAAAAATCTTCGTCCTACGTTAACCTTTCCGAGTATTTTGTAACTTTTCAACATGTACCCCATTCTAAATTTATGTATAGAAATTAGGGTAGTACATTAAAATTGACCATTAACTAAAATATGAAAGTAAATTTAGGGATTAACAAATTAGGTCCATATTATTTGTTGATTCCTACAACATTACTGGGATGATTTGCTAGTCGAACACTTTCTTAATTCCTTTTTATTCTTTCGAACTAGCCTGAAAGGATATGAATTTGACTATTCGAATGCAACACCAACTTTAGAAGGCAGATAGGCCTAAGACATGGTCGGAGAATGTCCTCGGCAGGCTCCAACCCAAGTTTACACACCTATTCGTCGTAAGCTGTACTTTCGAACTAGTCAACTAAGAAGGTCGAGTACTGGTTACGATAGGTGGACAAAAACTGTAGACGAATGATACTACATATAGGTGATGATGAAGACTTATATTACTCTTATATTTATTTTTTGAAGCAACTTTTTCTTGATTCTTCGTAGTAAAAAAGACTCATTGTCATTCTCAATTGTAAAAACTTCGTACAAAATTAATCATAGTTTGAAGCAGTGATGGAACTAGACATTTAGACTTGGGAGGCCTAAATTAACATGCAATAGAACTTTGAAACAACATGAACTTTTCTGATACCTTATTACAAGTCTTCTTTATGAGCTTGCATACTTTGATCAATTTTTATAATTACATCATCATCAATTTTGTCGAATACATCCTACTTAATATACTTAATAAAACCATCATTCAACTATTGATCTTCCATTCAATCGCATAATCGATCCTAACATAATCATTACAAAAAATACACTCAATGCAGCATTAGCAATTGAAAGAATTAATGTCAATGTAAAAAGCTTGTACATTAACGATAAATTTCATGTTTTTTCGTAACTTTTGTGCAAGTTCACTAAGGTCTCGTAATCCTTCAAAATCTTCATCAGTTTGCATATCAATGATGTATGTGTCAAGTTGGTCATCGAGTTACAAATAGGGTAGGAATTTTTGCAGTAGAGGATTTTGATTGAGAAATTTAGGGCTTATTCTCTTTGCCGTTTTCAAGCCGTTTTCTGTTTTCGACTTCCAAAACACTAAAAATGCGTTCTCTTCCCTATTTTCGAAAACACTTTTTTGAAAACGAAAAAAAAAATTGTACATAAAACACCAAAATGACTTTTTTCATGTTTTGGACGTTTTCAAGCAAAAACAGGGAAATCTGAAAACATGGGAAATGGCTATTTTGGGAACAGTAACACCCCACTCCCAACATTTTGATTTCTTCCATTTTCTTCCATTCCATCCCCTATCTTCCTTCTCTCTAGACGCCGGTTATCTCTATCGACACCCACGAAGGAGATGCCCCGGTACCGAAGCCAGTATGGGCAAAGAAGACTCTTCGGTAAATGCAGGCGTCATGGCCCATTCTTCGCTACGCTGCTCTGCCTCCTCATTCTTCGACTCGGCGAACCATTGGTGACGGCGTCGTTCGCTGCAGGGCGAAGGTAAAATTCTTTCTATTTTCGATCTGAAATTTTTGGAATTTTTGGTTTTTTTGATTTTGATTGTGTTGATTGGTGACGACCCATTGATTTCGATTGTGTTGATTGAAAATTGCAGTGGTGACTGATGGTGGCGATGTTAGGCGGTGGCGATGGTTCTCAATCTTGTCATCGGAGCACAGAGTGACGGAGAAAGCCATCGAGGATGAGTACTGGAGCGGGAAAGGCAGTGTGCGTAACAGGAGCTTCTGGATACATTGCTTCATGGCTGGTGAAGCTTTTACTTGACCGGGGTTACGATGTTAAGGCTACAGTTAGCAGCCTCAGTCAGCCCCTCTCTCTCTCTCTAAGACCTACATTTCATACATTATGATAGACATTAGTATGGATTGTTTGGAGCATTGGTTTACAAATTGTATCCTATATATGAATAGATTCTGCATTTTGCATTCCTATATGAAATTTGCATAATTATTGCTTTGGGAACCTTGTGTTGAAAGTTAGCATTTTCTAGATTTGTTGAGTTTTGTCTAACAAGATGGCTGCAGCCCAGGTGCATAATTTGTGTTTTTAAGTTGTTTAGAATTCTCGTGGTAAGTTTGGTATAGTTCCCTGGACATTGATCAATTGACAAACTGTGTGCACGTCTATCTATTTCAATGACCTCGAATCTTGTCTATTATCCAGCATACTTTGGAGGCATTACAAACATAATTATTCTACTTTGCCAGAGAATTTTTGACATTCTTCTTGACAAATGTGTAGGTAGATGGAAATGATTGGATGAAAATGATCACTGTATTTTAAATAGTCAAATGATATAATGTCACGTAGCATTATGTCAATATATTCATCAATGAGGTGGGCAATGTAGCATGACTATTACATACCAAACCTATCTTAAATATAAAGTGTTAAATCAATGTGACTCTAGGGTACAAAGTGGCAATATCACCTAGATAAAAGATGAACAATGCTGCTGACATCACAGTGGCAATATCAGTTATATAAAAGATCAACAAAGTTGCTGACATTTGATGCATTTGGATTTTTAACAATTTTCTTGTGATTTTTCCTAACTATAGCTACAATGGTACTTTGGTTATTGGGAATCGTGATACCTTTCACGTTTGGATCTATTCAAATGTGTGCTTATATGATGGAAAGTGTTTCACTTAAGTTTTTACTTCTCGATGAGTCCAAGCACATATCTAAATGTTGCAATGCATTAATGATGCAGTTCGAAACTACAAGCCAAACAATAACAAGGTGAAAACAGATTGCTCTCTAAGAAACTCACGCCCTTTTCTTATTTCATGAACAACCAAAAACTACAAATGTTTGGAGAGCTTTAAATATGAACGAAAACAGTTAACCTTTTGGGCCAACAGTCCCTAAATGGGTTGGGCTACAAAGCAAAACAAATAAATATTAAAATTAACGAACTACGAAACTTAAAATGCTGTTTTGACTGGGAAGACAACGTCAAACGCCCAAAATCCATCATACATTCATGACAAAGCGGTGAGTTCAATTCGAATCATCGCGAACTTTCCAAAATGGGGTTATGGGCCCAAAACGGACGCCGTATGCGAAAGTTATGCCACTTTCTTTGAGTTCCGACAACCCAAGCGCTCCAAATATGCAATCGTTTGTTCCTCCACATTAGCCTCATCAATTAACTAATATCTCATCTACAATGTTCCTCAGAATTAAGACCAAATTACCCGAGGCACTTAGCTCCTTCCATATATTGAATTTGGTAAATTTCAATTTTAAGGTTTAATTAGATATTTAGTTTTAATCATTTTAATGTGTATACCTTTTACATTTTGCTTGATCTGGCTTCTGGTTATCTAAAAACCTTTTGTTCACACATCTTTCTACACATTTCAGGCAGAACTAATAGAACCAGCTGTGAAGGGAACCCTTAATGTTGATCCTAAATATGTATTTGACAGTAATCGTTTGGAATTGAGGTGGGAGATTTCTCTTGGTACTATGTACATTTTATTTTTATTGCATTTATCTTAATGTGATATCTTAATTCGTTCTGATGATAAACATGTACCAGAGGATTGACTGCTCTACATGCATCATCTGAAGAAATATCTGACTGGATAAACAGAATTAATCCTTGGAAAGCTGATGTCTCTGCAAATTGGAGTCATTTTTTTAAAAAATTTCGGGGAATGTTTTTTGGATAGATGTTCTAATGTAGTTTTTTTCATTTTTTCATTGTCATTTCTTTTACTATTACCTTCTAAATTAGTTGCGATTTATTTGATAGTTAATTAACTCAGTTATATCTTTGTATGACTTCAGGTATCTTTGTATCTTATGTTGTAATGTATTAATTAATGTCTTAATTACTGTTTTGCAAATTTTAGGGTAAGTTGCACATAAGAGTGAAAAATGATTTCCTTGTCTAAAATTAAATAGTTCGAAAAATTTGTTATCTTTGTATAAAAATGTGATGAAGATAATATATGCATTTTGTTTTGTTCTGGACACAGAAATAAGACAACATTTGAATTAGACGAGAGAATTTTAGCAATGTTACCTCATTAATTTTTTTCTTCAATCAATTAACATTAAACTATTAAAATTTATTGAATAATCAGATTTATTGAATAAAATATTATCAAAATTTCAAAATAAATGCGTTTTCAAATTTTCTATTTTGAGAAATAGTTTTTCAGAATGACAAAGAGAACGCGTTTTCAGCAATTCCAAAATAGACACTCAAAACAGAAAACACAAAATAAATTTAAAACTCAAAACTGAAACACGAAGAGAGCAGCCCCTTAAGGATTGGGTTGAAAAACTTGGGGAATGCTATCCCGTACATATATTTGAATTCTTAAACTTTTACATGTAATGTAACGAAAGCAAGTAAAATCTCTATTGACTGTAAAGGAAGTTTTATAGTTGGTGGCAACCAATCCCAAATGTCACATATTGGAATTTGGATCCTTTTATATGTTAAAATGAAAAATTCCTCGAGATGTTAACATTACACAACTAGGAAATTGAAGATGATGAAGTATACTTGAAAGGAAGATGTAGCACAAAACATAGAATTTGATGATTGCATTGAAATAAGCAATTGACTTTTGCGGGATAAATCTGCTAAAAGTAAAATAGAATGTGATGTCGAGCCAAATCTTAGTCATATGAGAATATTAAGGAATAAAATTTCGTGTCGAATAAAGATAATATAATATATATCAATTTATAAAGGATTTTGTTACTCCTCTTAATAAGGTTGACATTTTAAGATGGAACTTGATAAGTGCATTTTTGTGAACTGATTAAGGCCAAATTACTAAATTTTTGTATCGTTTTAGTATTGAATTTTACTTATCTTATGTTAATTTTATCTTGTTTCAGTTTTGGACTCATTTCTAAGCAATTGAAAAAGAAAGAAGGATCAATTGGCAAATGGATCGAGGTTTGGGAACTAATATGCATTTGAGTAAAAGTTGAAGCACCAAGATTGAAGTAATGTGATGTGGAAGACAAAAATGGAAGAAAAATGAATAAAAGGGCTCAAAGGAAATTTTGCAAAATTTTTATAACTGGGCAGGCGCCCAGTTTATTGGTCGGGTGGCCGCCCGACCCTAGACTTCAATAACACGAGCCAATTTTATGCCTGGGCGGCCGCCCCATTTTCTACTGTGGGCCCACCCAGGCCAAAAATTCTGTTTCCTTCAAAATTCGATTCCAACAAGGAAACTTCCGTTTGAACCATGATATGTACCATTTTTGGAGATCTTTTGGGACTTTTTAGAGGGATATAAATATCAATTCTCAAAAAATAACTAGGCCCTGTTTGATACATGTTGTTTTCCAAGGATATTTTCCTTTTTTCAACTTTTTGTGTGTTTGATGACCTAGAATTTTCATGGAATTCTTTTTCTTGCTTCTCCCCTCATGAGCCAGTTTTCCTCATTTTCATGGAATTCATTTTCCTATGGTTTGTGTGGGAAATTGTTTTCCAACTTGCGTTCTTTTTTTTTTTTTTGGCAATTAGAAAAAATTATAGACACAATGGTAAAAAAAATTATCACTTTTATTGACAATTTTCATGCAAAACAAAGTTAAACGAATGGTATTCGGTATGCTAATTTTTTTTTTTTTTTTACTTTTTGTTAATGGGAACAAATTCTAGACCCAATGGTAAAAAAAATTATCAGTCTCATGGACAACTTTCATGAAAAACAAAGCCAAACGAACACCATACTTTCAACATTTTTCAGGTGGAAAATTTTACCAATCAAACACAATGAATTACAATTTCCAATAAAACAAATTCTAGGCAATTCAATTCCCTATAATTCATTTTCTTTCCACCCAAATTCGACCTTTGCAATCAAACATACCCTTAGGGTGTGGAGAATTAGTTGTAAAATGAGACAAAAAACACATCAAGATCAAATCCAAGAAGTTCAAGAATTTCTGGGTGATGAACAACATTTATATATTTTAATTTATTCTTCACAACATGTTAGGCTAGATTTCTTTGTACTAGGAGAACGATGAACCATGTAATATGAGTTTTAAATTTTTAGTTTTATATATTTGACATTAAAAACACGTTTTCGAATATTGAATGATTTGTATGATTTTATTTTCTTCACAATTATTGTGCACAGTAGTTGTGTGAATATGGTGACTTATTTCATACATTCAAAAGAAGGGAAATAGGTTCGATGCAGTATAAATCATCATAGGGTCCAATAGGGGATAAAAATATATCATTATGCCCTATGCAAATCTTTAAGTGTTCACAAAAAATAATGCATTTTTATATGTTTGCATCCGTCATAGAGATATAGTCGGGTCACATATTAGAATATGTTTGACTTTACCTGAGAGAAATTGTTAAATAATTTAGGAACATTGATTCTTCAATATTTCAATCGTGTGTCAAAGTGTAGAACTAAGTTTAAAAGCATTATTATTAGAGATTCGTTATCCTAGTACATTAATCATATATTAGAAAAAACTTCAACTTGCACTTGACATAAATTTCATTCAGTTTAGTTAAAGCATTCATAATTGCATCCACATCGTTAATTTAGTTATAAATTCATCAAAACAAACATTCTCATTCTTATTGTTTCGGTTAAGATCACGTAATTAGAATTAGAACCAATCAATCCTTGTGGGACGATACTCAGACTCAAAAAGTCCACTTTATTACTTGTTAACGAACCGTACGTACACTTGCGGTGTGTTTTATTCGAAATATATTTTCACGTAACAAATTTTTGGCGCCGTTGTCGAGTAATGAGTTTTAGTTTGATTTTATTCACGTTGACACTAATTCTTACATCTACCTGTATTCTTGTATTTTTATTTTTGTTCTATTTTCGTTTTTTTTTTCCCTCTCTTTTTCAAGATATATAAACGGAAAAAATAGCTGGATAAAAGATGATTATGGTTGATTTCAACAAAATGCTTGTATGTCACTTTATCATATGGTAAAAAAAATTGGTAGCTCAAGAAATTGATGTGGGAGATATGGCAATAAATTTTTTCATTGCTAATTATTTTATTCTTTTATGTAGTTTTCAACGAAATCATCTCTTGCAAAATTCATTGGTAAATTAGTTACTTTATTCCTTTTAAGTCGTCTTATATTTTTTTAGTACTTATTCCACCACAATATTTGTAAGAAAGCTAAACACATCCTTGTAAAAGAAGTTAAGACAACAATTAAAAAATGTTGCAAAATATAATATTAAAAGTAACGGACGAAGAACTTCGTAGAAAACTTAACAACTTGCACTTGATGCGTTTTGCAACATGCAAATGCATTTTGTCATATCCTTCTACTCTATAACAATATTAGAGCCCTCAACATGCGGCCGAACATTGTAAAAGACCAATGTTAACATTTTTTGTTCGTTACAAAAAATAATTTTTCTTGTAGACTTTTTCTTTCCATCTATTGAATTTTTAGCAACAAATATTCCTTGTCACACAAAGTACGCCCTATTACATCACAAACACTTTGTTGGAAAAAAATAAAATTTTGTCGCCATAAGTTTCCCACCAAGATTTTTTTTTTTGCAACATGCTTCCCTCATGTTTTTTGCAGCAATCTTTATTATTTGTCGCGCTTTCTCACATTTCACGACAAATTTTTATATTGTCTTATATTTTTTGGTACTTATTTTTTTCATCACAATTTTTGCGACAAATTTAAAAAATGTGTCGCGCTAAATCACTTATTGTGACAACTTTTTGTATGTCATGAAAAAACTTGTCGCAAAATCACAATTTTGTTGTAGTGTAGCTTGAGTATTTCATAATTTTTATTGTACAAAAATGTTATTGAAACAAAAATGTAAAAATTATGATATTCCCTAATTTTGATAGTAAAATAATGTTCGACTTGTTTAGTCCATGTTTGGTAGAAATTAAATTTCAGATTTTAATTTAAATCAAAGTCAATAATTAATTTGAACCAAATATTTCATCGGACCTACATTTTTTCAACCACACATTTTATCAACTTTTATCAAAATTTCTTAAAAATTTGATTTTAATCCCTATCATTCAAAGGCTTAGTAGTATTTATAATGTCAATAAATTTAAAAAGTATGAAATAATATATTATTAAAAGTTTTAAATTAACTATATCATATTATTCAACCTAGTCTTTTGATTTTTTAATATATAAATTTTAAAAGTTCAAGTGTATTTAATCAAAATTTCTTTAGACTATAAAAGCCTTGGTATCTTCAATACAGACTTTTTCAAAGCCACGTGCTATCAAAATAAGATTGCTTAAAAAGTAATAGAATATTCAAAATGTCAATGACTTTTATAAAAAAATGGAAAAATTGTAGCAACGGTACCAAATCTTTCAATTTTTTTCAGACTTTGCCCAAACCTTTGTTTTGTGCCTCCCACGATACCAAACCTTTAAACAATTCGCACCCAAAGTCCAAATGGGCGATTCCCGTCCAGTTGACCACAAAAACTGTTAGTTGACCTCAGAAATAAAAAAAATTTATAATTTTCACCAAATAGGCAAGGTCAATTTCGGAATTACACATAATTTCCACCAAATAAGTTTAAAAAATGAATTAAAAATCTCAAAAATAATGTAAAAAAAAAAACTGTTCATCTCCCACCCAACCCAACCCACCACACGAAAAATCAACCACCATCCAGCCACGCCGGCCACCACCACTGCTGCCTCCCACCACCACCACCACCGATATCAAGAATAGCATTTTCTGAAACACCAGATCCAGTAGAAACATAGAGGGGTCGAAGCTCCTTCGGGGTGTGTGCAAAGAAACACACTTGTCTAGCACAGCTTGTGCCATCCTTACACAGTCTTGTCTGATACTGAGCCGGGTGTAGCCAGCACTCAAACACGCCATGAGCATACTCACACATATCCCCTCGCTTACGGCACCCTTATGAAAATCAGGACAAGGGCCACAGCTGTAATGGTACTTTCGTGGGGTCTCTTATGCGAGCATTCTCTCTCTCGAGTGAACAAATGGACACTCAGTCCAATCATGAGAGTAGGCCCTTGAACAAGGCCTGACCTTGAATGAAAACATTCGAAACTCATCAGTTGAGAAAATGCTATTCTTGATATCAGGAAGAGATGGATCCACTGGATTTGTTGGTGGGAGGAGGCGACGACGGTGGTGGTGGCCGGCGTGGCTGGATGGTGGTTGATTTTTCGTGTGGTGGGTTGGGTTGGGTTGGGTGGGGTGGGGTGGGGAAGGAGATTAACAGTTTTTTAAAAAAATTATTTTTGGGATTTTTAATTCATTTTTAAAATTTATTTGGTGGAAATTGTATGATTTCGAAATTGCCCTTTCCTATTTGGTGAGAATTATAATTTTTTTTTTATTTCTGAGGTCAACTAACGCTTTTCATGGTCAACTGGACGAAAATCGTCCATTTGGAATTCGGGTGCGAATTGTTTAAATGTTTGGTACCGTGGATGGCGCAAAACAAAAGTTTGGACAAAGTCTGCAAAAAGTTGAAAGGTTTGGTACCGTGGCTGCAATATTTCCTAAAAAATTTCTCATACTAACTTCCAAACAAAAAATACGATTATAAAATCTCGTAAAAAAATCTCACATTCACCTTAGATTTTGCAAGACTTTCACAAAAAAAGAAAAAAAAAATTGTCTTATCCCCTTCATTCTAAGAACCTTAGAGCAATAATACAAAAAAAAATATTTCTCTCTGTTCTACATATATATTATTGTTATTCTCTGTTCAAAAAAATAAGGGCATGTTCTCTTTGTCATTTTCAGACAATTTTCATTTTTCAATTTTCAAAATACTGAAAACACTTTTACTTACCTATTTTCAGAAACGAATTTCCAAAAATGAGTTTAAAATTTACAAAGGAAACGGAAAACATAAAAAAAGTCATTTTGGTTGTTTTCAGTAAAACCAAGTCAAAACTTTATTTTTTTTTTTTATTTTTGAAAAAAAAAATTTCAAAATGACAAAAAGAACGCGTTTTCAATAATCTCAAAATGAACACTCAAGATACAAAATCCAAAATGAATTCAAAACTCAAAACTAAAAATTGAAACACGAAGAGAAGAACCCCTAATATTCTCATTTTCTTTGTTCCCTCTCTTCTTTTTAATCATTTTCTCATTTTTTCTATTGAAAAAAATAATAATAAGTTTGTAAATTAAAATTCTTTTAAGATTTTTCTCTCTTCTTTTTCATCATTTCTTTCAATTTTTTAATGAAAAAAGATCAAAATTTTAATTTTAATTTTATAAAAAATAGATTAATTTGTAATTAATTTTTAATTTATTGGTTGCTTGTAAAATTTAATAACTCTCTAAAGATCTGGACATATTGATTATATTGAACGTTGGAGATATTTTTTTTTTCATCAAAGAGGTATTAAAATGTTATAATTTTTTGATTTTTGTTTGTTTATTTTTCTAATTCATCCACTTATATTTTTTTCCAGTACTTTAAAATGAATATCGCCATTGTTCGACTCTGTTTAAAAAAAAAAAAAGTATACTTATTTTTGACAACTCATTTACAAAAAAAAAAATATTTTGTACTTAAAATCAAAATTTTGCTTCTTACTTTTTAACAATACATTCTTCTAAAAAATCACTACTCAAATCATCATTTTCTCCAATTTCTCTTTATAATGACCATCAAATAAGGGCATAATTTTGTTACTCTGTATTCTAATCATTTGGTCATGCAAGTAGCAATTTAGAATGTTATTACATTGCAGTGCATAATAAATAAAATTCAAATTTTAATCTGAGTAAAAGTTAACAACTAATTTTGACTACTCATTTTATAGGTTCGCAACTTTTAACGATATATTTCATCATTTTTTTTTATTTATCAAAATCTACTAAAAATCTAAAGTTTATGAGACTTTCATTTCTTTTTTAAACACTAGTAAAATTTAATAAAAGTTCATTAACTTCTACAAAAATCATTCATTTAAAAAATTCTCTAATCAAAGGAAATTAGTATTAGAATACATAACAATACATTTAACAGTGGTCCAAAATGGGCAATGTGGGCTAATTGGTTTGATTGTATAATAAGGTTTCAGACAGAAGGATTATGTAGGCATGTTTCGTTAAGCTTAAAAATGGGGAAATCTGATAAATACCTTATTCTCTGTTTGTTTGTATAAAAATTAGAATCTTAGTATATTTTGAAAAAGGTTGTTAAATATATGGTTGAAATTTTGATAAAAATTATAAATTTCATGAATTATGTGATTAAAAGTAAGTTTAAAAACTGAATTTTAAAAAATAAGGATCAAACAAAGCTTTAATAGAAAACTGAAAATTTTAAAAATAGGGTAATATAAAAAAGAATGGGAGAAATACAGCATTGCTTACGCATACTCTGACAATCTGTAAGAATTTGAAAATCAGAGTGTAGCCGCCAAGTATACCAGTGGTTTGAAGGTGTCTATTTAAGATAGAATTGGGATGCGAAGTATTTGGACGTTGCATGATGCCATTAACATGGCGGCGAAGGCTGAGATGATGGAATCTAGTAAGAGGGCAACCACTTATAGGAGAGCTCCCCGCCTGCAAAACATCATTGTCCGCTCCTTTGGACAAAGGGTAGGACCGACTACAAACCCCGATCAACTCTAACAGTAGTAATGTTGACAACAGTGGTTGATTTGGAAACATATGTCAAACCCAAAACACACATCAGAATGAAACTTCGTATGCCCACTTTGGTATTGTGGCAGATCCTTTTGTCGCCTATCGAGCAAAGGCAGTTTCACAGCATTTTTCGGTCTCTTTGTTCTGTCAAGAATAAGGTGTGTGAAGTGATTGTGGACAAGGGAAGTTGTGAGAATTTTGTGTGGAAGGGGTTGGTGAATTTGTTGAAGTTACCTACTGTGAAACCATCATAAACCTTATTCCCTTGGTTGGGTGAAGAAAGGTCCTTCTATTCAGGTTGCTGAAACTTGCAAATGACTTGTTCCATTGGTAAACATTAAAATGATGAGATTATGTGTGATGTCATAAACATGGATGCTTGCCATATCCTACTGGGTCGTCCATGGTAGTTTGATGTGGATTCAACTCTCAAATGACGTTATAATGTGGTATTTTTTTCATGGGGCAGTCATAAGATCAATATGGTTCCTCTCAAATAGTCGGATAAGTCAACCAAACAACAAAGAAAGATTTTCCTTACCTTTACAAATAATGAAAATGAGATAGTAGATTCTGTAAGGGAGTCTGATTGCTTTTATCCAGGGAAAGTTAAGGGGGTTTTTTTACTGTAAATAAAGAAAAAGAGAGCATTCCACCTCAGGTGAAACAAATATTAACAGAATTTGAAGATTTGGTTTTCGACGAATTACCTAATGAGTTACCTCCTATGAGGAATATTCAACACTAGATTGATTTGGAACCTGGGGCTAGCCTTCCAAATTTGCTTCATTATCGAATGAGTCCGAAGGAGAATGAGATTCTGAGAGAGCAAATTAAGGGGCTATTGAGGAAATGATACATAAGAGAGAGTATGAGTCCGTGTACAATAACTATCCTATAGTGCTAAAGAAGGATCGAAAGTAGCATATGTGTGTTGATAGTCGTGCCATCAACAAGATAACGGTGAAGTACAAGTTTCATATTCTACAGTTGGAGGACATGTTAGATATACTTGGAGATTCTGAGGTCTTTTCAAAAATAGACCTTAGTAGTGGCTACCACCATATCTGTATCAAACCTGTGGATGAATGGAAGACTGCCTTCAAGAGTAAGGATGGACTTTAAAAAAGGTTGGTGATGCCATTCGGACTTTCAAACGCTCCGAGTACCTTCATGAGATGAACCACGTTTTACGTCCTTTCATTGGGTCTTTTGTTGTGGTTTATTTCGATGACATACTCATTTATAGCAAGTCCAGAAAAGAACATTTGCTTCATTGAGGCAAGTTCTAGATGTTTTGAAGGAAAATCAGTGGTACATCAACATGAAGAAGTGCACTTTATGTATACATAAATTGTTGCTCCTAAGATTTGTGGTTGATGAAGAGAAGACAAGAGCAATCTGAGATTGACCAACACCAAAATCAGTTTCTGAAGTAAGTAGTTTCCATGGTTTGGCAAATTTCTATAGGCGATTTATCAGGAATTTGAGCACTATTGTAGCACCACTCACAGAATGTTTGAAGAATGGAAGATTCAATTGGGGAAATGAGCGAGATAAGAGTTTTACCTTCATCAAGGAAAAGTTGTGTATAGCTCCAGTATTAGCCTTGCCAAGTTTCTAGAAGATCTTTGAAGTAGGGTGTGATGCTAGTGGTGTAGATGTTGGGGCTGTCCTTTCTTAAGAGAAGTGACACGTAGCTTTCTATTCAGAAAAGTTGAGTGATGCTAGGCAAAGGTCTCTACTTATGAGCAAGAATTCTAAGTAGTGGCAAGAACTTTGAAACAATGGGAACACTATCTCATACAAAATGAGTTTGTGTTGTTCACTTATCACCAATCCCTAAAGTTTATTTATAGTCAGAAACATATCTACATAATGCATGCTCCGTGGGTGACTTTCCTTTAGAAATTTCTTTTGTGATTAAACATAAATCTGGAAGTTCAAATAGAGTTGTTGATGCTCTTAGCCAAAAAGTCTTATTGCTAGTTACACTGACAAGGGAAATTGTTGGAATTGAGTTCCGAAGAAACTGTGTGCAGATGATCCTGACTTTAAGGAGATTTTGCGCAAGTGTGTGAATCATAAAACAGTGACAGATTCCTATATCAGTGATGAATATTTGTTCAAGGGCAACCAACTTTACATTTCTATTTCATCTCTGTGTGAAAATTTGATTTGAGGTATGCATGGTGGACGTCTAAGTGGACACTTGGGGCTGACAAGACAAATGTATTATTGGCTACAGTTGAACCGAGATGTTGGAGTTATAGTTAGAAAATTTTATACTTGTCAGACATCAAAGGGTCAAGTGCAAAATACCGGGTTGTGCATGCCACTTCGCGTCCTTCAATGCATATGACAAGATCTTGCTATGGATTTCGTTCTAGGATTATCTCGTACTCAACGGGGCTTAGATTTCATTTTTGTAGTGGTTGATAGGTTCTCTAAGATGGTTCACTTTATAACTTGTTGAAAGACCTCAGATGCATCAAATATTGCTAAACTATTTTTCAGGGAAGTTGTTCGATTGCATAGAGTTCCAAAATCTATCACATCAGACTGGGATACAAAAGTTTGTGGGACACTTTTGGATTACATTGTAGAAGTTGTATGGGACTAGTTTGAATCGAAGCAGCACTGTCCATCCCCAGACTGGTAGACAGATTGAATTCACTAACTATACCCTTGAAAATATTATTTGAAGTGTTTGTGGAGATAATTCCAAATAGTGGGATCTTACATTACCTCGGGTCGAGTTTGCATACAACAGCACTATTCACAGTGCTACATGCGGGTCCCCATTTGCTATTTGCTATTGTGGATTTGGTGAAATTTCCCATGGGCAATAGTAAAAGTATTGCTACAGGACATTTGTTAGAAAATGTGCTAACAATTCGTGATGAAGTAAAATAGAAGTTGGAGAAGACTAATACAAAGTATAAGGCAGCAGTAGATTCATATAGACGGGATAAACAATTTCAAGAAGGAAACTCAGTGATGGTGTTTTTTGAGACATGAGAGATTTTCCGTTGGTACCTACAACTAGCTAAAACCAAGAAAGTATGGGTGTTTCAAAATGCTTAAGTGGATTAACGACAATGCTTATTTTATTGATTTACTAGCTTCTATGGGTATTTCTCGAACGTTCAATGTGACGATTTATATGAGTTCCATAAAGATGATGGACCTTTATATCCAGATTATAACTCAGGGTTCTTCAGAGGTGGAAATGACTGATGTAGAATATATTGTTGAATGGATGGAAGAAGAATTAGATCAAAATGGGGAAAAAGTAATCGTGAAAAAAGAACATTCGAATTCCGGTTTGGGCGCATAATACCATTCCGGAAAGACGACGACGATACGAGTAAAACTCATAGTTATGCCATGACTTCCGATGGGTTTCGGCCATCCGATTTCATTTAAAACTCGAAAATTGTTTTTTAAAGTTGTAGCTCTATTTTTGTCATTTAGTTTATTTCGATTTTTTTTAATTTTAGTTTTATTAAACTAGGTTTTATTGTAAACCCTTATAAATAAAGAGTTATCTCATTGTTTTTTTTTTATTATCTTACATTAATAAAATTCATCAGTTTAACTTTTCATAATTTGATGAATTCCAAAATTCGTATTCTTAAAGTTTTCGCTAGAATTCCTTGTTCCATGCTTCGTCGGAGGGGGAATAGAGATGGTAATAGGACATGCTATTTGTCGGGATTCATTCGCCTCATTCCTTGCTTAAGACGGGGCAAGTCCTGGTTCGGGACAGGATGGGGCACTCACCCTATTTAATATTTTTTATGTTTTTAAAATTTCAATTTTCTTTTCGAATAATACTAAACACGACGTGGCCCACCCCGAACCTAGGTTATGACAGTTTTTTGCATTGAACCCACCCCGCCAACCTGACAGGAAGAATTCCCACCTTGTTTTGGTCGGGGTCCTACAAATCATGTGTCGATCAAATTTTTTTCCCTTCCCAAAGATGAAATTTTGAGATAAATAATTGCCCGTATTTAAATTTCCATCATTGAAATTCTAAATTCAAGAAAAAATGAAGGAAAATTAAAACACCCAAGAAAAGAAAGAATTAGGGTCCGTTTGATTGGTTTAAATTCCATGAAAAATGTCACATTCGAGAAATTCAATTTTTACTTTGGCTATTTGATATGGAAGTGGAAACAAAGTTCGAATTTCAAGCTACAATCATTTTAAACTTCTTCTTTTGCCAATTTTATGAAAAATGCATTCCTATGGGGTACTTGAATTTTTATTTTTCAACTTACATGGAATTTTTGTCTTTCCATTTTTGCATATTAAACGGACCCTTAGTGTTTATCTACAGAGATTATTTTGAGGGGAAAAATGATTTCTTTTTTTAGGAAATGTGTGATTAAGAAGTAGGTAGAAGTTACGGTTCCAAGCGTAAAATTATTTTTTTCAGAGAATATATTGTTGAAAATGAGTTTGAGAAAAAAATAATTTTCAAATAAATTATGCCAAGCAAACACTTAATTTAATTAAAATAGAGACAACACCAACAAAAAGAGACATGCACCGATTCATGATGTATTTTTATGCAGTATATTATATTAGCAGCAACAAATCTTGACATTCAACATCAGTGGAGAAAATAAGGAAGTGGAGTGTTAAGAGAATAAATCAGAGGAAAGCAAGGAATCATTGAGACAAATTGATCAAGATAATTGATGATTATGATGATGTGCTTAATTTTAGGAATTGTTATTCATTTTTACATATTTAGTTTATTGAGTTGTACTATATATTGATGATTTCTCAATGAATAAAAACTGATAAAAAAACATAATAGGATTATCGATCAAAAGAATAATCAAATCATTAATTCTCAATAATAACCATAGATCTTACTACATGTTGAAATCCGGAAAAATAACAAAACATAAAAACATACCTTGATCCATGATAATCTGATTCTTTTCCTAGATATGTTAGGATCTTCCAAATGATTGGTGATCTTCCATTAGCTTTTACTGTTTATTGATGGGGATGTAGAGAAACTTGAAAAACACCAACAAATGGGGATCATAACCATATAAAATAATAGTAGTAATTCAATAGTCACTATCTTTCAGTTGCTTCAAATTGACCCCTCATTAATTTAAAACAACACTCCGGTCTCTACACTATAACTCCATGAATTCTAATACCCATTAGTCACAATATATCTTTAATTGACTAATATCCTTTAAACAATAGCACCACACATTTCAATATACAACGTGTGGCCCCATATATGTTGAAATTATCCAACAATCTCCTACTAGGCCATTCGTGTAACCTTACAAATGTACACAACCTTATGAGTTCAAAATTTTACTATTATTATTATGGGTATTACCAAACAATCTCGTCCATTAGTCATATTGATATAGGATCAAAGCGATTTTCGTCACATTTAACGTGACTAAATTCATCAATGGTCACATACACCTATACAACCAAATGACATAGATCAATCATGGGAGTGTAGTATGGAAATTACATGTTATGTGATCCAAACATGTCTATTTCCAACTGGTCCAACCTTATTTCTTAAGTGAGATCAATACTGAACATAATAACAGAGTGAAATGAACTGAATACTTTATTTCTGTACAGAATAATATCCAAATACACAAATGTGTTCAAAACATAGAGCAAGGAAAATACAAACTCCGACTAAAAGTTGATATCCTCATGATATACAACACCCATATGAGTAGTGTGCTCATGAAAGACTTTGGGTGTCAATCCCTTAGTAAGCAGATCCGCAATCATGGAGTTTGTCCCAATATGCTCTATGAAAATTTGTCCGCTCTGTACTCTTTCCTTCACAAGCAGGAACTTGATGTCAATGTGTTTTGACTTAGATGAGCTCCTATTATTATTGGAATATAGAACTATTAAGCTATTGTTACAATATAGCTTTAGTGGTCTTTCTACGCCATTCAGAATGCGTAGCCCAGTGACAAAATTTCGCAACCATATTCCATGATTAGATGCCTCATAGCATGCTACAAATTTTGCTGCTTGGTACTCTTTCAAGAAATAGCTCCTCCAGCTAACAGATAAATATAGCCTGATGTGGATCTCCTACTATCTTGGCATCCAGTAAAATCAGAATCGGAGTAACCTATGATCTCCAACTGATCTAATCTGATATAGGTGAGCATATAATCCTTTGTTCTCTTCAAATACCTCATAACCTTTTTGGCTGCTTTCTAATGATACATTCCAGGATTGCTCAAATATCTGCCTAGCATTCCAACAATGAATGATATGTCTGGACGTGTACAAACTTGAGCATACATAAGACTCCCAACAGCTGATGCATAGGGAATCTTATGCATTTCCTTAACTTCAAGGTTATTTTGTGGGCATTGTTCGAGACTAAATTTTTCTCCCTTAGCGACAGGAGTGTCACCTGATTTACAGTCTTGCATGCCAAACATCTTAAGTACTTTATCGATATAGCTCTTTTGTGACAATTCAAGAATACCTCGAGAGCGATCTCGATATACCTGAATCCCTAACACAAAAGATGCGTCACCAAGATCTTTTATCTCAATATTCCTTGATAAAAATCTCTTGGTTTCGTACAACATGCCTATATCATTAGTGGCAAGTAGTATGTCATCAACATACAAAACCACGAAAATGTGCTTACTCCCACTGAACTTGTGATACGCACAATCATCAACAGCATTTGTGTCAAAACCAAACGAGATAATTACTTGATGAAATTTGTAGTATCATTGACGGGAAGCTTGCTTGAGCCCATAGATGGATTTCTTTAATTTGCAAACCATATTCTTCGAGTCTTCTGATACAAAGTTTTCTAGTTGCACCATATAAATCGTCTCATTAATGTCGCCATTGAGAAATGTCGTCTTAATATCCATCTGATGTAACTCAAGGTCAAAGTGTGCAACAAGTGCCATAATTATCCTGAATGAGTCTTTCGTTGAAACTGGAGAGAAAGTCTCTTTGAAGTCATACATTCCTTTTGGGTAAAGACTTTAGCTACAAGACGAACCTTATATCTTTCCACGTTACCTTTTTGAATCCCTCTTCATTTTAAAAATCTATTTGCAACCAATGGGCTTCACACTTTCTGGTAACGTGACAAGATCCCCAACTTTATTGTCTTGCATAGACTTATACTCTTCATTCATGGCATCAATCCACTTTTGAGAGTTAGAACCCTACATGGCCTGATGGAAGTTGATTGGATCATCTTCCACCAATCCATTATTTTCCTCATGTTCTTGGAGAAATACTATAAAATCATCCGAAATAGCATTTTTCCTTTCTCTCGTGAATTTCCTTAAAGGTATTGGCTCTTAAGGTTGTTGAGTTTGTACATCAAGAATAATTACATCATTTTGGATGGGAGGTTCAACATTGTCTTGTTGAGGTTCTGGATATACTTCTTGATCAATAACAGGTATACATTGTCAAAAGCAATAGTAGGAATCGAAGTCGTTCCTTCCTCAAAGTCAATGTCTCTAACCTTATTTCTCCTCCCCAAATTCAACATCCTCAAAAAATGTTGTAGTTCCCATTTCAAAAATTGACTTAAGTGTAGGATCATAGATTTATAGCCCCTTGATCGCTCAAAATAACCAATAAAGTAGCTGCTCACTATTTTGGAGTCCAATTTCTTTTCATGTGGCCTATAAGGCCTAGCTTCAGCTGGACATCCCCAAATGTGAAAATGCTTTAGACTAAGTTTTCTACCTGTCCAAAGCTCATAAGGTGTTTTGGCAACAGCCTTAGTTGGTACTCTATTCAGAATATAAGCTGCAGTCTTTAATGCTTCTCCCCAGAGTGATTTTGGTAAGGTGGAATGACAAATCATACTCCTGACCATATCCTTAAGAGTCATATTTCGTCTCTCAGCTACACCATTCATGCTAGGGGATCCTGGCATGGTGTATTGCGGGACGATTTCACATCCCTCTAGGTATTTAGTAAATGGTCCTGGACATTGTTCAACTGAACCGTCATTTCTGCCGTAGTACTCACCACCACGCTCAGACCTAACGCTTTTTTTCCTTTTGTTGAGTTGATTCTCAACCTCAGTTTTAAACACTTTGAACATGTCCAGTAACTCAGACTTTTCATGAATAAGATATAGGTACCCATAACGTGAGTAATCGTCTATGAATGATATAAAATATTGTTGACCATTCCAAGAAGCCGGAGGGAATGGTCGACAAATATCCGTGTATATCAATTCTAAGACATCCGAAGTTCTGTTAGCACCTGTTTTCCCTTGATACATTCAATACATACATCAAAATCTGTAAACTCAAGGGAATAAAAAATATTATCTGACACAAGTCGTTCAACTCTAACTTTAGAGATGTGACCTAAGCGCTTGTGCCATAATTTTGCTGAATTTTCATTATTTAACTTGCGTTTAGTACCACATGATTCCACATGCAAGTTTTCATTATATGATGCAACAATTAGGGGTGGGCACGGGTTGGTTCGGTTTGGTTTTTTTCGATTCCAGAAATTTTCGGGTATTTAGTAAATGGAACCGTCGGTTCCAAATATAATTTTGGAACCGTTCGGTTTCGGTTCGATTCGGTTCTGTTAGGTTCCATTTGATTTCGTACTATAATTAAATTTTTTAACATTTAAAATAATACTACATAAATATACCTAAAAGTGGATACTAATATTAATAACAAAAAGTAGATACAAATACTAAGTTCAATCTTAACTTTTACAAATTAACGTAATCTAATTTAATAACATATAAATAATAAGTTATCAAATACAAATACCAAAAAGTAAATATTACTAATAAAACTTTGATATTCATATCAATAATTCATTTGCTTCAAACTTTCAAGTCTACATAAAAGTGAAATATAAATTAGAAGTCACAAAGATAAAATATTTTAAAATATTGATAATACTTACCAACTATTTAATATAATCATCAGTTGGTTGACTTTCCATACTAACTACTAAGAAACTATACAAAAAAAAATTAAAAAAAAAAAACACAACTAACAAACATAAATAAACTCTAAATTGTTCAACTAATAAGATTTAATAAGAAAAAAATTATTAATTTGTTTAGAAAAAATAAAAGAAATTGATTTATCCAATATTAAAAAAAAATTCGATTTTTATTCGGTTCTTGGTCGAGAACCGAGAATCGAACCAAACCATTCGATTCTCGATTCGGATACCCGTTCGGGTATTTCATTTTAAAAAACCCGCTCGATTCGGTTCGGTTCGGACATTTTGCCCAGCCCTAGCAACAATATCAAGCAAATATAGGTTATCATATGCAGATAATAAACCAGTACAAATAATATTGGAGTTTAAAGAAAGACTAAACTGATTGTTTCCAAATGAACAATAATAATCAAATTTGTTCAACAAAGAAATAGAAATAAGCTCATTTAGAGACTATTTCTCCTTCTGACAGTTATAACTGACCTTAAATTGACTGAATTGTGCAGGAAGCGATATAAATACCAAATGTACAAGCAAGTCATGAGATAGCTCGAGCTTTAGTGCCTTAAGTTTGGAAGCAATGTGAGACATCTCCATGATATACTCCCTTATATTTCATTTGCCTTTATACCTTATTGAAATCAAGCGTTGAAGAAGCGTACTTGTTTTAACCTTATCGTTTTTCGCAAAACGTTTCTCAATTTCGGTAAGGAAATCCTTGGCATGAGTCACTTCTTCAGATATATTGCCTCTAAAGGCTTCCGGAATGCCACGCTTAATGATCATTAGACTCATACGATTTGAGCGATCCCACTTCTCATAGTTCCTCTTTTCATCAGATGAACTTTCGTCCGTAAAAGGAGTGGGTTGCTCAATCAGAAGTACAAGATCTAGATCTATGCAGCCAAGAACAATCAAAACGTTCTCTTTCCAATTCTTGAAGTTGGTCCCATTGAGCATGGGAATAGAATTCACATTTACAGATATGGTAGTAGCAGATGAATTAGCTGTAGAGAGAAGAGGATGAATTATGCTCATATTAATATTATGATTCAATAATCAATAAATTCAAATAATGGTAAGTCCCATCTCAAGATACCTAGCACATCATTAATATCAAGTCTTTGGAAAATAATATTAACTGTAAGTGGTACTCTTGGTGTAGTGATCATCTTGGTGCAGTGATCAAACATTGTCAATAACTCCTGTCAAATAATAAACTCATCTTTGGATTGATTTATTATGCATGTGAAAACTTTATAATTGTCACACGTTTACCACCACAAATGTGCATGTAATTCGGCCAAATATCAACCTTCCTTTGGCCCGGTTAATATCCGCATGAACTAGCACACACACGAAATCCTTATAATATTCTAAGTTAATTAATTTCCACAAGAGAGGTTGCTTTGACAACATATTGCTTCAATCAATTCACTTTTGAATACTATATAAACTCAAATGAGTCATTAATACCAAAATTTGAAAAGTAAAATACTTGATTTTACTTATCTTGAAACTTTAAGGGCTTAAGCGTTAATAATTCAAAATTTTAGGGGTCAAAATTAATTAATTCCAAACTTTTAGGAGTTAATTGTTAATAATTGGAAAGTTTAGGGGTCAAAAATAAATTATGCGGAACTTTAGGGACCAAACTAACCCAATTATGAACATTTAGGGGCTAAATTATTAAATTCAGAACTTAAATGGCTCAAATTAATTAATTTCAGAACTTTAGGGGCTGAATTATTAAAACCCATTACCTTAACGCCCAATTAGGATTAACTTTAAACTTTAGGGGCTGAATAATAAATAACTCAACCCTAACCCTAATTTTTAATTACAAAAAAGTGCCCCAAAACTTCAAATTTGCAACCGAAGCCCCCGTCCCCAAAATTTCAAAAAACTGAAAATCTTTAATGGCCATAATAGAAAACTTCAATGGGGAAACCCTCCAATACAGCGACCGGGGCTGTTGTAACTACAGATCTGAAAATACCTTTAATCCTAAAAAATTCGAATTTGGCAGAAACCCCTAAATATTATCATAAAATCATGCTAAAATCCATAAGAATACCATGCTAATTTCTTGAAATAAAATACCAAAACTTTAGATCCATAACATAATATGCTATAATTTCATAACTTAGCATGAAAATTCAAATAATCCATAAAAATCAGAATTAATAAACTTCAATTTCTCACGAATTTCAATTATGGATTCACTTTGATACCACTTGATAGAAAAACATAATAGGATTATCGATCAAAACAATAATCAAATTCTTAATTCTCAATAATAACCATAGATCTTACTCCATGTTGAAATCCGGAAAAATAACAAAACATAAAAACATACCTTGATTCATGATAATCTGATTCTTTTTCTGGATATGTAAGGATATTCCAAATGATTGGTGATCTTCTCTTAGCTTTTGCTCTCTATTGATGAGGATGTAGAGAAACTTGAAGAACACCAACAAATGGGGACCATAACCATATAAAATAATAGTAGTAACTCAATAGTCACTATCTTTCAGTTGCTTCAAATTGGTCCCTCATCAATTTAAAACAACACTTTGGTCCCTACACTATAATTCCATGAATTCTAATATCCATTAGTCACAATACATCTTTATCGGGTCACTTTAATTGATTAATATCCTTTAAACAATAGCACCACACACATTTCAATATACAACGTGTGGCCACATATATATTGAAATTATCCAACAAAAACAACTCACATTTCTATCATCTCAAGAATTTCTTCAACAAATCTTGACATTCAACATCAGTGGAAAAAATAAGGAACGGAAGTGTTAAGAGAATAAATCAATGGAGGAAAGCAACGAATCATTGAGACAAATTGATCAAGATGATTGATGATTATGATGATGTGCTTAATTTTAGGAATTGTTATTCATTTTTACATATTTAGTTTATTGAGTTGTACTATATATTGATAATTTTCAATGAATAAAAAAAAACTCCAATTTCTATCATCTCAAGAATTTCTTCTTATTAGATTAGTAAACAAATTAAAAGTCTAAATGTAGTTTTTATTTTTTAATAAATAAAAAACCATATAGGGCTTAATTTTCCCTTCAAACTCATGAGCAAATAAGTAATTTTTGTTTGTCATGAAATTTGAAAATATGCAAATTCTTATTGTGAATTAACTACATCTTTTGTTAAAATAAGAAGAAATCCAACTGATTCAACTATGATTGGAGATTAGTCTATTCGAACTCTCTATTAACTTGTTTCTTTAGAAATTAGTCTATTATATTTCACATTTATAATAAGATGGTCCCGTATAATGCCACGACTCAAATGCCCCTTGATGCATATATGGTCCCGTATGCCACCCCTAGGGCGCCACATCTATCGAATCTGGACATTATCGCTATTAAAAGTTTAAAGAAACTTTAATTTACACATTTAAGGATGCCATTAGAGCCATCGCTAAAATTGATTAATTGTTTAGTCAAATTTCAAGTAAATATTGATATTGGGAGCAAAAGTTGAAATATGCACATCATATTCAAAATTTCGAATTAATTTGATTCTGTCATGCTTGTAACTTGGTTTAACCCAAAATTGAAATATCTAAAAGATTTTTGTCTAAGCTATGCATTTGCTAAACCAAGCTCTAAAATAATATTTTGCAAAACCAGACAGGGAGAGCGGGGTGCTTGCTATGAGGGTTGTGGGGTTGAAAAGAATAAATTAAGTGTTAATATTGGTATTACGCGAGAACCTAGTGTGATGGGCAGGTGACAGATGGTCTATATGAGGCCAATCATGCTACATTTACAGAATAATGGTTCATAGGGGGTTGGTTGGTTCACATAAACCTGTAAAAATGCAAGGGGGTAGGTGTTTTTTTTTTTTTTTTTTCTGTTTTGGTGGGTCCCACTCATGTGACAGTTGGTAAATCTTCTATGAACCATTATTCTGTACATATGGTTTAAATCATATGACGCAAAGGTGGGGAAGTTGTGAGGTCAATGGTGGACGTGGTAGAGGCCAACATTGAGAAACGAGGGTACATTAGGGTGTTAGGCGAGAACCTAGATTGGAGGAGAGGTGGTGGATGTTTTCTATATGAGGTATTTGTGGTAAGGTCAAGGGATGGTAGAGGCATACGAGGATAAAAGTTTTTAATTTGGAGCTCTTAAATTGAATTATACAATAATATAAAAAATTAAAAAAAAAATCCATAATATTGCCTAGTTTTATCTACAATTACGTACCGAACATATTACACATTTGGTATTTGAATTGCAGAGAATAAAATTAACAAATTCAATTTATCACGGCTATTTTTAACCTTCTTCAGTCTTATTCAAACAACAATGACATATATACTATTCACATGTTTGACTAAGCTTAAAAAATTACTCTCAAGTAATAAGCAAGTAAAACTTGAATAAATAGTTTTTATCAAAATTCAAAATAAGCTACTTATTTAGAAAGTAACAATTACGTCAACCATACTTTAAAATAATAACTTTTGCCATATTTAAAAACAAAAATTAACATGCACTTGAGTCATGGTATTGCTCAAGAACCCAAAAGTTTTGTGCTAGTTCTAGCCTATCTAGTCGAGGTATTGCTCCCTTTTCTCGTAATGATAAGGTTATATATTACAATTGAACCTTAAAAATTAATCAACTTACTATTGAATTTTTCTAAATATTTTTCAATTGCCATTAAAGTTCAAAAGTGCTCCAAGTTATCATTAAACTTATTAAAATGTTATCACAACCGTCACGCTCTTACTCGTCTTTTTAAAAATTAACGAATTAAATAGCACGGTAGAAAGAATGAAGGATTTCAATAACATGGAAACATTTAAAATAAGCGATAACTTTAAAAACTTTTGAAGTCGAATAATAATTCAGATATCTTCGTGAAAATAGGTTTACACATTTTCCAACACAGTGACCCAAAATAATTTTTTTAAAAACCTTGCTCATATCTAATTCAGATATTTTTTTAAAGAATGATGTCCATTTACTGGTGGTTGGCCTTTTCAAAAATAGTTTTATATGTGAAATTATACTCAAAATTAAAAATTTGAAGCACAATTTGTGGTTTCAAGTGTCAATATGAATTTCAAAAATGGTACATTTATGTTATTTAACTTATTTTCTCAGCCACTGCCTAAGAAACCTAATTATCTTCAACCGCCAGCTATGGGTGTAGTGAATGATGTGGATTTAAAGCTCCTGTTTGAATCTCGTTTTTTTCTCATTTTTGGCCAAAACTCATTTTGCTACAGTTGAACAAGTGGACACGCAACCCACCTAATCAATTTGTGTCAGATGGCCCATGTAATAAAATATTAGCTTTGGCTCACAATTCCCGTTTTTGTCCTCATTTGAAATTTTGTACACATTTGTTACAAGAATGAATTTGAAGGGCATTTGTGGAATGGAATATAATTTCTACTGCAACGGGTCAAATCTGGCCATTTTTTTCCTGACAACAGCAGATGAAATTATAAGGGATATGTACATGGACCCCACACATCACGCAAATTACTGTTGAAAAATGGGGAAAAAACGGGCGCCAAACAGGGGCAAAGTATCCAAGTCAATTCAAAAGGTTCATGAATATAAAGAATTGCTATTTTTTATTAGAATTAATTAAGTTTCGTGAAATTTTTCATTTTAAGTATTGAATTTAAAAAAAAAAAAGAGGGGGGGGGGGGGGGTGGGTCACCCATTACCCGTACCCGCCCCGCCCGCCCCACCCCGAATTCCCAATTAAGCGGGTAATCCCCATTCCGTTCGAGGCGAGACCCTGCAGGTATCGAATTTGTCAGGTTTTTTTGCCATCCATACTCATCCTCATAAATAGTTTGAGGACCAAACATAAACTCTCTCTTCGCGTATTCATTCTGAGATTTCACTAGATGTCGTTAGATAGATCTAGATTATAAGTTAGTTCGACCTTACGTGAGGAATTATTCTATTAAAAGCAACAAGTCATTTTTTAACAGTTTCTAGATGATTAAGCATACAATTCAATTATCCTATATTTGAATACCACTGTTTGTAATATGGAAAGCAATAAAGAATGAACACCAAAATGATGACGGAAAAACCCAATTGGGTAAAAACTCCGGGACCAATCCAGTTACTTCCACTATAGACAATATGGATTACAATCCGTTTCCAACCTAGCAAATTCCACTTGTTCTAGCTGTTGTAATTCCTGTAATCTCCAAGATCTGATGTTCCTCCATACTCACGATCTGTTACTGTAGATACTATTTGTCAACCTGCTAGATCTCCCGATCTACTTACTGAAGCTTCCAAGATCCGCTATAAATTCCAGACTTTCGATCTTTTTCAATTGTCTCTTCCAAGTGGATATCCAGGAATCACATATTCATGTTCTTCTTTATGCGCTTGTAGTCCAACCTCTCTCAACCTCCAGAAACTTTTGAAGTCCAAGTGATAAAGTACATTTATCAAAGTGTTAAGGAAGTCGTGTGTTTTGGATTCACGAACCTTGATATTTTTCCAAAATTTGGTTATCGGATCTCAAGAATGATATGGATGAATCACCAAATAATTATGCTCTTGGATCTCTCAAAATATGATGTGAATGTATTATACAATGAATGCACAATAATGCAACTACTTGGAGTTCGTCTCAAACATCTTTATTTATAATTGTAGACACTTAGGTGTTATGGGCCGTGTAAAACTTTTCAAAATCACAAATTATGTCGGCCGCATAAATACATCGCTCGAGCGAGGGAGCTATCCCTCGAGCGACAGCGAGACGATAGGCGGGCGATAACGTCTCTGTTTCTACCGCTCGAGCGTGAGTCAGACGAGCAGCTAGAGAAATTCTTACGCCGTGTTTTCCTTGTTTTCAACCTCTAACCCTAACTTAACCCATCTATACAAAATTACATCAAAGTTCTTGACTTTTTACTGTTTAATTAATACTTTTTTGTTTACAAACATGTCAATTACGACATTGGACCTAACACATTCCCTTGTCAACATCAAGAACCCAAAAGTTTTGTGCTAGTTCAAGACTATCTAGTCGAGGTATTGCTCCCTTTCTCGTAATGATAGGGTTATATATTACAATTGTCGCTAATTTCTCAAATGAACCCAATATTTTTCAATTACGGCTGTCACTAAACTTTTCGCGTAATGATAGGGTTATATTAGTGGTGGCAAATGAGCCGAGCAGCTCGTCGGCTCGCCCGCTCGACTCGTACTGTTCACGCCCACGAGCCGCTCGGGCTCGTAAAAAAATGAGCCCGAGCACGAGCCGAGCGGGCTCATGGGCTAGACGAGCCGAGCCCGCTCGGCTCGTCACTGTTCACGAGCGGCTCACCGAGCCGCTCGTGAGAGGCTCGTGGGCTCGTCTTAGACGAGCCCACCCAAGTAATAATAAAAAAAAAAAAAATTAAATTGTGACCAGAACGGTCACTGAACCAGTGACCGTTCTGGTCACTTGTGACCAAACGGTCACTGGTTCAGTGACCGTTTGGTCACTTTTTTTGAAAAAAAAAATTTTTTTTTTCTACTTTTCTCCAATTCTTCTCCTATAAATACCCAACCCATTACAACATTTTTTTCCCACCAAACTTTCATTCTATACTCTCTACTCTACAATTTACAATTTACAAATCATTATCAACAATTCTATAATTCTCTTCTACATTTTTTTACATTATTATCTTCATTTTACAACTCATTTTATACATTAGCCAGTAGTACATAATCGTCATTTCTATATTTCTACATTCTATTTCAACAATTCACAAATGGATCCACGAGCATTTGTTGAAAACTTGTTCGGTATGGAAGGTGAAACACCTGCCCAAAATCAATTTGGGAATGAATTTGCCGGTCTCAACCAACTACCAATTCCAGAAGACATTGACGATTTCGACGTTCGTGAAGGCGATGCCGATCCGATTGATTTGGATGACGTTGATGTTGATCCCAGTGTTCCTATTGATTTGGAACAAGATGAAGAACCTGCACTAAATATTCCCGATGCAAGAGGGAAGAGAAAGGGGAAGAAGCAGGCAAAATGTTGTGACCATTTCAAATTGTTTAACACTGGTCGTGTGATCGATGGAGTTCCAGAAAATAAAGCAGTATGTAAATACTGTCAATAACAACTGGCATGGCAAAAAAAAATTGGAACCACTCACCTCAACCGTCATTACAAAGCATGTGCGGCCAAACATGGGCTTCTTGAACGTAGACAAACGCAACTACAGTTTGGTACTAGTAGAGACGGTGCTACTACTTCGCCACTTTCTACGTGGATGTATTCGGAGGAGGAAGCACGAAAGGGAATGGTGAAGTTCGTTGCCGCGGCGGAGCTGCCATTAGCAATAGTGGACAACGAACATTTCGTAAACTACGTCAAACAATATCTTCAACCAAGGTACGTTGGGGTAAGTCGAAATACTCTTCGTTCTAATACAATTGAATATTTTCTTAATGTAAAGCGATTATTGATTGGGGATTTAGAAAAATACGGGGGTGTCATATCTTTAACTTCGAATTTATGAGAAGGGATTAATAAGAGAGGTTATATAGCTGCAACTGCACACTATATAGACCCACTTTGGGTTATGCATAAAAAAATTATTACTTTTAAAATAATTGAGTATCCTCATAATGCTAACACTATATTTAATGCAATTATGTTAATAATTAAAGAATATAAATGCGAGAGTAAAATTCGTTCTTTTACTTTTGACAATGCTTCTGTAAATAAAGTAGTTATCGATAAATTGCATAGAGTACTTCAACCCGATTTTGGTGGTTATTTATTCCATATTCGATGTGTGTGCCATATTTTTAATTTAATTGTACAAGACGGTTTAAAACATGTGAAGGACGAAATTAGTCGAATTAGGAATGCACTTACGTATATCACGATTACACCTAGTAGAAAACAAGTATTTGAAGAATTTTGTGAACAAGCTGGGAACTCTAATACAAAAACTTTTATTACTGACGTAGGTCATAGGTGGAATTCAACTTACTTATTATTAAAATCATGTGAAGGTTTTGAACCGTTTATCACTGAATTTTATAACAATAGGCATATTAGAGACGACGACGATGATATATTAAATGAATCCGATTGGAATACGGTTTTTAAAATTAAGAAATTTTTGGAAAGTTTTTATACGTCTACGAATATATTGTCTGTTGTTTATTATCCAACTAGTTGCATGGTTCTTGAACGTCTTTATATAACTGCTAGGGCTTTTAATAGATATCAAAATGACCCTGATTTGCATGCGGTTATATATGCTATGGAATTAAAATTTAGAAAATATTGGGAAGAATTACCTATGTTATTTCCTTTAGCATGCGTCATGGACCCCCGATATAATTTATCGGGTACTAAATTTATAATTGACCAAATTTCAAATGCTTTAACTTTTAATATGTCTATTACTTATAGGAATTTGGAACAAACGTTAACTGAGATGTATGAATTATATGCTTCAAGAATAGGTACACAAGTTACTCGTGTACCTACTCCTTCTCCCACTAATATAAACGATGACGACGCTGAAGTAATTAATTTATTAGAAAACATAGACTCAATTAGATATGATTCAACTGCATATGCATATGGTTCCTCTAGTAGTAGTAGTATGTCTTCCACTGCATGTACTCAAACTTCGAGTAGTAGTCCAAATGCGTTGCCATCTGAATTAATTGATTACTATCGATATACTATGCTTAGTAACAAATCAGTTAAGAAAAGATCAGAAGATGTAATCGAATTCTCGCGAAATAATGAACGTCGATGGCGAATTGTTTTAGCAATTGCAAAAGATCTACTAACACCTCCGGTTAGCACTGTAGCTTCGGAGTCTGCTTTTAGTGCAGGGAAGAGGGTTCTCTCTGAAATTCGAAGTCAACTAAAAGAAGATATTTTGGAAGCGTTAATGTGCGTGAAGGATTGGGAAGACGCTAATTATCGAATTCAACATAAATATGCCGAAATTGCATGTAATCAAGTAAGTGATATTTAATTTCAATACATTCATTACAAAATTTTATTTTCATACATTTATAATTTTTTAAAAAAAATTGTACACGTAAAAAGTTTTTCGTGTACAATTTTAACTCCGCCTACACGAAATTGAAGTAGCCGGTCCCAAGCCCGGATAAAGGAGGAGGATTTATCTTTTTTTTTTTTTTTTAAATAAATGTATATTTACTATTTTAAAAATTATAAATGTTTTGACGAGCCCCGATAAATGTTTTGGAAAATATATATTTAAAAAAAATAGAAAAAATAGACTTGTAGTAGTAGCGTTATTTATTTATATATATATGGCGAGCTCGGGCGCGAGCCGAGCTCGCCCAAACGGCAACGAGCCGAGCTCGCGCTCGGCTCGTTGCCGACGAGCCACGAGCTCGGCTCGTGCGAACACGAGCCGAGCTCGTTCGTCAATGGGCCGAGCCGGCTCGGCTCGGCCAATTGCCACCATTAGGTTATATATTACAATTGAACCTTAAAAATTAATCGACTTACTCTTGAATTTTTCTAAATATTTTTCAGTTGTCATTAAACTTCAAAAGTGTTCAAAGTTATCACTAAACTTATCAAAGTGTAATCACATCCGTCACTCTCTTACTCCTCTTTTTAAAAATTAACGAATTCAATAACACGGTAGAGAGAATGATGGATTTCAATAACATGGAAACATTTAAAAAAAGTTCAACGATAACTTTAAAAACTTTTAGAGTCCAATAATAATTCAGATATCTTTGTGAAAATAGGTTTACACCTTTTCCAACACAGGGACCCAAAATAATATTTTTAAAAACCTTGCTAATATCTAATTCAGATATTTTTTTGAAAGAATGTTGTCCATTTATTGATGGTTGACCTTTTCAAAAATAGTTTTATATGTGAAATTATACTCTCAAAATAAGATGATGGAATTTATTATAATCCACAAGCAATGGTGACGTTTATGGATATATTCGTCTGTGTGGTGCCAACTTGGGCGACGGTGATGTTGGGTGATTTTGCGAATTGGATTTGGATATAGGGTTTTTGGTTGTTGGTAGTGGTGGTGCGTTGGTAATGTAGTGGTAGTGTCGGTGGTCATGATCACAAGTCATATGTACCAATAACTTTCCAGGAAATGAATTTCCAAAATGGTACATTCATGTTATTTAACTTATTTTCTCAGCCACTGCCTAAGAAACCTAATTATCTTCAAGCCCCAACTATGGATGTAGTGGATGATGTGGATTTAGGTTCATGAATATAAAGAAAATTTCGTTAGTTAATTTTTCAAAAAATTACTACTTTGGACTTTTCGTCATTTATAAATAACATTTAATTCGACTCTCTCTTCGAATTGAGTTGACATGAACTCTAAATTTTCTCCAAGGCCGGAATTGGCAAGCCAAGAAATTGTTGAAAACTTGAACCCAACATTTAAATTCTACCCCAGTAAATACGCCCAGAAGAACTTCCATACCTTTTACTTCTGCCCTTCAATTCTAACCGTGTCCACTCGTCTCTCTCTCTCTCCCCCCCCCTCCCTCCCTCCCTTTATATAATACATAAAAGCAAAATTCGTATAACCCTCAAAGCTTCACATATATTTCTCTTAGAATATGGCTTGTTCATCTCTTCACATAGCAGATGCATACTGTGCCATAGTTATTTTGGCCCTTGTGTTGTTATGCACAATCGGAGAGAACTCTCTCACAGATTTTGAATTGACGGAGGTGAGAGGAAACCAGCTCAAAGACAGGCCATGTGAGGAAATATATGTTGTCCGAGAAGGTGAAACTCTTCACACCATAAGTGACAAGTGCGAGGACCCTTTCATCATCGAGCAGAATCCTCATATACACGATCCTGATGATGTTTTTCCTGGACTTGTAATAAAAATCACTCCTAAGCCTACCAAGGTATAGATGTGGCGATATGGTACACAAAATCTTAGCTTGTTTTCTTTTTTATTTACATACTGTCTAATCCTTCCTAGAAAACGTGTTGTTAGAAAGGTGGATTATTGTACATTGGACCATGCTTTTATTTATGTACAACAGGTAGGATGTAATGAGTTCATGATTTTGATATATGGAACAAAGAGTTATATCTATAGAGAAGGGTTTCTACTTCACCTTTGAGCATCTAAGAATTAAATCTTGTATTCATTTTTTTTTTACTTCATTTTTGTCAACTCTTCAATTTTCTGCATATAGTAAATATGTTATTATTGAGTCTTGGGTTTTGGCTTAGAAGTCAATATTTTCGTAGAATATTATAACCAATAGTTTTTGCTCCTATTTTCGATTTAAATTAGTGCAAAATAAAAATTTTGTCGACCAAGAATCAATTCTTGACATTCGTGTGCGAATTAATGAGTTTTAATTGTCAAATATTCAAAGAAGAAATGAAAATTATTCGATTGTGTTTAGTGTTATCATTAATTTGTTAATTTCTCGTTTCTCTAGCTGATCAAATTTAGTAGTACGATTCAAATACTTAAAAGCGATTTTTCTTTTTCTTTAAATTAAATCTTTCAAAGAAAAGACCAACCAAATATGACGACAAAGATTTCCTTGGAATATATTTAGCTTATATTTGACTAATATTTATAAACCGTTTGTAAATAATATTCAAGTCACCTTGTATCCATATATTTCAAGTAACTCACAAATACTATTCACTGCATTAATAATTTTTATCTAATAATTTAAACTGTTTATAATTAAACATACTGAAACCGAGGTATAAATCGTTAATTTTATTACGTTGTTAACAACACGTGTAAATCTGAATTTCAACAAATCTTGATAAAAATTGATGAAGTGTATTATTTAAAAGTTGATAAAAGTTCTGAATAATCTATTACTATACTAAATTGGTACTAATTCCAAATTGTATCATTAAACAATAGAATATGTGTTTGTGTGTTTGTTTAAGGAAAATTTGGGCAATTAAAAAGATAATATAGGAAAAGTTATTATGTTGTCATTTCACAACGTGGGAATTGATGGTTCCTTTTTGGTGAAGTTGGACGGTTAGTGCTGATCTCAATTGTCTCCCCCACTGATAAGATACCAATATTTCACGTGTTTCCCGTGGGTTAAAAATCCACCCGTCCATCATTAGGCCCTGTTTGGTTTGAATTAATATCAAATTAAATTTCAAGTTAAAGTCAATAATAAGTTTTAATCATACACTTTATTGAGATTCACAACTTTTCCATCATGCATTTCATCAACGCTTATCAATTTTACTTGACATTTATTTAATTCTTCTCGCAACGGATTATTTCTTCAACACATCCACATATAATTCTTTGAAAGTACATTAATATCAAATCCTTTGAGTTTCATTCTTGCAAACATACTCCCCAAACAAAATTCTTCTTTTTCCGACGACAACAAAAAATTTTGTCGTACGTTAACCTTTCCGAGTATTTTGTAACTTTCCAAATGTACCCCATTCTAAATTTATGTACAAAAATTAGGGCGTTGTACATGAAAATTGATTATTTACTAAAATATGAAAGTAAATTTATGGATTAACAAATTAGGTCCATATTATTTGTTGATTCGTACAACATTACTAGGATGATATGCTAGTCGAACACTTTTTTAATTCCTTTTTATTATTTTTTTAAAATATTAGCAAGCCTGAGAGAACTAGCCTGAAAGGATATGAATTTGACTATTCGAATATAACACCAACTTTTAAAGGCAGATAAGCCTAAGACATGGTCGGAGAAAGTCCTCGGCAGGCTCCAACCCAAGTTTACACACTATTTGTTGTACATCGAACTTCCGAACTAGTCAATTAAGAACGTTGAGAGTACTGGTTACGATTGTTGGACAAAATTGTAGACGAATGATACTACATATAAGTGATGATGAAGACTTATATTACTGTTATATATATATATATTTCGAAGCAACTTTTTCTTGATTCCTTCTAGTCAAAAAGACTCATTGTCATTCTCAATTGTAAAAACATAGTACAAAATTAATCATAGTTTGAAGTAGTGATGGAACTAGACATTTTGACTTGGGAGGCCTAAATTAACATGCAATAAAACTTTGAAAGGACGTGAACTTTTCTGATACTTTATTACAAGTGTTCTTTACGAGTTTGCATACTTTGAACGCTTTTTATAATTACATCATCATCAATTTTGTCTAATACATCCTTCTCAATATACTTAATAAAACTATCATTCAAACATTGATCTCCTATTCAATCGCATAATCGATCTTAACATAATCATTACAAAAAATACACTCAGTGTAGCATAACTGGAAGAATTAATGTCAGTGTAAAATGCTTGTACATTAATGATACATTTCGTGTTTTTTTGTAACTTTTGTTCAAGTTCACTAAGGTCTTGTAATCCTTCAAAATCTTCATCAGTGTGCATATCAATGATGTATGTGTCAAGTTGATCATCAAGTTGCAAACAGGGCAATAATTTTTTCAGTAGAGGATTTTGATTGAGAAATTTGAGGTCTGTTTCCTTTACCAATTTTAAGCCGTTTTCGATTTTCAAAAATAGTGAAAACACATTCTCTTTCCTATTTTTGAAAACGCATTTTTGAAAACAAGTTAAAAAAATATAAAAAAAACACAAAAAGACAATTTGTTGTTTTTTGTGTTTTCAGTTATAATCAAGTAAAAATTTTTAAAACGCGTTTTGAGTGTTTTCAAAATGTCAAAAAGTACACATTTTCAACAATCTGATCATGGACACTCAGAATACAAACCCAAAATGAATTCAAAAATCAAAATACAAAATTGAAGCACAAAGAGAACTGCCCCTTAGGGATTGGGTCGAAAAACTTGGAGAAAATTTTGATATTGGGAGTGGGGGGGTGAAAACGGGTTACGAGAGGTTGAATTGAGGGTTAGATGGTTTTAAGTCAACAAGTTACTCATAAACCAAATATTTCAACGAGTGATTATGTTATAATTACAGTTTCCATATGTCAGTGATCTTATCCTATAGATTTTTCAATGATGCAAGTGTTATCTACTGTTCTCTACTGAGATTAATATGTTGATAAATTTTATAGTAATCATGCTAAGAAGAAGAATCACATAATTAATTGGTAGTTCGAAATTCATACCTGCGGAAGACATTATTATGTATGAATATTACCAGCTAGATTTTCATCTCCTTGCTCCTCAAAATAATCAGCCGTCAATGGGGCAAGCCGAAAATAAAATGGAAAGGAGAGGGGACCTAGCCATTAAAAATGAAATTATAAAGTTGGCTCATTACCGACTCTAACCTTAATTATGTTTTACTTAATTTCGGTCCACATACTTAAAATTACCACAATATAATAATAAAGCTCGTAAGGTGTACAACGGCCCAAGTGATCACTAACATATTGGGCATAATCACAGCATTATTGCAAACCATACATCTAACTCGTAAAATTCGCAATCAAATGGAAGTCCAAATAATAGAATAATTCCAACATTCTCCCACTTGGACAAACATTTGATTGCAATAGAAAAAATTCTAACATCTGGGTCAGACTACATAAGTGGCCACACAAGTACAGTTGCAATAATAACATCTTACACAACATGATCCTGTCCAACAAGAATGTTAACATCGAACATGGAAGTCGTTACACCAATCAAACGATGTAAGACCACTCCACAGCTACAAATGTCAACATCCTTATCGATATGTATCCCTATCCTCCAACCAATGTGGTAGTATGCAACATAAACTTAGCATCAAATGTGATAAAAAACTGTGCTAATTCATATCGGTCCTCAAAATGTTTCTAATAAAAATGAAGCCATAAGTCTCAAAAGAGACTCATCTTATATCTTTAATTGTCATATCTCGATATCAAAATGATATCATAATAAAAGATATAAGTCAAATGCATGCACAAAATAATTTATGGATAGGGGAAATATATATTATTATTATTAGAAGAGGCTGTACCCGAAGAACATATGGATTGCTTACGTACCTCGTGAAGGGATCAAGCCAAAACGTAGTCCTCTTATATAAATAACTCCCACTAACCAAAAATTGTAAAAGTTTCCACAATGCCCATATTAGTAACATATGTCTTAAAAACTTTAGAAGTGAGTCCCTTAGTCAAGGATCTACAATCATTGCTCTGCTATCACAATGGTGATTTGCCTCGAGATGGAGTCAACAACCTTCAGTCCAGAAATAAAATTCATTAAACAAATGGCTTAAACTGTAGTTCCATAACATGCCACAAATTCAGCATGAATAGTAGAAGATGGCTCAAGAGTCTGTATAACACTTTTCTAAGAAATAGCACCAACAGCCAACATGAAAATATAACGTGAGGTTGATTTCAAATCATCTTGACATCCAACAAAATCGAGTCTGAGTAGCCTACCACCTTAAGGTGATTTGAAACGCTGGAAAGTGAGCATGTAACTTTCAATTTTCTTTAAGTATCTCCCAACTTTCTCAGCCACTTTTCAATGCTCTTGCCCAGGATTCGATTGAGACCTATTGAGAACACTCACTACATAAGCAATATCATGTCTAGTGCAAACTTGAGCATACATCAAACTCCCCACAGTACTAGCATATGGAATCATCTTCATAGATTCTCTTTCTAGCTCATTCCTTGGTCATGGAGTTTTCTTTGTCTCATAAAGTAACCCTAAGTCACTGCTAGCAAATAAGATGCTATCAACATATAGAATAAGATAAAATTTCTCCCACTAGTTTTGAGATAAATACATTGATCAACTGTATTTTCAACAAAATCAAAAGAAGTCACAATCTCGTCAAAATTCAAATACCACTGCCATGATGCCTACTCAAGGCATTACAAGGATTTATTCAACTTATATACCAAGTTTTTCTTTTCCCTTCTAACAAAAAATTCATTCAATGTGAAAATCCGACTATCACCAATTTTCCAGAAATTTAGCTGTGATTTACTCAACAATTCTACATTGGATTTTGTCAACTTTCCTCTTATACAATCCATACAAGTGTCACAATCAAATAAGTCGAGAGAGGGAAGTATCTCAACTTTAACTACTCTCTCCATCATACCTTTTGAATTGTGACCCAATCGCTTATGCCACAACATGGGGGATGATTCACGAACCAGAGACATTTTATTTGACATATTCGCAACACAAGAGACTCACCAAAATGAGCAAAAGACAATTTATATAAACTATCACATAAGAGGTCATATCCAATCAAACGAGAATCATAAATTAATTCAACAATTCAATTACCCAAAAATTAAAAGAAAAACCTTAAGCATCAAATTTCGATATAGAAATCAAATTCAGTCTCATTGTCGGTCTAAAAAACTGTGTTATCTAAAACAAGAGGAAAATCAGACTCCAAAGACAATTTTACTACTCCTATGAACTCAACCTTTACTTGAACTACATTCCCAACGCACAGGTTTACTCCATTCTCACTTGGCCTTTGTTTGCTCATGAACCTCTGCGGAACTCTTCTTCTTCTCCAACCAAGTCTTGAACTTAAAAACAATCTTTCTACCAGTGACCCTTTTTTTTGCAAAACCTGCATTTGTCATTTTTCTTTATCGTTCCTTTGGGACCACCAAAAGTCTGACTTCCAAATTTATTTATTTTTTATTGCGGTGTGACTTGTTGCCCTTGTGGAACTTAGACTTATGGTTATGAGAAGACATATTGTTCTGTGGTGACTGAAAAGCTAATTACACGGTTTCAACATTCTCACGCTTCAACCTATACTCCTCTTGGGTACATACAATACTAAGGTCATTCAAGTCTCATCTACCTCTTTGAGCATTATAAACAACCTTCAGTTGATTAAATTGGCTCGAAAAACTATTCAAAACATAATAGACCAGAAAAGGCTCAACTATGGGAATTTTAAGAGCCTTTAATTTAGAAGATATATTTATCATTTTCATAATGTGCTCCCTAACTTCTCTTATACCATCATATCTCATATTCATCAATTTGTCCTTCAAATCTCCAATTTCTGCTTTATCAGACTCAACAAATATCAATCCTATGGCATCCACAAAAGCTTTAGCATTTTTAATATTCGGAATAGCACTCATAATGGAATTGGATATGGAGCGCTTAAGAATTTTCAAACAAAGTTTATTAGCCCTTTCCCACTTTTCATACTCAGCTACATATACAAGATCACTTTTATCTGTGGGTTTCGAAAGCTGCTTCTCCATTGCAAAAACCAACCCCAAAAGAGCAAGTACTATTTCTACGTCTCGTTTCCATCTCACATAATTATTCTCAGTCAAGATTTAAATAGCAGACAATTGACTCGAGAGAGTTGAGGCATTTAAAATTGTGGAAACATAAAATACTTATTTAATATCATCCAAACATAATGCATGCAGACAATAGATGATAACATATTTATCTAATTAACATTGGCTACTAATTAGATGATTCGTAATTAAAGTCAAAATCAAATGAACATTATTACGGCAAGAGCCTAATGCATATTATAAAGTTGCCTTTGGGCTGACAATATAACATGTTGTAGGGTACTCTTAAAACATATAATTGGGTCAGTTAACAGAACATATTGATTTTCGAAAACACTAAAACCTTTGGGCAGAAGGCGATTTTTAGATCAAATAAACTCGTTAACTGTTTTATGACAATTTCCAAAAATATCACTTATAATAACACCTTTGGACAACATATTATATGTAATAATTCAAAATTATGACGTTAACTTTTTTTTTTTTGGAAGAAAACCAAATAAATAAAAATGAGTGTGCCACTTTGGCAGCTACCAACCACTTTTATTTCAAAATATTTCTCATAATGTGAGTACTAAGATAGACTTGAAATCTAAAAAAAATTCAATAATAATAATAATCATGCAACATAATCACAATCATTAAATGATGAAAAGTAAAATTTATGCCCGATTATAAGACAAAATTGATAACTTAAATTTCAATGCATGAAAATGAAATTTAAATTTCAAAATATTTCTCATAATGTGAGCACTAAGATAGACTTGAAGTCTAAAAAAAATTCAATAATAATAATAATCATGCAACATAATCACAATCATTAAATGACGAAAAGTAAAATTTATGCCCGATTATAAGACGAAATTGGTAATTTCAATTTCAATACATGAAAATGAAATTCAAATGGACGACTAAAGATGACATTTAATTATTTCAGCAAAAATATAAAGTCGTCAATTTCAAATATAATTTTAATTTTAAGTCGAAATTGAAATATAAGTTGATCAAATTTAAAAATCCTATTTCATAAATTCAATTCAATATTTCAAGATTGCAAAATCTATCCTAAAATTAAAATTATGAAAATGCCCTCAAATTACAAAATATGTCTTTTTCTTTAAAAATTTCCAAAGTGACCCTAGATTTAAAATTATTAAAAGAACCTTACAATTTAAAAATTACAGGTAAGTTCTTCCTTTAAAATTGCAAAAATTGACCCTAAAATTAAGAAAATGGTCTCAAAATATAGGAATTACACAATAGGTCCCTTTTCTTTAAAATTCTCAAATTGAACCTTTGTCAAAATTGCAAGTAAAACCCTCAAATATTCGAAAATTGCATATAAGCCCCCGTCTCCAAATCAATTATTATTATTTTTTTTTTATCATCACACAGCTCACGACCGGGGAATCAACCGGCAGCCGTGAGCTTCGTGCAGCCGGCGCTGCATCGCCCGACTCACCAACAATGAGCAGCGGTGAATGCCGCTTCTTTCTGCTCGCCGGCTCCCACGTTGATTCACACACATCCACACCAAAAAAAAAAAAAAAAAAAACCCCAGATGCTATAAAAACCAACTTCAACACATATACACAGATCGGTGGAGGTGCTGCATCAATTGATCTTGTTCTATAACAATAATACTTCAAAGAGAGAAGAAGAAGAAGAAGGGCACGGGCAAAAAATATTGTGTTTTGTTTGATAATGTGTGCACTCACATAAAAACCAAATCAAACTTACAACCTTATTGCAGTTTATTCATACACAACCCAGCAAATTAATTTATTTTAAACATACACACAGTGGTCTGCCGACAATAATAATAACAATATAGGGACGAGAAGAGGAAGAGGAAGAAGAAGAAGAAGAGCAAGGGCGAAGATTGCCTTAATGGCGAGGGAGGCTTTAACATATATTCACTTTATGGTGGTAATCAGTAAAGGTTGGGATTTTATTGCTGGGATTCGAATCCCTTTTACTGCAACATATACTTTATGGTGGAAATTTAAAAGAAACTTTGGGCAACAGTAAAAGGAGAAGCAAAAACTTGCTATGAGTCTGCAGAAGGTGTGTGCGAGAGAGAGAAGACAGGACCTTTAAAATCAATTTTATTTTATTATTTTTGTTTAAAGGATTCTAATCCTAGCATTTCATTCTGATACCAATTGTTGATAAATTTCATAGTAATCATCCTAAGAAGAAGAATCACATAATTAATTGGTAGTTCAAAATTCATACCTGCGGAACACATTATTATGTATGAATATTACCAGCTAGATTTTCATCTCGTTGCTCATCAAAATAATCAGTCGTCAATGGGGCAAGCCGAAAACAAAATGGAAAGGAGAGGGGACCTAACCATTATATATGAAATTATAAAGTTAGCCCATTACCGACTCTAACCTTAATTAGGTTTTACTTAATTTCGGCCCACATACTTAAAATTACCACAATATAATAATAAAGCTCGTAATGTGTACAACGGCCCAAGTAATCACTAACATATTGGACATAATCACGGTATTATTGCAAACCATACATCTAACTTGTAAAATTCGCAATCAAATTAAAGCCCAAATAATAGAATAATTCCAACATAATATGCTATCCCGTACATATATTTGATTTCTTAAAATTTTATATGTAAAGTAACGAAAGCAAAAAAATCTCTATTGACAGTAAAGGAAGTTTTATAGTTGGTGGCAACCAATCCTAAATGTCACATATTGGATCCTTTTATATGTTAAAGTGAAAAATTCCTTGAGATGTTAACATTACACAACTAGGAAATCGAACCTGATGAAGTATACTTGAAAGGAAGATGTAGCACAAAACATAGAATTTGATGATTGCATTGAAATAAGAATTGACTTTTGTGTGATAAATCTGCTAAAAGTAAAACAGAATGTGATGTTGAGCCAAATCTTAGTCATGTGAGAATGTTAAAGGATAAAATTTCACGTCGAATAAAGATAAAAAAAAAAATATAGACCAATTTATAAATGATTTTGTTACTTCTCTTAACAAGGTTTGTAGAAATTAAGAAAACTATGGCTTCTTATTCCAATAAAACTGAATAATGAAATTATATAATAAATGTGTTTATATAAACTCACTAGAAAATATAGAAAATAGGAAACCTACCAATAATAGGAAACCTATAATAATAGGAAACAAGTAAATAGATAATAAAATAATCTAATATCCTCCCTCAAACTCACGACGCTACTGCTAGAAGCATGGGGAGTTTGCCAAATAAGAAATGAAAACGCGAAGTGGAGTGCACCTTGGTAAATATGTCGGCAATCTGCACGGAAGAAGGAACGAAAGGCAATGCGATGGTACCAAATTGAAAATGATGTCGAGCGACTTGACAATCAATCTCAATATGTTTGGTCCGTTCATGAAATACCGAATTACGTGCAATTTGAATAACACTCTTATTATTGCAAATAAGGGTGTAGGATGATGAAGAGAAATATTCATAGCTACAAGCAACCAATGTAACCAAACTATCTCACAAGTAGTAGAAGCCATGACACGATATTATGCTTCTGTGGAAGATCTTGAAACAACATTTTGTTTCTTACTCTTCCAAGAAATAAGAGAGTCACCAAGAAAAATACAGAAGCCAGTGGTGGACTTGCAATCAGAGGGATCACCAATTTAATCGACATCGAGTATACACGCAACTCTAAGGATGAAGTAGACGAAAGTAAAAGACTCTGAAATTGAGTCCTCGAAGATACCTTAGAATACGAAGAACAGTAGCCAAATGAACTGTAGTGGGTGCAGTAACAAACTGACTAACTACATGAATAGCATGTGAAATATCTTGACGAGTGATGGTGAGATAAACCAAGATGCCAACAATAGTACGATATAAACTAGGATCCGACAAGAAAGAGCCATCAGACGGAGAGTACCGAGCATTAGTCTCAAGAGGGGTGTGAACAACCTTATTATGAGTAAGAAGTGCAAGCTTAAATATATCAGCTATATACTTGGACTGGGATAAAATATAACCTTTCGAAAAGGAGGCGACCCCAATGCCCAGAAAATAACGTAGCGTGCCCAAATCTTTCATTGCAAAGCAACGAGCTAACTCAGACTTTAAAGATACAATTCCGTCAACATCATCACCAGTAATAATCATATAGAAAAACATATAAAGAGAACAGAATACGACCTACTCCAATACATTTGACAAACAATGCCGAATCATGTGACTAGTACGAAAACCAAGCGAAGTAATCACAGTAGAGAACTTCTCAAACCAGACTTAGGGTGTTTGTTTGAGACCATAAAGGGCTTTTTGAAGCCTGCATACTTCACCAAGTTGGTGAAAAACACCAGAAGGAGGCTCCATGTAAACTTTTTCATGAATATCACCATTTAGAAATGCATTTTTGACATCCATTCGAGATATGTGCCATTGATGAACAAAAGCAACAACAATGAGCGTACGAACAGTAGTCATTGTTGAAACAAGGGCAAAAGTCTCTTCATAATCCATACCATACTCCTGAGAGTAACCTTTAGCAACAAGTTGGGCTTTGTATCTTTCAATAGATCCATCCAACTTAGTTTTGATTTTGTAGACCCAATGAGAACCAATGGCGCGTTATCTTGGTGGTAAAGATACCAAATCCCAAGTATGAGTTTGATGCAGAGCAGTAAGTTCCTCAGCCATAGCATCCTACCAAAGTGGGTCACGAACAGCCTCTCTATAGGATAAGGGCTCAGAAAGACGATGAATAGAAACTAAAAATGAAGCAAAAGAGCTAGAATAACAAGAGGAAGAAAATTTTGGTAGCTCAGTAGACTTACGAACATGTGTAGACTGGCAAATATGAGGATGAACCACCATCTCAAGAGATAATTGGGCAGCCGCAGGAGGAGGAACATGTGTATCAGGAACCAAAGTACCAAAATCTACTGAGCTATCAATAGAAAACTTGATAGATGCATTATCTAAAACTGGAGTAACAGGTGGTGCTTCCTTAGTGTCAATAGTGAAGGAGCAATGCGAATAAGATCAGACTTTGTCATATTATAAGGACTAGCAGGAATATAAAAGAATGGAATATGCTCAAGAAACACAACTTGACGAGAGATATATAATTTTTGACTGATTGGATCAAAACAACTATATCCTTTTTGACCTATGTCGTAGCCCAGAATGACACACAAAGCAGACCGGGAGGACAATTTATTAAGGTTGACATGAGGTCGGAGGACAAAACAGGTAGGACCAAAAACACACAAGGAAGAATAATCAGGAGCACATCCATACAACTTCTCAAAGGGTCACATGCCTGAATTGTGTGAGGCTGGAATCCTATTAATCAAATGAGCAACAGTAAGAATTGTTTCTCCCCAAAATGCACTAGGAACATCGGCAGACAATAAAATAGAATGGGTTGTTTCAACAAGATGCCTATGTTTCCTTTTTGCAACACCATTCTATTCGGAGGTATTTGTACAAGAATTTTGATGAAGAGTACCATCGGAAGCAATCAAATTAGAAGTCTACAGTACAATGATAAATAACAAGATCAGCAAATACAGTGTAGATCCCATTCAGTTTCAGAGAAGATATGACAGTCTTGTTTCCTTGTTTAAGTCTTAAGAGACCTTTATGAATCATTAAGTTATATTTGTTATCCAATTGACCCAAAGGAATCAAATTTCTTTTAAGCTCAGGTACATATCTGCACTCATCAAGCTCGAGAATGTAGTTCTTCATTGAGAGCTTAATCTTTCCAATTCCCTTTATTAGACAACTCATGTCATTTCCCATTTAAATTTATCCTTTACTAAGTTCAACAAATTCAGAAAATATTCTTTATTGGAACACATATGGAAAGTGCATCCAGAATCAATGACCTATTCTTTTAGATCTCTTTTAGTGGTATTTACAAGGAAAACTCCTTGAATATCTATTCTTGCAGATCAAGGCTGCAAACCCTTCTTGACTATTCTTATCTTTCATATCAGAGATTGTCTTAAAACAATTTTGGATTAAATGACCTACCGTTCCACAGTAGTAACACTTCCTGATTTGATTCTTGGATTTCACATGATTTTTGTTCTTTTCCTTGAATCTGAAGTTATGTGACTTAGCTTTCTTTTGAGGATTGAAGTTAAAGATATGTTGCTTCTTATTGAGATTCCACTTCTCCTTTTTGTGCAACCTTTCCCCATATTTAGGATCTTTATACTCAACTTTCAGGTCAAGTTCTTTATTTCTTAAGACTAAAGTAACAATATCAACAGTGAGATCCTGACCCCTATATTCTAAAGGACGCCTTTGTATTTATCACTGAGAGAGTTTAAAAGAGCAAAAACTTGTTGATCATCAGAAAGTTCCTCATCACAGTTTTCTAAATCCTGAACTAATTTTCTGAATCTGTCAAGGTTATCTTCCAAATCAGATGAAGGGTCAAATCTAAAATTGTAGAACAGTCTCAGGAGATGAAACTTATTAGACATAGTCTTAGTCCGATAAAGATATTCCAATTTAGTCCATAAGGCTTGTGCAGAGGTAGTTTCACCAACCTTTCTAATCACATTATCAGATAGATGCAAGAAAATAGAACTTCATGCCATGTCATCTAATTACTGCCTTCTATAGGCACTGGTTTCTGCAACCTATTAACCATTAAGGGCTGCAACACACCTTTGCTGAAGTAAAAAAGCCCTCATCTTCTGGCGCCAGAGACTAAAGTCTCCAGTACCATTCCATGTCTCCAGTTCAGACTTATGTGCAGTGGACATGATGACAGATATATTCACAATTGCAATTATACAACACAGAGTATAATTATTCAGACAGCTTACACAATTGAGCAAGATAAGTAAACAGCAGAGATAGCAGACAAAAAATTATATACTTATCAATGCAATTCACAAATCGGACAATCACAATTTAGAAAACAGTATAGTTACAGTTTTGAAAAAGGTTTAAGGGGTGACAACCCTTTGAACCCACTGCTCCCTCCGATTCTCGGACCCTCGCAGGAGGTCTTGGACAAAGGAAAGAAATGAAGAGTTTCTTACCTTACTAACCAAGTTCAAGAACTGAATAATGCTATGAGAAATTAAAGAGGGGGTTCAAAGAAAAATACTTGATTGTGAAACATCAATGTTTCTGAGTGAAGGAAGTTATGAAAAATACCAGATCCAAATTGAATGTAGGACATCAACGAGTGACAAGACTCAGTGGAACTCAGCAGCGAGTCACAAACTCGACCAAGAATCGGAATGAGTTAATCCAACTCGCCAAACTCAGCACGAGTCAAGAAACAGAGTCACCAAGACTCAGTACAAACACAAGATTAACCAGGAGTTACAACGAGTTAGGACGAGTGAAGAAAAACAGTTTTTTTTCTTTTACACAAAGAATCACTCAACTATCTAAGAACCCAGATCTGCTTCAAGAAAATTAAAAAAATAGAAGACCAAGAACCCTAACCCAGAGACGAGGCTCTGATACCACTTTTAAGGTCCCAAAATACATATACTAACAGATCAAAGATCCCAAACCACAATACAAGTGCAGAAGTATAAAAATAAAAACTAAACAACAAATTTTTCACCCCGTAGGGTTCGGATGTTCAGTCATAAAGACCTAATCACCAGTTGAGCATCCACAAAGGATATAGCTCTAGATCTACTTAGTATCAACCAAGAATATTACAAATGTTCGAAGAAACCTTTGGTTTCTTCGTATTAATCTCGCTTCAACAATACAAACACTGTAATCACCAAGACCAACTTTTAATCTATACACTATTATACAGACTTCACAAAGAGTGAATTGACAAGAACGCGTAGCACAATTACAGTGACAAAACCAGAGTAAACCCTAATCTGCACTCAAAGAAAAGAGAGCATAGAGAGAGACGAAGAGTGACTAGAATGATCTCGAATACCAAGTACACCAAAGGCCAAGTCAACAAGTAATATGAACAGTTGTAATCCAAGGACAGAGAGTCAGCCATGTTTAAGGCTGATAATAATCATCAATGAGGCCAGAACTCGGAATTACTTAAGTTCACAGAACTAGCAACCAAAAGAGCCCAGCCCAATAATATAGAGAGGCAGCCCAATATAACATGTTATGACCGCGAAAAGCAGGCATTGTGGATATCCATAGCATATGCCATTTCTCCATTGGTTTGTTCATCTACAAAGTGACTCCCTTATATGATTATAAGACTGGGATTCAGCCCCCAGACAGCCACAAACAACGATTAGGAATCAGAAAATTCATAAAGTTAAGGGTTCAGCCATTCATAGGGCTACTCTTATTTGGCGTGTAATGCTGATACAATGGTGATACTAACATGCCAAAGGAAAGTTGCCCTCTGAATGGTTCGGCAACCTCGGAGATTAGTACATACTATCAAATCTTTCGTGCCAACCACCACGACCTCGCCTTGTCGCTACTGCAAAAGGTATTGTAAATGCCAGATATTATTGCATATATTTTCATGCAAACAAGTTCCCACTATTGCGACTATTTGATGAATTTTGAATATGGATGGTTTTAATTTTAATATAGGCAATTTTATCTGTTCTAATTTATAATTGGTTTAGTCTTTAATTAGTATTAGGATTCATAATTTTCACAATTTTAATTAGATTAGAATTTTAATACCATTTAAAGTTAGTTGTTATCTTTAATTTTGTAATTATCTAGAATTATTTCGTTATCTTGGAGTTTAGTTATTATTAAGATTTTATTTACTGCTTTAAATAAAAGTTATAAGTTTTAGAGTATTTCCAAAAGACTCTTTAACATGAAATGTTCACTATTTTAAATAGTCAATCTTTAAAATCGTCTTTTAAGAAAATCTTTAAATTAACATTTTAATTTAGAGAATGAGTTCGACTCTCCAAATTTGAATAGCTGAACTCATTCTCTATAATTCAATGCATTCGTATTGTTTCAATTTCAATGTGGGAAAATAATAAAATAATTAAAAAAAAGCTAGTTAAAACAAAAGATAAAGAAAAATAATAAATATTTGTTGGGAGTAGTACTTCAAAATATTTTTTGTTGGAGTATTTCAAAATTTTAATTTTCTAAATTTATACATACTCTCCAAATGATAGGATATACTCTTTAAAAATATAGAGTTTCTTGGAGATGCTCTTATAGTAATAAAATGAGTTGAGTTTTGAATAGAAATTTAAATTATTGAGATTTTCATCAATCTCTTAAATTCTCTGTATTTGATATAATCAGCGAATCCAATTCTCTATACTCGTCCGCGAATCAAATAGGTTTTTATGTCTAAATTTCTAGTATTTTCTTAAATAAACAAAAAACAAAATGTGACGGTTTCATTTGGACTCAACAAAACTTCAATTATGTGTTCGTTCATATTAGCCCTTGTTTGACAATCATTATTTCAAAATTCTTTAATTCTCATATTCATTTTCAACCACACATTTACGCAATAAAATATTTTTCACGTAAATTCAATTTTTTTTTTTAACTTTTTAATCACACATTCTTCAAAAAATCACTATTCAAAACTCTATTTTTTCAAAATAAAAGCCATGAAATAGGGGCTTACTTTTATCGCTTTTGTTGTGCTACAGCACTATCAATAATAGAATTAGTCGTCTGTCCGTCCTTCCTCCGATTGAATTTCTATTTGAATCAAGGAACGACTAACATTTTCTCAACACTATTTAATAATCACACATGATAATATTATAACATCATAATTGTCTGTACAATTTCATCTAGAAGCTTAAAGTGTTAATTATATAAATTTTTACTTCAATTCATGTGCACATTGAGTTCATTTCTATCTAAACAAGTGCCAATGAAACTCAAATTGAAAATCTTTATTTGCTCCGATACCATGTTAATAATAGGAAAAAAAAATACAAAAATTGTTAAATGAAATGAACTTCGTTTAACAATTTGTTTAATCCCATTTGCCATTAGAGAGGACAATATGAAATTAAAATGTTTCGAAAATAACTGCTATTCGTTTAAATAATTGCACAAGATTTTGTATTACTTGAATCCTTCTCTGTCTTAATATTATATTTTGTTCACCCATAGTTTTACTACTTTCCTTTCCTTTTCTTTTGGGTAGGTGGTTAGCAATCAAGGAATAGCAGTAAAATAATCATCACATAGAAGTATAATAAATTAATAATTCTCAAAATAAAATAAAAATAATAACAATGCAAATAATGAGTCAAGAAACCGAGAAATAAAACTGAGATGAAGCATTAATTCTGATAATTCTAGTAATTAGAAAAAATGTGGTGATACGAATAGATTTTGTAGTGGCAATATAACTACCCTTAATCAATATTTTAAAACTTGGACCGGGCGTTGACCTGAAAAAGTGAAATGATCAAGAGTTAAAGGGTTCAACTGGGATCAAATCGAATAGCTAAAAAAAGATAAATAAATATATTTTGAAAATGTATACGACGATAGATAATAGTATAATATTGCTAATTGAAATATTTGAATAGTTTTCTAATTTTTTATTAATTAAAATAAGATAAAAAATAATTACTTGACTCAATTAAATAATTAATAAAAAATGAGAGGATGAGGGAAGATAGTTGTAATTAGAAAAGAATAAACATTAATGATTACAAAAATCAAAAATCAAAAAATTGGATGAGATTTGTCTACAGCCATACGCATGTGCTTTTAATTTGTCCCACGTCGAATTCCCACAAGAAAGCCACTGGAAATCGATTCTATAAATGGGTGGGCCAATGGCTACAAAATACCTGCTTTCTGGGTATTTTAAACATTCAACCAATCGGAATAACCGGTTAAACTGCTTCCAGGTCTTCAACCTTTTTACTCTATTTTTACATTTATTTCACAGTTAATGAGGGCATTTTAGGGAATTTCCATGCTATTGAGTCAAAAAAATGGTTATATATGAGCCCACTAATTGTTTCAACGAACAAAAATCGTCTAAAAATGTGGTGAAAGTGGATACCAACAAGTACTAAGAAGGTTTTCTTAGTTCAAATCGAACCGAATTTTGGATTGGTTCCCAAGTTTATCGGTTGAACCGGCCGATCAGTTAGATTTTAATAACATTTCTTTTAATATAATTGTAGATTAAAATAAATATAGTAATAACGAAAATGCCAAAAAATAAATGTCCTAATTATCACTTTGTATTTGGGATAATCCTTTTGTAAATCCCAGTATTAATTACTTTGATCAATACAACCAACAAATGTTGATGCTGAGTTATGTTAATCCAGCCCATCCAGTTAAGGCCCATATAATATAACGAAACTGTCATTTCGGCCCATTTGAAACCTTCCTCATCCAGCAGGTTATTGGCACTTCATATTCAAAATCTCAACTTTCTTTTCCATGTGAAAAATACTTAACATAATATTAGATACGATGCTATAATTGAAATTCTAAGTTTTTTTCTTTCTAATATTTTGATATTCGTATGTATAAAATCAAAGGGCGGTATAGTAAAAGAATTTGCACGAACTAACGTACTAAAGCCTAGCTAGTTTTTGAATTCTGATTTACATGTCCATAGCATTAGGGATTTAAAGTTGGTTAGGCTTCAAGATAATAATACATGGCGCTTGTATCTCGACCAATGAATGTTAGCATTGTGGGTTCAAAGTGGGTCTACCGTTTTAAAACAAAAGAAGATGGATCCATTGATCGATTCAAAACGCGTCTAGTTGTTAAAGGGTTTACTCAAGTATGTGGTGTGGATTATGATGACACGTTTAGTCTAGTATTCAAACCGACTACCATTTGAATAGTTATAGCACTCTCTCTCTTGGCTGGACTATGAGACAACTCGATGTTAAAAATGAATTTTTGCATGAAAATCTAAAGGAGACTGTTTATATGAAACAACCACCCAGTTTCTTTAATTCCAACTTGCTAGACCATGTTTGTTTATTGAAGAAGTCATTATATGGATTAAAACAAGCACCCCGTGCTTGGTTTGATCGACTCTCCCAATTTTTGCTTCAACTTGGTTTCTACTACAACAAAGTATATCCTTCTCTGTATATTTACCGCACCAACGTTGTGATCTTCTCCAGAGAACTCAGATGATCACAATAATCTTGGTAATGAAGCAATCAATACTGGTGAAGACAATGTTCTCATTGATGGTGGCAATGAAACAATCAAAATATTACTGATATATTGCTGGTGAAATCTGCATCAAATATGTATAGATAGCAAACAATTTACAAATTTGATTTAGCCTTTTATAGCTCCTACAATCATGGATTTTCATATAAGAATTGTTCTGTATTTTGCATATAAATTGTTGAATATCAATAAATTACAATTGAGCTTCCAATTCTAATTATTCTATAGAAACGTTCATGTACGACTATATTTATACATTATTGCATCTATTTCGTAAATTATGGTTAATTAATATGGACGTGGTCAATGTATTAAATAACTGTCACCCCATGGGATATCACCATAAAAAATGTGTGGATAAATTTACAAGCCAAACAAAGTAATTTATAAAATTTTTATTTCAACCACGCTTGATTGCGGGCATTTTTTTTATGTTTTTTTTAGTCCTTGGGACAAATAATAGCTTGAGTATTTCATAATTTTTATTGTACAAAAATGTTATTGAAACAAAAATGTAAAAATTATGATATTCCCTAATTTTGATAGTAAAATAATGTTCTACTTGTTTAGTCCATGTTTCGTAGAAATTAAATTTCGGATTTTGATTTAAATCAAAATCAATGATTAATTTGAACCAAATATTTCATTGGACCTACATTTTTTCAACTACACATTTTATCCACTTTTATCAAAATCTCTTAAAAATTTGATTTTAATCCCTACCAATCAAAGGTTTAATAGTATTTATAATGTCAATAAATTTAAAAAGTATGAAATAATATATTATTAAAAGTTTTAAATTAACTATATCACATTATTCAACCTAGTTTTAAAATTTTTTTTTTTAATATAAATTTTAAAAGTTCAAGTGTATTTAATCAAAATTTCTTTACAGACTATAAAAGCCTTGGTATCTTCAATATAGACCTTTTCAAAGTCACGTGGTATTAAAATAAGATTTTTTAAAAAGTAATAAGATATTCAAAATGTCAATGACTTTTATAAAAATTTTCACATAGTAACTTCCAAACAAAAAATACAATTACAAAATCTCATTAAAAAAAAAAAAAAAAGTCTCATATCACCTTAGATACAAAAAAGGGAAAAAAAATTTTTTGTCTTATCTCCTTCATTCTAAGAACCTTGAGCAATAATACAAAAAAATAATATTTCTCTCCGTCCTACATAAATATTATTGTTATTCTCTATTACAAAAAATAAGGGTCACCGTTTTTAGTTTTCAATTTTCCAAAATGCTGAAAATACGTTTACTTACCTACTTTCATAAATAAATTTCCAAAAACGAGTTTAAAATTTAAAAAGAAAACGGAAAACGCCAAAAAAGTCGTTTTGGTTGTTTTCAGTTAAAACCAATCCAAAACTTCATTTTTTTTTTTTTTTTTTTTGAAAACAATTTTCAAAATGACAAACAGAACGTGTTTTCAACAATCTCAAAATGGGCATTCAAAACACAAAACCTAAAATGAATTCAAAACTAAAAACTAAAAACTAAAATACAATTTGTGTTTTAGTTTTGTGTTTTGAGTGGCCATTTTGAGATTGTCAAAAAAATGATATTTTTGTCATTTTGAAAACACCCAAAACGCGTATTGAAAATTTTGACTTGATTATAATTGAAAACACTCAAAACGACAAATTTACCGTTTTGGGTTTTCTTTATAAATTTTTAACTTGTTTTCAAAAAAGCGTTTTCGAAAACAGGAAAGAGAACGCGTTTTTACTTTTTGGAAAATCGAAAACAGAAAACGATTTGAAAATGGTAAAGAAAACATACCCTAATATTCTCATTTTCTTTGTTCCCTCTTCTTTTAATCATTTTCTCATTTTTTCTATGAAAAAAATAATAAGTTTGTAAATTAAAATTCTTTTAAGATTTTTCTCTCTTCTTTTTCATCATTCCTTTCAATTTTTTAATGAAAAAAGATCAAAATTTTAATTTTAATTTTATAAAAAATAGATTAATTTGTAATTAATTTTTTATTTATTGGTTGCTTGTAAAATTTAATAACTCTCTAAAGATTTGGACATATTGATTATACTGAACGTTGGAGATTTTTTTTCATCAAAGAGATGTTAAAATGTTATAATATTTTGATTTTTGGTTGTTTATTTTTCTAATTCAGGCCAATTATATTTTTTCCAGTACTTTAAAATAAATATTGCCCTTGTTTGACTCTGTTTAAACAAAAAAATAATTATGTCGTATACTTATTTTTGACAACACATTTACAAAATAAAATATTTTGTACTTAAAATCAAATTTTTGTTTCCTACTTTTTAACAATACATTCTTCAAAAAAAATCACTATTCAAATCATCATTTTCTCCCATCTCTCTTTATAATGACCGTCAAACAAGGGCATAATTTTGTTACTATGTGTTCTAAATCATTTGGTCATGCACGTAGCAATTTAGAATGTTATTACATTGTTGTGCATAATAAATAATGAGCAATGCTACTACTACATCGGGGTGTACATCACGGTGTACACCCCCCTCACATGGGTAAGGAGCCCACTCGAATATTTTATTCAAGTGGACCCCTCCATGTAAGGGGATGTAGACCTTGATGTACACTTTTTAATGTACAAGTAGCATTTTTCAATAAATAATTTAGCTCTTATTTGATAGAAATTAAAATTCAAATTTTAATCTAAGTAAAAGTCAACAATTAATTTTGACTACTCATTTTATAGGTTCTCCACTTTTAACCATATATGTCATCATTTTTTTTTTTTATCAAAATCTACTAAAAATCTTAAGTTTATGTGAAACTTTCATTTATTTTTTACACACTTGTAAAATTTAATAAAAGTTCATTAAATTTTACAAAAATCATTCATTTAAAAAATTCTCTAAAATTTTTTCAAAGTAAATTAGTATTAGAATACATAACAATACATTCAACAGTGGTCTAAAATGAGCAATGTGGGCTAATTGGTTCGATTGTATAATAAGGTTTCAGACTGAAGGATTATGTGGGCATGTTTCGTTAAGCTTAAACAATTATGCTGAAGTGCCCGAAAATGGATGACTGAAAGGGTGACCGACCCTCACATTGCACATGGGTCCCGAGTGAATAAAATAATGCTCGACCCTCGAGGTGTCTGTGTTCGGTCATCCTCTATGTTCGTTAGCATGGTTCAAGCTTAAAAATGGGAAAATCTGATAAATGCATTATTATGTGTTTTGTTTGCATAAAAATTAGAATCTTAGTATATTTTGAAAAAGGTTGTTAAATATATGGTTGAAATTTTGATAAAAATTGTAAATTTCATGAATTATGTGATTAAAAGTAAGTTTAAAAACTGAATTTTAAAAAATAAGGATCAAACAAAGGTTTAATAGAAAACTAATTTTTTTAAAAATAGGGTAATATATAAAAGAACGGGAGAAATACAACATTGTTTACACATACTCTGAGAATCTACCAGAATTCGAAAATCAAAGTGTAGCCGCCAAGAATACCAGTGGTTTGAAGGTGTCTATTTAAGGTAGAATTGGGATGCAAAGTATTTGGACGTTGCAGGAGGCCATTAACATGGCGACGAAAGCTGAGATGATGGAATCTCATAAGAGGGCGACCACTTATAGGAGAGCTCCCTGCCTGCTAAACATCATTGTCCGTTCCTTTGGACAAAGGGAAGGCCCCACTACAAATCCCAGTCAACTCTAACAGTAGCAATGTTGACAACAGTGGTCGATTTGGAAACAGATGTCAAACCCAAAACACACATCAGAATGAAACTTCGTATTTCACTTTGGTATTGCGGCAGATCCTTTTGTCGCTTGAAGAGCAAGGGCATCGTCATTGCATTTTTTGGCCTCTTTGTTCCATCAAGAATAAGGTGTGTGAAGTAGTTGTGGACAAGGGAAGTTGTGAGAATTACGTGTCGAAAAGGTTGGTGAATTTTTTGAAGTTACCTACTGTGAACCATCATAAACCTTATTCCCTTGGTTGGGTGAAGAAGCGTCCTTCTATTCAGGTTGCTGAAACTTTCAAGGGACTTGTTCCATTGGTAAGCATTAAAAGGATGAGATTATGTGTGATGTCATAAACATGGATGCTTGCCATATCCTACTGGGTCATCCATGGCAGTTTGATGTCGATTCAATTCTCAAATGACGTGATAATGTGGTATTCTTTTCATGGGCATGCAGTCATAAGATCGATATGGTACCTCTCAAACAGTCGGATAAGTCAACCCAACAACAAACATGGATTTTCCTTACCTTTACAAATTATGAAAAGGAGATAGCAGATTCTGTAAGGGAGTCTGATTGCTTTTATCCAGTGGAGGTTAAGGGGTTTTTTTTAACTGCAAATAAGGAAGAAGGGAGTGTTCCGCCTCAGGTGAAACAAATATCAACAGAATTTGAAGATTTGGTTTTCGATGAATTACCGAATGAGTTACCTCTATGAGGAATATTCAGCACTAGATTGATTTGGTACCCTAGGCTAACTTTCCAAATTTGCTTCATTATCGAATGAGTCTGAAGGAGAATGAGATTCTAAGGGTGCAAATTGAGGGGCTATTGAGGAAAGGATACATAAGAGAGAGTATGAGTCCGTGTGCAGTAACTATCCTATTAGTGCTAAAGAAGGATCGAAAGTAGCATATGTGTGTTGACAGTCGTACCATCAACAAGATAACAGTAAAGTACAGGTTTCCTATTCCACGATCGGAGGACATGTTAGATATACTTGGAGATTCTGAGGTCTTTTCAAAAATAGACCTTAGTAGTGGCTACCATCAAATCTGTATCAAACCAGGGGATGAATGGAAGACTGCCTTCAAGAGTAAGGATGGACTTTACAAAAGGTTGGTGATGTCATTCGGACTTTCAAACGCCCCGAGTACTTTCATGAGATTGATGAACCACGTTTTACGTCCTTTCATTTGGTCTTTTGTTGTGGTTTATTTCGATGACATACTCATTTATAGTAAGTACATAAAATATCATTTACTTCAATTGAGGCAAGTTCTAGATGTTCCGAAGGAGAATCGTTTGTATATCAACATGAAGAAGTGTACTTTATGTATACATAAATTGTTGTTCCTAGGCTTTGTGGTTGGTGAAGAGGACTATAGGTGGATGAAGAGAAGACAAGAGCAATCTGAGATTGACCAACATCAAAATCAGTTTCTGAGTATAAATGGGTGAGCCAATGGCTACAAAATACCTGTTTTCTGGGTATTTTAAACATTCAACCAATCGGAATAAATTGGTCATTTAACCGGTTTTTTAGTGTTTAGTAGCCATTTTGGGGCACATTTTTAGAAATTTTCTAGCCCCAGTAAAAGTGCAGGTGTATTTATAGTCCATCCGAAGCAGAATTACATTTTACTCTAGTTTTACATTTATTTCAAAAAAAAAAAAAAAGTTGTATATGAGCCCACTAATTGTTTAAACCTTTTTTTCTCTATTTTTACATTTATTTCACAATTAATGAGGGCATTTCAGGGAATTTTCATGCTATCGAGTAAAAAAAAATGGTTATATATGAGCCCACTAATTGTTTCAAGGACAAAAATCGTCTAAAAATGTGGTGAAAGTGGATACCAACAAGTACTAAGAAGGTTTTCTTAGTTCAAATCGAACCGAATTTTGGATTGGTTCCCAAGTTTATCGGTTGAACCGGCCGATCAGTTAGATTTTAATAACATTTCTTTTAATATAATTGTAGATTAAAATAAATCTAGTAATAACGAAAATGCTAAAAAATAAATGTCCTGATTATCACTTTGTATTTGGGATAATCCTTTTGTAAATCCCAGTATTAATTACTTTGATCAATACAACCAACAAATGTTGATGCTAAGTTATGTTAATCCAGCCCATCCACTTAAGGCCCGTATAATATAACGATACTGTCATTTCGGCCCATTTGAAACCTTCCTCATCCAGCAGGTTATTGGCACTTCATATTCAAAATCTCAACTTTCTTTTCCATGTGAAAAATACTTAACATAATATTAGATACGATGCTATAATTGAAATTCTAAGTTTTTTTCTTTCTAATATTTTGATATTTGTATGTATAAAATCAAAGGGAGGTATAGTAAAAGAATTTGCACGAACTAACGTACTAAAGCCTAGTTTTTGAATTCTGATTTACGTGTCCATAGCATTAGGGGTTTAAAAATAATAATACATGGCGCTTGTACCTCGACCAATGAATGTTAGAATTGTGGGTTCAAAGTGGGTCTACCGTTTTAAAACAAAAGAAGATTGATCCATTGATCCATTCAAAGCACGTCTATTTGCTAAAGGGTTTACTCAAGTATGTGGTGTGGATTATGATGAAACGTTTAGTGTAGTAGTCAAACCGACTACCATCTGAATTGTTATAGCACTCTCTCTCTTGGCTGGACTATGAGACAACTCGATGTTAAAAATGTATTTTTGCATGGAAATCTAAAGGAGACTGTTTATATGAAATAACCACCCAGTTTCATTAATTCCAACTTGCTAGACCATGTTTGTTTATTGAAGAAGTCATTATATGGATTAAAACAAGCACCCCGTGCTTGGTTTGATCGACTCTCCCAATTTTTGCTTCAACTTGGTTTCTACTACAACAAAGCACATCCTTCTCTGTATATTCACCGCACCAACGTTATGACTGCAGTACTTCTAGTGTATGTAGGTGCTGTTCTTCCTGCAAGCAACAGTGAAAACTTTCTCTCTCATTTAATCACGGAGCTTGGTCATGAATTTACAATAAAAGACCTTGGTGATTTGCATTGCCTTCTTGGCGTGGAACTTAAATTCTTTAATGGAGTTGTATTTCTTTCACAATGTAAATATATAGAAGATCATCTCCAGAGAACTCAGATGCTGGAAAGTACTTCCAATGGCACTCCTATGACCATTAAAGGGAAGCCTACATCTGCAGATGGTGATCAAGTGGACGCTTTTGTTTTTTGAAGTATTTTTGGAGCTTTTCAATACCTTACATTCACAAGACTTGATATAATTTATGCAGTTATTCGGGTACGCCAAAATTTTAGCAATCCTACTCTCGTACATTTAGAAGCTATCAAATGAATTTTGCGATATCTCAAGGGTACTCAGAATTTGGGTTTGATATATCTCTATCAAAGTCCTATATCTCTATATGGCTTTAGCGATACTGATTAGGCTAGCTGTCCTACACACGATGGAGCACTACTAGTTATTATGTTTATCTTGGAGCTAATTGCATTTCGTGGAGCTCTAAGAAACAATCGACTATTTCTCGATCAAGCTCTGAAGGAAATGATCACAATAATCTTGGTAATGAAGCAGTCAATACTAGTGAAGACAATGTTCTCATTGATGGTGGCAATGAAGCAATCAATAACTAGAATTAAGCAAATCAATATTACTGATATATTGCTGGAGAAATCTGCATCAAATATATATAGATAGCAAACAATTTACAAATGTGATTTAGCCTTTTATAGCTCCAACAATCATGGATCTTCATATAAGAATTGTTCCGTATTTTGCATATAAATTGTTGAATATCAATGAATTACAATAGAGCTTCCAATTCTAATTATTCTACAGAAACGTTCATGTACGACTATATTTATACATTATTGCATCTATTTCGTAAATTATGGTTAATTAATATGGATATCATGGGATATGATAATTATCCCAATTTTAACATTATCATAGATATAGATTTCACCAGAAAATGTGTGGATAAATTTACAAGCCAAACAAAGTAATTTATAAAAATTTTATTTCAACCACGCTTGATTGCGGACTTTTTTTTTTTTTTTTGTCCTTGGGACAAATAATAGCTTGAGTATTTCATAATTTTTATTGTACAAAAATGTTATTGAAACAAAATGTAAAAATTATGATATTCCCTAGTTTTGATAGTAAAATAATGTTCTACTTGTTCAGTCCATGTTTGGTAGAAATTAAATTTCAGATTTTAATTTAAATCAAAGTCAATAATTAATTTGAACCAAATATTTCATTGGACCTACATTTTTTCAGCCACACTTTTTATCAACTTTTATCAAAATCTATTAAAATTTTGATTTTAATCCCTACCAATCAAAGGCTTAATAGTATTTATAATGTCAATAAATTTAAAAAGTATGAAATAATATATTATTAAAAGTTTTAAATTAACTATATTATATTATTCAACCTAGTTTTTAAATTTTTTTTTTTATATAAATTTTAAAAGTTCAAGTGTATTTAATCAAAATTTCTTTAGACTATAAAAGCCTTGGTATCTTCAATATAGACTTTTTCGAAGTCACGTGGTATTAAAATAAGATTTCTTAAAAAGTAATAGGATACTCAAAATATCAATGACTTTTATAAAAAATTTCAGATACTAACTTCCAAACAAAAAATACAATTACAAAATCTCATATAAAAAAAAAAAAAAAAGTCGCACATTCACCTTAGATTTTGCTAGACTTTCACAAAAAAGGGGGGGAAAATTCTTATCTCCTTCATTCTAAGAACCTTAGAGCAATAATACAAAAAAAATAATATTTTTGTTTGTCCTACATATATATTATTGTTATTCTCTATTCAAAAAATTTAGGGCATGTTCTCTTTATTGTTTTCAAACCGTTTTCAGTTTTAAATTTTCAAAAACACTGAAAATATGTTTACTTTCCTATTTTCAGAAATGAATTTTCAAAATGGAAATGGAAAATGGTTTGAAAGTCAAGCCAAAACTTCATTTTTTTTTTTTAAACAATTTTTCAAAATGAGAAAAAAAAAAAAAAAAACATATTTTCAGCAATTTCAAAATGGGCACTCAAAACACAATACATAAAATAAATAACTCAAAGCTAAAAACTGAAATACGATTTGTGTTTTAGTTTTGTGTTTTGAGTACCATATGAGATTGCTGAAAAACGAGTTCTTTTTGTCATCTTGAAAAATTGTTTTGAAATCACTCAAAATGCATTTTGAAAATTTTGACTTGATTATAATTGAAAATACTCAAAACGACAACTCGTTTTGGGTTTTCTTTGTAAATTTTTCACTTGTTTTAAAAAAAAGCGTTTTCGAAAATAGGAAAGAGAAAGCGTTTTCACTGTTTTGGAAAATTGAAAATAGAAAACGACTTGAAAATGATAAAGAGAACAGTCTTTGTTCACTCTCTTCCTTTTAATCGTTTTCTCATTTTTCCTATGAAAAAAAATAATAAGTTTGTAAATTAAAATTCTTTTCAGATTTTTCTCTCTTCTTTTTCATCATTTCTTTCAAGTTTGTAAATGAAAAAAAAATCAATATTTTAATTTTAATTTTATAAAAATAGATTAAACGTTGGAGATTTTTTTTCATCATTATACTGAACGTTGGAAATTTTTTTTCATCAAAGAAATATTAAAATGTTATAATATTTTGATTTTTGGTTGTTTATTTTTATAATTCAGGCCACTTATATTTTTTTTCAGTACTTTAAAATACATATTGCCCTTGTTTGACTCTGTTTAAACAAAAAAAAAAAAAAAATTATTTCTTATACCTATTTTTGACAACACATTTACAAAATAAAATATTTTGTACTTAAAATCAAAATTTTGTTTCCTACTTTCTTCAAAAAAATCACTATTCAAATCATCATTTTCTCTAATTTCTCTATATAATGACCATCAAACAATGGCGTAATTTTGTTACTATGTGTTCTAAATCATTTGGTCATGCAATTAGCAATTTAGAATGTTATTACATTGCTGTGCATAATAAATAATTTAGCTCTTATTTGATAGAAATAGAAATTCAAATTTTAATCTAAGTAAAAGTCAACAATTAATTTTGACTACACATTTTATAGGTTCGCAACTTTTAACCATATATTTCATCATTTTTTAAATCAAAGTCTACTAAAAATCTAAAGTTTATGAGAGACTTTCATTTATTTTTTACACACTAAATTTTACAAAAAATCATTCATTTAAAAAATTCTCTAAAATTTTTTCAAAGTAAATTAGTATTAGAATACATAACAATACATTTAACAGTGGCCCAAAATGAGCAATGTGGGCTAATTGGTTTGATTGAATAATAAGGTTTGAGACTGAAGGATTATGTGGGCATGTTTGCTTAAGCTTAAACAACTATGCTAAAGTGCCCAAAAATGGATGATCAAAGGGGTGACCAACCCTGATGCAGGAGGGTCCGAGTCAGATGTTGAGTTGTCAGATAATACGTTAATGGCTCTAAGGTATCATGAGTTGGCAGATCGGGGCAGGGATGGCAAGTGAGCGCGTAACTTTGGCAATTAAGTCGTGTTTCGGTAATTTGGCCATAACTTTGGCTACGGTTATCAGAATCGCGATCATGACCACAATCCGGAAAGCTCGTTTCGGCGCGCACGTCGTGGCCACCCAGCTATGCTCGGTGTGTGCCGTTTTCATCCTCAAATTCAGCTGTTTTCCCTTCCGAATTGCTATTTTAAGTTATTTTTTGTTATTTTTGGTAATATTTCGATTGCACGTTAGGAGATGATTTTTAACCCGATTTGGGCTAGATTTTTTTCAGAATACTTATTTTATTCCATATTTTCGTTTGGCGTGATTTTTGGAATTTTGCCATTTTTGGTAAAATTCGGATTTCGGCTATAAAGTCCGGCTTGTGGACTTATTTTCTCTGTGTTTTTTTGGCGTTAATCTTGTGTTCTTCCCTGTGAATTTGCTGGTAGAACTAGCCTGCAGAATAATCACTATTCTGCCCGGCGTCAAACCCTCACATTACATGTAGGTCTCGAGTGAATAAAATAATGTCCAACCTTCGAGGTGAGTATTCGGTCATCCCCTATGTTCATGTAGCATAATTCAAGCTTAAAAATGGGGAAATCTGATAAATACCTTATTCTCTGTTTTGTTTGCATAAAAATTAGAATCTTAGTATATCTTGAAAAAGGTTGTTAAATCTATGGTTGAAATTTTGATAAGCATTGTAAATTTCATGAATTATGTGATTAAAAGTAAGTTTAAAAACTGAATTTTGAAAAATAAAGATCAAACAAAGGTTTAATAGAAAACTAATTTTTTTTAAAATAGGGTAATATATAAAAGAATGGGAGAAATACAACATTGCTTACACATACTTTGATAATCTATCAGAATTCGAAAATCGGAGTGTAGCCGCCAAGAATAGCAGTGGTTTGAAGGTGTCTATTTAAGATAGAATTGGGATGCAAAGTATTTGGATGTTGTAAGAGGCCATTAACATGGTGACGAAGGCTGAGATAATGGAATCTCGTAAGAGGGTGACCACTTATAGGAGATCTCCTCGCCTACTAAACATCATCGTCTGTTTCTTTGGACAAAGGGAAGGTCCCACTACAAACCCAAGTCAACTCTAATAATAGCAATGTTGACAACAATGGTTGATTTGGAAACAGATGTCAAACCCAAAACACACATGAGAATGAATTCCGTATTCTCACTTTGGAATTGCGGCAGATCCTTTTGTCAGCTAAGGAGCAAGGACAGGGACACTGCATTTCTCGGCCTCTTTGTTCTATCAAGAATAAGGTGTGTGAAGTGGTTGTGGACAAGGGAAGTTGTAAGAATTTTGTGTCGAAGAGGTTGGTAAATTTTTTGAAGTTATCTATTGTAAACTATCATAAACCTTATTCCCTTGGTTGGGTGAAGAAATGTCCTTCTATTCAGGTTGCTGAAACTTTCAAAGGACTTGTTACATTGGTCAACATTAAAAGGATAAGATTATGTGTGATGTCATAGACATGGATGCTTATCATATCCTACTAGGTCGTCCATGGTAGTTTGATGTGGATTCAATTCTCAAATGGCGTGATAATGTGGTATTTTTTTCATGGGGCACTCATAAGATCGATATGGTTCCTCTCAAACAGTCGGTTAATTCAACCCAACAACAAACATGGATTTTCATTATCTTTACAAATAACGAAAAGGAGATAGCAGATTCTGTAAGGGAGTCTAATTGCTTTTATCCAGTGGTGGATAAGGGGTTTTTTTTACTGCAAATAAGGAAGAAGAGAGTGTTCCACCTCAGGTGAAACAAATATTAACAGAATTTGAAGATTTGGTTTTCGTGAATTATCGAATGAGTTACCTCTATAAGGAATATTCAGCACTAGATTGATTTGGTACCGGAGCTAGCCTTCCAAATTTGCTTCATTATCGAATGACTCCGAAGGAGAATGAGATTCTGAGGGAGCAAATTGAGGGGCTATTGAGGAAGAGTTAGTCTACTGGTACATCAAATTCTACAGCAAAAGATCCATAATTGGTGAGGTGGCGATATTTTGAACCAAAATCTCGTTTAATTAAAAAAAAAAAAAAAAAACCCAAAATCCCAAAATTGAAACCCTCGTCATTTAACATTTCCCTCTTCAAAACTCCCGGTTCAAAGACGACAGGAAGAGAAGCTCTCAAACAAATCTCAACCTTGTAGCTTGAAATGTTGTCGATGCTTTCCGGTACCCACGCCGGTGAATGAGAAGCCGTCCAACAACGATCAATCTAGTACAGTAGTTAGCTTCCAGTTGAACTCGGTTTCCAGTTGAACTCGGAATCGACCTTTATTCCAGTTTCAGTGCATTTTTTGGAGGTTTCCGGTATGGACGGCGAGGAAGTCGACGGCGAGGACGGCAACAATGGTAAGATAATTATGTTTCATTTTTATGCGAAAATTTTGATTTTTCCTGCCTATATGCACACTGAAATTCTGAAATTCTCCGGTTGAAAATCTCCTACATCCCTACAGATAAGCACACTCATAGTAGCCAAGAAACTGAACAGAGGTGCAACGATATGGTGGAAGTCGATGCTAACAGTGGTATGTAAATTTTTTGTGGACTGCAATATCATTTCAGGGAGTTAAAATTGTGAAAATTTTCAGCTAGTGAAATGTGTGAAAAAACTGGTTACTTGCTTGCTTGCAGGAATGGAGATTAACTCATTGGAGGTTGTGGGTGATGATTGTTTGCGTGATGATATGGTAGGAGTTGAAAATAAGATTATTGTTCCGAAGATTGGTATGAAATTTGATAGCTTGGAGGACTTGTTTGAATTCTACAAGAAATACGCTTATGAAATTGGGTTTCCTGTTAGAAAAAGAAACAGTAAGAAGGGTGATGATGGGGTTATTCGATATGTGAGTTTCACTTGTAGTCGAGAAGGTCAACGAAAGATTAGTAAGAGTACTTCTTTGAAGCCTCCACCAACGATTGAAACAGGGTGCAAAGCCAGGTTGACAGCGTGTTCTGATGTTCGTGGAATATGGAGAATAAGTGTTGTGGAGTTGGAGCATAACCATAAGACAAGCCCATCTAAATCTAGATTGTATCGATGCAATCGTGAACTTAGTGCACATGTCAAAAGACGGCTTGAGGTCAATGATATAGCGGGAATCCCGTTGCATAAAAGCTATAACTCAACTGTAGTGGAGGCGGGTGGATTTGAGAACATGACTTGTGTTGAGAAAGACTGTAGGAATTTTGTTGATAAAGTACGGCGTCTAAGACTTGGTGAAGGAGATGCTGCTGCATTACAGGCTTACTTTTCGAAAATGCAAACATGCAGTCCTGGTTTTTATTTCAGTATGGACTTGGATGAGGATTCTCGGTTGAGGAATGTGTTTTGGGCGGACAACAGATGTAGACAAGCATATAAGGAATTCGGTGATGCAGTGACTTTTGACACTACCTACCTAACAAACAAGTACGATATGCCTTTCGCTCCATTCGTTGGGGTGAATCATCATGGGCAATCAACTTTATTTGGTTGTGGATTGGTTTCGAACGAAGACATACATACATTTATTTGGTTATTCAAGACATGGCTTGAGTGCATGCATGGTCAAGCTCCTAGTGGTATAATTACAGATCAAGATCGTGCTATGCAAAATGCTATTGAAGTTGTTTTCCCCAAAAGTAAGCATAGGTGGTGCTTGTGGCATATTCTAAAGAAGTTGCCTGAGAAGTTCGGCGGTCATCGTGAAAAAGGTGCAATACTTTATGCCATACACGGGTTAGTATATGACACATTAGATTGTGAGGAATTTGAAGAGGGCTGGGTGAACATGCTTGAACGTTTATATTTGCACGATAATGTTTGGTTGAGCGGACTGTATGACAACCGAAGTCGTTGGGTACCATGCTACTTGAGAACTACGTTCTGGGCGGGTATGTCAAGTACCCAACGGAGTGAGAGCATGAATGCATTCTTCGATGGCTATGTGCACTCGAAGACATCTTTAAAGCTATTTGTAGAGCAGTACGAGCGGGCTTTGAGAAGTAAAGTTGAGAAGGAATTCCAAGCTGATTTTAGATCATTCTCACAAATGGTTCCCTGTGCTACCAAGTATGAGATGGAGAAGCAGTTTCAAGACGTGTACACTATTTCTAAATTCAGGGAAATCCAGGAAGAATTTACCGGAAAGGTTTACTGTGACATCTTATCTGTGGATGAATTTGGCGGGGTAACGAAGTATGAGGTCCGTGAAGATATCATCCTTAACGAAGGAAGGAAGACAAAAATATTTACAGTTTCTTTTCGTAGAGACAATTGTGAGACTGTATGTAACTGTCATCTGTTTGAGTTTCGAGGTATCATTTGCAAACACGCTATCTCGATTTTACTTCGAAATGAGGTGTCGTTACTTCCCGAGAAGTATATTTTAAGGAGATGGAGGAAAGACGTGAGTAGACCATACACGCGGGTTGCACCAACATATAATGGTTTGGTTAGTACTCCTGAGCAGTTGAGATATGAGAAGTTGTGTGCTGCTTTAACCAAGATGGCGGACTTGGTTGCAGCTGATGAAGAATGTTCAAAGCAGCTTATGGGGTGGATAGAATTGCAAACTAATGAGTTGTTAAATGCAAAAAGTAATTGCTTGGCATCCCATGGAATTGGAGGAGGCAACATTGAAGGGATTAACATTTTCGATCCGAAGTGTACAAAGCGTAAAGGCGCTCCAAAGAAACTACGAATAAAAAGTTCACTAGAGACGACAAAGAAAAAATCAAGGGGTCGTAATAAGGTTTGTGGTTCAATACATAATTCAGTTATCACATATAACATTATTCACATGTTACAATGTTAATATTAATGTTGACTCTTGTAGGTGGCGTTGAATTCGGCATCTTCGAATAGACCTACTTTATCCAAAGAAAATGTCTCAAACAACTTGCCGGTAGAGGATCAAGTGATGAGCATATCATCTCCTCCACCACCTCAAGCATTTGGAACACAAGACAGTATGGAAGTTATAACAACTTTGCAATGAACCATCAGATTTTTTGGGAGACAACTTTTGATGTTGGTGATGTGCCAGTCTCTTCATTTTTGACAGATTTTTGGGAGATCTATTGATTTTGTAATGTCTCTATTTTTGGTCGGACTGTAATTATGATATGAAAACCTTTAGTCAGAATCAGATAGAGTTGTAAATTCTGATATGAACTTTGTTTTTGGTGGTTTATGCTTCTTGGTCCATATGTAGCATCAGACTATGTTATAGAAGTGTGATGCTTACCTTGTAATTGTACTTCCATATATCTTCTATGTTACAGAACTTTGATGGTGATGGGGTATACCAACCTGTGCAGCCATTTGCTTAAACCATTTTAGTTCATTTCCTTAACTCATTTTCCTTACACACATATACTTATACTGTACTCTGTACCAAGATGAAGAATAAAGATTAGATGGGATGGGATGTAGCAACTAGCAACACTATGTTACAGAACTTTGGTGGGAAATAATGAAGTGAACTACTAAACAAGTGGTGGAGCCAATAAAACTGGTATACCAGTAGAGTTCATTTGCATATACTAAAGCCAACTACATTCTCAACACAACCAACTACAACAACCAACAATAACCAACTACAACTACCTATACAACAACCAACAACAAAGTTCATAAATGCAAAGTTCATAAAGCCAATTTGCATATACAACAGTACAAGGTTCATAAAGCCAACTACATTCTCAATACAACCAACTACAACTACCTATACAACAACCAACAATAACCAACTACAACTACCTATACAACCAACTACAACTACCGGTTATAAAGCCAACTACAGCCAACTACATTCTGCTTCTTCATCGTTTTCTTCACAACCAACCAACTACAATACAAACTTCACAAAGCCAATTAGTTACTGCTTCTTCATCGTTTTTCATTGCTATTATCAGCCCCACCAGCCATACCATGTAAGACATTCAGCTTCTTCGTTTTTGTGGACTGCAATATCCCTGCCCAAACAGGACTACAATCTGACCCTTTTGGTTTTCATCTCCATTCAGCTTCTTCTACAGTCTTGCTTCTGACCTGAGAAGCCCAATTGGTTCTTCTGTGTCGGCTGGCAGACCAAATGGTGGCTTGGCAGCTCCATGGTAAAAGAAAGCAATTACGTTAGGCTGTTCTAACCCGTGGATTCCTGGAGCAAACAATGAAAATTACAAGTTAGAAAAGGTAATAGGTAATCAAGGGTATACCAGTGTACATCATTTTACCTTTTACAACTTCGCTTCTGGTAAGGCTCCCAGCGCCTTCGTGGTGGTGGATGAGATAGTCGGGGTTCTTCGTGGTGGTGGAGAGATGGGCGATGCAGCCAGGTGCCTCGTTCCTTCGTGGTGGTGGAGCGAAGGGCGACGACGACGGGAGCCCTTCCTTCGTGGTGGTGGAGCGATGAAAAAGGGCGACGTCGACTGGAGCCCTTCCTTCGTGGTGGTGGAGCGATGAAGAAGGGCGACGGCGACTGGAGCGACGAAGAAGGGCGACGGCGATGGGAGCCCACGATTTGGGTGAAGGGACGGCGACGGGAGCCCACAATTTGGGTGAAGGGACGGCGACGGGAGCCCACGATTTCGGTGAAGGAAGGGCTTGAAATTGGGTTTAATTGAAGAGGGAAATGTTAAATGACGAGGGTTTCAATTTTGGGATTTTGGGTTTTTTTTTTTTTTTAATTAAACGAGATTTTGGTTCAAAATATCGCCACCTCACCAATTATGGATCCCTTGCTGTAGAATTTGATGTACCAGTAGACTAACTCATTGAGGAAAGGATACATAAGAGAGAGTATGAGCCCGTGTGCAATAACTATCCTATTAGTGGTAAAGAAGGATCAAAAGTAGCGTATGTGTGTTGATAGTCGTGTCATCAACAAGATAACAGTGAAGTACAGGTTTCCTATTCTACGGTCGGAGAACACGTTAGATATACTTGGAGATTCTGAGGTCTTTTCAAAAATAGACCTTGGTAGTGGCTACCACAAGATGTGTATCAAACCAGGGGATGAATGGAAGACTGCCTTCAAGAGTAAGGATGGACTTTACAAAAGGTTGGTGATGCCATTCGGATTTTCAAACGCCCCAAGTACTTTCATGAGATTGATGAACCACGTTTTACGTCCTTTCATTGGGTCTTTTGTTTTGGTTTATTTTGATGACATACTCATTTATAGCAAGTCCAAAAAAGATCATTTGCTTCAATTGAGGTAAGTTCTAGATGTTCTGAAGGAGAACCAGTTATACATCAACATGAAGAAGTGCACTTTATGTATACATAAATTGTTGTTCCTAGGCTTTGTGGTTGGTGAAGAGGTCTGCAGGTGGATGAAGAGAAGACAAGAGTAATATGAGATTGACCAACATCAAAATCACTTTCTGAAGTAAGTAGTTTCTATGGTTCGACAAATTTCTATAGGCAATTTATCAGGAATTTTAGTACTATTGTAGCACCACTCACAGAATGCTTGAAGAATGGAAGATTCAGTTGGGAAGATGAGTGAGATAAGAGTTTTGCTTAGCCTTGCCAAGTTTCTAGAAGATCTTTGAAGTAGAGTGTGATGCTAGTGGTGTAGGCGTTGGGGCTGTCCTTTCCCAAGAGAAGTGACACGTAGCTTTCTATTCAGAAAAGTTGAGTGATGCTAGGCAAAGGTGGAGTACTTATGAGCAAGAATTCTAAGTAGTTGTGAGAGCTTTGAAACAATGGGAACACTACCTCATACAGAATGAGTTTGTGTTGTTCACTTATCACCAATCCCTAAAGTTTATTCATAGTCAGAAACATATCAACATAATGTATGCCCAGTGGGTGACTTTTCTTCAGAAATTTTCTTTCGTGAGTAAACACAAATCTAGAAGTTCAAATAGAGTTGCTGATGCTCTTAGCTAAAGAGCCTCGTTGCTAGTCACATTGACAAGGGAAATTGTTGGATTTGAGTGCCTGAAGAAACTGTGTGCAGATGATCCTGACTTTAAGGAGATTTTGAGCAAGTGTGTAAATCATAAAGCAGTGACAGATTCCTATATCAGTGATGGATATTTGTTCAAGGGCAACCAACTTTACATTTATATTTCATCTCTGCGTGAAAAGTTGATTCAAGGTCTGGATGGTGGAAGTCTAAGTGGACACTTGGGGATGACAAGACAAATGTATTATTGGCTACGGTAGAAGCGAAATGTTGGAGTTATAGTAAAAAAAAATATTATACTTGTCAGATATCAAAGGGTCAAGTGCAAAATACCGGGTTGTACATGCCACTTCCCGTCCCTCAAGGCATATGGAAAGATCTTGCTATGAATTTCGTTCTAGGATTACCTCGTACTCAAGGGGCATAGATTTTGTTTTTATGGTGGTTGATAGGTTCTCCAAGATGGTTCACTTTATAACTTGTCGAAAGACCTCAGATGCATCACATATTGCCAAACTATTTTTCAGGGAGGTTGTTCGATTGCTTAGAGTTCCAAAATCTATCACATCAGACTGGGATACAAAGTTTGTGGGACACTTTTGGATTATATTGTGGAAGTTGTATTGGACTTGTTTGAATCGAAGCAGCACTGTCCATCCCCAGACGAGTAGACAGACCGAAGTCACTAACTGTACCCTTGAAAATATAGTTTGAAGTGTTTGTGGAGATAATTCCAAATAGTGAGATCTTGCATTACCTCAGGTTGAGTTTGCATACAACAGCACAATTCATAGTGCTACTTGCGGGTCCCCATTTGCTATTTGCTATTGTGGATTTAGGGAAGTTGCCTAGAGGCAATAGTAAAAGTATTGTTGCAGAACATTTGTTAGAAAATGTGCTAGCAATTCGTGATGAAGTAAAATAGAAGTTGGAGAAGACTAATGTAAAGTATAAGGCAACAATAGATTCATATGGAGGGGATAAGCAATTTCAAGACTGAAACTCTGTGATGGTGTTTTTGAGAAATTAGAGACTTTTCGTTGGTACCTACAACAAGCTGAAACCAAAAAATTATGGGTCTTTCAAAATGCTTAAGTGACAACAGTGATTATATTATTGATTTACCAACTTCTATGGGTATTTCTCGAACGTTCAATGTGACGATTTATATGAGTTCCATAAAAATGATGGACCTTTATATCCAAATTATAACTCAGGGTCGAGTTCTTCGGAGGTGGAAAGGACTGATGTAGAATATATTGTTGAATGGATGGAAAAAGAATTAGATCAAAATTGGGAAAAAGCAATGGTGAAGAGAGAACATTCGAATTCCGGTTTGGGCTCATAATACCATTTCGGAAAGACGATGACGATACGAGTAAAACTCATAGTTATGCCATGACTTACGATGGGTTTTGGCCATCCGATTTCATTTAAAACTCAAAAACTGTTTTTTAAACTTGTAGCTCTATTTTTGTCATTTAGTTTATTTCGATTTTTTTTTAAATTTTAGTTTTATTAAACTAGATTTTATTGTAAACCCTTATAAATAAAGGGTTATCTCATTATTTTTTTTATTATCTTACATTACTAAAATTCTTTAGTTTAATTTTTCATAATTTGGTGGATTCCAAAATTCGTATTCTTAAAGTTTTCGCTTGAATTTCTTGTTTCGCGCTTCATCGGAGAGAGAATAGAGATGGTAATAGGATAGGCTATTTGTCGGGATTCATTCATCTCATTCCTTGCTTAAGACAGAGCAAGTCCTGGTTCGTGACAGGAAGGGGCACTCACCTATTTAATATTCTTTATGTATTTTTTTTTTTTTTGTTTTTAAAATTTCAATTTTCTTTTCGAATAATACTAAACACGACGTGGCCCACCCCGAACCCAGGTTATGAAAGTTTTTTGCATTGAACCCACCCCCACCAACCTGATGGGAAGAATTTCCACCTTGTTCTGGTTGAGATCTTACAAATCATGTGTCGATCGAATTTTTTTCCCTTCCCAAAGATGAAATTTTGAGATAAATAATTGCCCATATTTAAATTTCCATCATTGAAATTCTAAATTCAAGAAAAATTTAAGGAAAATTAAAGCACCCAAGAAAGAATTAGGGTCCGTTTGATTGGTTTAAATTCTATGGAAAATGTCACATTCGAGAATTCAATTTCTACTTTGACTATTTGATATGAAAGTATAAATGAAGTTCGAATTTTAAGGTACAATCATTTTAAACTTGTTTTTTGCCAATATCATGAAAAATGCAATCTTATGGGGTATTTGAATTTTTATTTTCCAACTTACATGGAATTGGAAAGTCTTTCCACTTTTACCAATCAAAGAGACCCTTGGTGTTTATCTCGGGAGATTATATTGAGGGGGAAAATGGTTTCTTTTTTTAGGAAATTTGATTAAGAAGTGGGTAGAAGTTACGTTTCCAAGCGTAAAATTATTTTTATGAGAGAATATATTGTTGAAAATGAATTTGAGAACAAATAATTTTCAAATAAATTATGCCAAACGTTAATTTAATTAAAATAGAGATAACACCGACAAAAAGAGACATGCACCGACTCATGATGTATTTTTATGCAGTATATTAGATTAGTAAACAAATTAAAAGTCTAAACGTAGTTTTTATTTTCTAATAAATAAAAAACCATATAGGGCTTAATTTTCCCTTCAAACTCATGAGCAAATAAGTAATTTTTGTTTGTCATGAAATTTGAAAATATGCAAATTCTTATAGTGAATTAACGACATCTTTTGTTAAAATAAGAAGAAATCCAACTGATTCAACTGATTAATCAATTCGAACTCTCTATCAAATTGTTTCTTTAGAAATTACTCTATTATATTGCACATTTATAATAAGATGGTCCCGTACAATGCCACGACTCAAATGCCCCTTGATGCATATATGCCACCCCTAGGGCGCAAATTCTATTGACATATCTAAAAGATTTTTGTCTAAGCTATGCATTTGCCAAACCAAGCTCTAAAATAATATTTTACAAAACCAACCAGGGAGAGCGGGGTGCTTGCGATGAGGGTTGTGGGGTTGAAAAGAATAAATTAAGTGTTAGTACTGGGGTATTAGGCGAGAACCTAGTGTGATGGGGAGGTGGTTGATGGTCTATATGAGGCCAATCATGCTACACTTACAGAATAATGGTTCACGGGGGGTGGTTAGTTCACATGAACTCACAAAAATGCAAGAGGGTGGGGTTTTTTTTTTTCATTTTTTTTATTTCGGTGGGTCCCACAGGTGAGAGTTGGTAAATCTTCTGTGAACCATTATTCTATGGTTTAATTCATATGAGGCAAAGGTGAGGAAGTTGTGAGGTCAAGGGTGGACGTGGTAGAGGCCAACATATAGAAACGAGGGTACATCGGGGTATTAGGCGAGAACCTAGAATGAAGGGAGAGGTGGAGAATGTTTTCTATACGAGGCAAGGGTGAGGTATTTGTGGTAAGGTCAAGGGGGTAGTAGAGACGGACACTGACAGACGAGGGTGAAAGCTTCTAATTCGAAGCTCTTAAATTGAATTATACAATAATAAAAAATAATAAAATCCATTATATTGCCTGGTTTTATTTACAATTACATACCAAACATATTACACATTTGGTATTGGAATTGGAGAGAATAAAATTAACTAATTCATTTATCGTGATTATTTTTAACCTTCTTCAATCTTATTCAAACAACAATGAAAAATACCATTTACATGTTTGACTAAGCTTAAAAAATTACTCTCAAGTAATAAGCAAGTAAAAATTGAATAAATAGTTTTTATCAAAATTCAAAATAAGCTACTTATTTAGAAAGTAACAACTAAGTCAATCATACTTTAAAATAATAACTTTTGCCATATTTAAAAACAATAATTAACATGCACTTGAGTCATGGTAAAACGCCGGTTCCTCCACCTTAAGAGGGCCATGTTATGCGCCCGGCGAATAGGCGTGCTCATTGCATTATTACTACCATTATTTTTGAGTTCCTTTGTACAAATTATAGATGATATGTCTAATTATTTTTCACATCAACAGATTGCATTCATTAAAAATCTGTCAAATGAAACTTACCACCACGTGATATGACATGGGTCAAGGATCAACTTTGACATCCATGTCAAGCATTCCTCCTCACGAGATCAAAACCTTATGTCATCTCGGAGGCCAATACTTCAAGCCAACTCAGGCCTCGGGGACCAAATAGCTCACCTCGGGCTAAGTGTCTGAGGTCTCATACATAGGGATGACAGAAGGGCGGGAAGGGGTGGGGAAACTTCCCTCGCCATCCAACCTGCCAGGCAATTTCCCGTCACGTTCCCGCCTCGTTTACTATCTCATTTAATTTTTATTTTTTTAAGTTTTTTTTAATTCATTTTATTACCTTTTTTCATCAGAGTGGGACAATAATATATTTTTTAATTATTTCTTTATTTTTAAAGTTAAATTATTCAAATATATTTGGTAAACTAAATTTTTTATTGTTTATCATACTTTTTAGATAATCTTAGTTGCTATTTTTTATTAGAACTAATGAAATTTGGTAAAATTTTCTATTTAAAGTATTGAATTAAAAAAAAATTAAACGGAGCGGGGCAGGTCACCCGTTACCCGTACCCGCCTGTTGTTGAATTTTATATCCCGCAAGTGTACGGATCGTGACAAGTAATAAAGTGGACCTAAGAGTCCGGATTATCGTTCCCACGAGGACTATACTTTAGTCTCAATCTATTATTTCTAACTTTTATTTGATATAAATAAACAAGAACAATGATTGGTTATTAATTCTTGAATTGAAATACTTGAAATCAAATTGAATGCAGAAGCGATTGATTGGAAATTCAAAGGATAACAGATATTAGGGCGGAACAATTTCACATATTTATCACCTTTACTCCTTAAATCAAGATTCATACAATCTAAGGTAGTGTTCAGTCGAATTCTTCTATTGTATTCAATTTACCCCTCTCGAGTTCTCATTGAGTCTATTTAACTAATTCAATTCCATATCTCTATTCAAATTGACATTTAGTTAAACGAAATATCGGTTCTAAGAATTCAATTATGACCGCAGCAATTAACATAGGTATCTCTACACGTTATGCCAATTTACCGGAATTTACTACTTGGTCTAAACAACAATCCGCATCTCTACGTAATTATTGTTCACGAAATCATTTAATTAGTGATCAAGTAATTAAATGCATTGAGAACATAGCAAAATCGACACATATGCATTGAGAACATAGCAAAATCAACACATCAAATAAAAGCACAAGAATCTCAATTTAAAGAAATAAAGGATCCCAATTGGTTACATTGTTCTCCCTAAATTAGATTTAACTACTCATGGGAATGAAAGAAAAATACAAAGTTATTATAGAGTACATCACCGGGTTTAGAAGAATAATGTAGAAAAAGAATCAAATCTTGCACCAAGATCTTCTTCCAACTCCCATTGATGCTTCAAAACGTGGTTTGTGCGATGTTTTCCTCCTTTGAATTCCGCCTTTGAATCTCCAATTGTATATACTTTCCCTCCCAATGAGTAGAATAAATCATTTTGATGTGTTCTTCCTTGAATTCCTTTCCAAATCTTCAAAATTCCATGTGTTTGTGTTGTTTGGAACTAAGGTGGGAACTCCCCCCTTTTCCAAGCCTCCTTAGGTCTATTTGTACTTTCATATCCGTTCTTGGTCAATTTGGAGTCTTTTTGTGGAGTTTTCGCGGCCCAAACAATAAAAACCTAGAATCTGTGGCGGCGCACGGCGCTTGAGCGCTATGGGACAGCGCTTGAGCGCTATGGGACAGCGCTTGAGCGCTGAAAATCTGTTAAAAATCCATTTTCTGGCTAGTGCAGCGCTTGAGCGCTAAGTGTGTAGCGCTCGGGCGCCAAGTTTATGTCCACTTTGCGTCTGTTTCAGTAATTCTGTCATAACGTTTCCTTCCGATGTCCTATTGAGATGATTCAAGTTGCGTTAGAAAGATAACTCGAAGAACTACAACTTTGATAGAAATAGCTCTTCTTCAATTCGAACTTTATCTAGGCCAAAAATGTATCTCAATCTCCAACTAAAATTTAGACATCCTTGTGCGGTTGGAAATTGATTTGTTTTCACTCCTTTTGATCTTTCGTTGCATCCATTTGACCTCTAGCATTCTTGAATCTTCATCGTGAGCTTTGACACAACTTTTGTGTATTTGCACTTTAACCCTTAAGCTTTGGATCTTTCCATTTTTTCGTCAATTTTTGCATTCTTTTCTCCAATTCTTCATCATCCATCGAGTTTCACCTAATAACACATTATATCATAAATTAGGCTATAATCTCATTAAAAGAACCACCAAATGTCATAATTTGGAGCCCGAATAAGTGTATAAAATACACTTATCAAACACCCACAAACTTAAACATTTGTTTGTCCTCAAACAAAACCGTAACCTAACTTAATAAACAACGAACATACAATGCTAATTACCCAATTGGTGGCCAATCAATCAAGCAATGCAAAATGATTTAGCTAGTTAACCTGGCTTTTTATTTCAAAATTGAAATCATAATATCAAATTTATACACAGCTTCAAAATCACACTACATAAATTAAAATTTACTTTTCCAATGAAAAATTGACGTGTGTGTGTGAAGAATTAAGAATAGCATTATGAATTCATAAGTTGTTTCAATTTCCGACCTCAAAAGTCAAATATGTTCTTTCATCACTCGTAAGATTCACACACCCCCAAACTTATTCTTTTCACTCTTTTCAAGCGTGTGAACTAAGGTTGAAGTCTATACTATCATCACCTCTCTAGTCTAGGTAAATCTCACTAATTGCAAGTCAATATGTCAATAAATAAGGATTCTCTATATGATTGCTTCAATCTCTAGGACTTAACTAGGCTAATAATCCCTCATCAGAAGTCGAATTTTCTTGAACAAGTGTTCGGTACTTAATCAAGGCATTTGGTGCGTCTTCTGTTTCATGCACCTTCTTTTTCTAGTTTTTTTTTTTTTTTTTTAGTTCATATGAGTAATTTTTTCTTTATATGAAACATTCTCTTCCTTAAACTTTCTAAATGACCCATGTAACAAGCTTTCAGCCGATGACTCCCAAGTCAAATGACCATAGGGCACCAAGTTGTAAAGTCCCTTGCAAGCTTAATTGCTCGAGTCATAAAGGCTACGAAGAGAAATTTTCAAATAAAATATTTTTTTTTATGCCTTGATTAGTGCAATGTCCCTCATTAAACACTTATCTAAGTAAACCAACCTTTAATTTAAGATTTTTACCAAATTGCATCATATTGACGTTAGACAATCCACACAAGATTTTTAATTTCACACATGGAATCCCTATTTATCTCAATATCTCCCTACAACAGTGAAATCTCCCCAAACTATTCTAGATTTGGTCTAAGAATGTAACATTTAGTGATTTTGGGTTTAGCATCTATGGTCCACTATTTCAACCTATCCAATTATGAAATCAACTCATTCCTACATAATGCTTAACTCAATTCACGTGCTCAATATATATCAAATTTCACATGGAAAAACAAAAAGTAATCTAAGTATGCAACTTATTCATCATTCATAGATCAATTTATAATTCAATATATTCATCATTGCCAGTTAGGCCAACTAACTCACACAAGCACACAAAATGAAAATATTTTTGAAATTTTTCAGTTTTTTTATATTAAAGCACACAAAAACAAAAAGAAAACTCACACAAAGACACAAAAATAAAATGAAAACTCATGTTTTCCACCCCCAAACTTAAACTAGACATTGTCCTCAATGTCTTTAATCCTAAATTCGCATATAAAGGGATGAGGAAGAATGTGAAGAAAAGACTTCCCTGATATGGCGTGTAATTCCATGGCTAGCTTTCATATTGCTCAGTTGGCTCCTTAGTCAATGTTGGGTTAAATGTTCCGCGACGTCATGTTCCTAAAAAGTCAAATAAGGCATTAAGATCAAATAACTGGAACATGTGTTACTTAGCTCTAACATCTAATAATCCAACTAACTTATCAAAGACCTAAGGGGAAAACGAGTAAGGTTGATGAGTCCCAAATAAAAATAAACTAAACTATCCTAAAACTTAAAAGACAAAATAAATAAAAGGGAAAAAAGCTTGGGTTGCCTCCCAAGAAGCGTTTCTTTAAAGTCATTAGCTTGACTTGTTGCATAAGTGTTTCATGGTACTTTGAATATGGCTTTGGATGTTCTGCTTATCTTGCTTAATATGACTTTGTTCCATGTTGCATTTTTCCTCCAAATTTTAGCATTGCTCTTCTCCATGTAGTATGACTTTTCCTCATTACCCATTTCGAACTCAACAATATATACTTCAATCTCTTTATAAGGTTTAATCACAAAATCCACTTTTGAGCAAACGATAAAGTCGAGGATTTCTTCTTCTTCGAATGTTGCACGTTCTTTTTCGCCAGTTGTGATTAATTTCTCGATCTTTTCAGGCTTCTCTTCTTTGATTGAAGTTTTCTCAACTTCAACGTCCATGTTCAAAACTTCCGGCAAAGAAACAATGACATCTTCATGGAAAGTCTCTTCCTCTTACTGTATTTGGTTGAAGTTTGGTAGATCTGATTCTCTTAATTGATGTTCTTTAAGCCATGGACGAAATAATATCATTGGCAAATCACCCGTGTCAAATTTGTGTGAGAGAAATAATGAAACAGGCAAGTTCATGAGGACAAGCTTTCATCAATTTCACATTCAAATTTCTTAGCTCTCGTAGTCGCATTCTTATAATGACATCTCCCATAAGCATATCTCCCTCAGCAATTCCTTGAGCTACCAATTGTTGTTGCCTTATGATGTAGTCACATACGAGCATATTGTCAAAATCAACATTGGCCATCTTTTATCCTGAAAAAGAACAAAGAAAAACAAAACAAAACAAACTAAAATAGAAAAAGAAAAATAGGTAAATAAATAAAAGAAAATAAACAAATCAAGTAATAATTAAAAAGAATAAATTAAGACTAAAAGTAAATAGTTCCCCGGCAACGGCGCCAAAAACTTGTTGAATTTTATATCCCGCAAGTGTACGGATCATGACAAGTAATAAAGTGGACCTAAGAGTCCGGATTATCGTTCCCACGAGTACTATACTTTAGTCTCAATCTATTATTTCTAACTTTTATTTGATATAAATAAACAAGAACAATGATTGATTATGAATTCTTGAATTGAAATACTTGAAATCAAATTGAATGCATAAGCGATTGATTGGAAATTCAAAGGATAACGGATATTAGGGCGGAACAATTTCACCTATTTATCACATTTACTCCTTAAATCAAGATTCATACAATCTAAGGTAGTGTTCAGTCGAATTCTTCTATTGTATTCAATTTACCCCTCTCGAGTTCTCATTGAGCCTATTTAACTAATTCAATTCCATATCTCTATGCAAATTGACATTTAGTTAAACGAAACATCGGTTCTAAGAATTCAATTATGACCGCAGCAATTAACATAGGTATCTCTACACGTTATGCCAATTTACCGGAATTTACTACTTGGTCTAAACAACAATCCGCATCTCTACGTAATTATTGTTCACGAAATTATTTAATTAGTGATCAAGTAATTAAATGCATTGAGAACATAGCAAAATCGACACATATGCATTGAGAACATAGCAAAATCAACACATCAAATAAAAGCACAAGAATCTCAATTTAAAGAAATAAAGGATCCCAATTGGTTACATTGTTCTCCCTAAATTAGATTTAACTACTCATGGGAATGAAAGAAAAATACAAAGTTATTATAGAGTACATCACCGGGTTTAGAAGAATAATGTAGAAAAAGAATCCAATCTTGCACCAAGATCTTCTTCCAACTCCCATTGATGCTTCAAAACGTGGTTTGTGCGATGTTTTCCTCCTTTGAACAGCGCTTGAGCGCTGAAAATCTGTTAAAAATCCATTTTCTGGCTAGTGCAGCGCTTGAGCGCTGAGTGTGTAGCGCTCGAGCGCCAAGTTCCTGTCCACTTTGCGTCTGTTTCAGTAATTCTGTCATAACTTTTCCTTCCGATGTCCAATTGGGATGATTCAAGTTGCGTTAGAAAGATAACTCGAAGGACTACAACTTTGATAGAAATAGCTCTTCTTCAATTCGAACTTTATCTAGGCCAAAAATGTGTCTCAATCTCCAACTAAAATTTAGACATCCTTGTGCGGTTGGAAATTGATTTGTTTTCACTCCTTTTGATCTTTCGTTGCATCCATTTGACCTCTAGCATTCTTAAATCTTCATCGTGAGTTTCGACACAACTTTTGTGTATTTACACTTTAACCCTCAAGCTTTGGATCTTTCCATTTTTTCGCCAATTTCTGCATTCTTTTCTCCAATTCTTCATCATCCATCGAGTTTCACCTAATAACACATTATATCATAAATTAGGCTATAATCTCATTAAAAGAACCACCAAATGTCATAATTTGGAGCCCGAATAAGTGTATAAAATACACTTATCACTGCCCCGTGGCAAAATTACCCGCCCTGATCCGACACGACATGAATACTCGATTAAGCAGGAGATGTTGGAATTTTGTATCAAAAATTAGTTGTGGCCAATTTAAACGATTTAAGCGAAATTCGTTGTTTGGTGAATGAGAAATTGAGCCAAACTTAAACCACTTTATCTTGAAATTGTTGGAAAAATCGTGTAGAATATTGTGGAATATTCTAGAAGATGTGTAGATGAAAAGATGTGTTTTTTCATATGGAAGATCATGACTTTTGGTATGAGTAACTTACAATAATTATGTATCTTAATTTCAAGAGATGTGTCTCTTGGTATGGTTTTGTCCTTTGACAAACATTTCCAACTACTGTATATATAGATCCTCATGTGTTTGGATTAGAACAACAATTCAATTGATAGTTCCATGTCATTTCATGTTTGCATAAAACACTTTGTAGAAATGATTATTTCTTGCATCAAAATCATGGTTATGGTAGAGATGGAACTTCGTTCGAGTTCGTTGGTCTAAGTCATTTAGAGTGCTTCTATGGCTTGACGTTGCCGTTTTATCTTGGGAGATGATTGTCAAAAAACCGTTAGCACCGATGCGGGACAAATGCATCTTAAGGACAAAGTGTCAAACACTTGCCTCGTCCAATCGCATCACTTGTATCTCATCTTTCTTTTTCCGATTTCATTCTAATTTGTATTTCGATTTCGGAAAGTAACTAATATTCTTTTGATTTCATGCTAAGGTTTGAATAAAAAAATGACACGCGTTTAAGATTGGAAAGTGATGAATCGATATTCATATATTCGAAATCGGTAATTCACTAACTTGTCTTCTCAAATCAGATTTCGGTAAGTCGAATGATATTTCGATTTGACGCATATTAACGGCATGTTTTTTATGAATATAATATGCACATTTTTGGTGTAAAATCTCCTACAATCTTAAGATGAACTTTGATGTGTTCGTTGTGCGTTTTATATTCTAGAATTCTACATATTTGTTCTCTAAAATTAAGAACGATGGTTCTATATTTGGGTCCAATTCATGAAGAGTTAAAACTTCTATTTTATTCGACTTTGGTTTTGTGCGAAACCATATGTGTGAACAAAATTACTGCTACATGGCAATAAAGGATTTCTGAACCAATTTGCATGGCTTCACAACATATAAAATATGTTTTTGTATGTTAGAATTTTCATGCATTTTATATTCTTAGTATTTGGAAAAGCGAAACAGTTATTTGGAATGCAAATGTGTGCATGTTCTTGTTTGTGTTTATTTAATGACAAGTAAACTGCTTCACATCCAATGGAATTGTGTATTTCTATGGTTGAATGGTCAAATATGTATGGCTGCAAATGCATATTATATTCATTTAATTGGTGATTGTATGCATAATTATAATCTCGATTTGAAATTGGGTTTAGAAGTTTGTCCGTTGCTTGTGTTCACGAAAATATGTTTCGAATTTAAATCACCGCAAGTGTACGATTCGTTGACAAGTAATAAAGTGGAAATTGTAAAATTTCGAGTATCGTTCCCACGAGAATTGATCTAACCTAATTTCTATTATTGTAACCTTAACCGAAACTATAAAACTCAAATTGGTAGTTTTTGTGATTTTAATATGAAATTGTAAATAAAATGCAAATTAAACTAGAATTGCGATGTAATTGTAAAACAATGGTTGAATGCAAAGTTTGAGAAAATTAATATATGGAAAAGCGCACTAGGATCCCGAATCACCAAGCAAAGTTCACTCTTAAACCCTATCTCACAATTTGACAACACGATGAGTCGTTTGAAGAATCAATGTTTCTAACCTATCCAACAATCTCTTTCGAGTAGAATTGGACCTATCCTAGTATACCATTTGACTATATTTCTATGACAAATGCAATATATAAGGATGCATGTAGTTTTGTAAACACTTAGAGATTCACGTAATGCATATCGGTATATTTCTATCCTCTATGAACAAAACGACGATTTATACCTTGTTGAATTTATTTCCCTTCTTTCGAATGCATGAAATAAACCACCTAAACTCACACAATTATCGTGCACTATAATCACGGAGACAAAAAGTGTATATAAATCATTCAATAACCATCAAACGTGTTTAAATATCAAATTGCAAAATAAATAATTAAAAGATCACAATGCGAGGTTCATCGTAAATCCTAGCACATAAAAATCTAGCTTAACATGATATTGAAATTAAATACATAAAAGTGGAACGACATCACCAAAGATGGACGAAACACGATTAATTTCTGGCCAAGAATTAATCTGCTTGTATCCGTTCTCTCCTGCTTCTCTGCCACTTCCGGTGTCTGCACATATATGAATTTCAGCCCACGGAAAATACCTCCAGCAGTTTGTCTTTTGTGTCGTCTCCCTCTTTCTCCTGCGGCGGGGGGTTCCAATATGTATTGATTTAATTTAGCCCTCAATTCCCCCACTCCAATTTCTGTCCGTGTGCGTGTCGGCGGTTCCGTTTGAATAATTCAATTTAAGCTCCCAAGAACCCTCACCTGGTGCCGTGGGTTCTCGTGCGTATAATTCTCTATTTTTGCCCCAGAATCCCCTCCTTTTCTGTCTGCATGTGTGGTATATATATATATATATATATATATATATATATATATAGAATAATTGTGCCCTTCAAAGTCTTCAATTGAGGCCCATTAAAACCAACCAATCAGCCGCCATCAATTCAATGATTTCTCGTGTAATTAGAATTTCAATGTTAATTGAATTGCCAATTTAATTGCTAATGAAAGTCCTAATCCAATTCCAAATTCCAACTCCAGCCCATTAACTCTATATTGCTCCAAGTCATCCCATCTTTAGAGTTAATGAAATTTAGTCCTTCAATTTCTATAGCGTCGACTTTAATCCTCAAAATTATACATTTCCTTCAATTTCAGCATTTTTCCTTTCCAATTGCTTCTAACACTTCCAAAACTAAAACAAAAGAAAATGAACATAAGTTAAGTAAAAATTAATAATTTGACGACATGAAACCCAAGTAAAATGACTTAAATATATGCACAAAATGCACTCATCAGCTTGCATGATTAAAATTTGGTAAATTCCTTTGTTAATTCAAATAAATGAAATTGATTTACGTGAAAATAGTTTTTGTTTGCATCTTGCGAATGTAAGTTTCTTTGGAAATGAAAAGTCACTACAGAATTGTATCCTTTCAATTCAAAATTCAATTAAATGGTTATTGATGTGTCTATTGAATTTTGAAAGAAATCTGTTTATTTGGATTCCAATTAGTTAAGTTAATTGGTGATAAACACTCGATGAAATATTTTGTCATCTTATAATATGATGACTTCAAGCAACATATTTGCTACATGAACATACTCAAATACATAAAACTATTTGGATGTGATAATCTATCATGAATTTATTTGATAGTTACGAAATGGGTATGAAAGTGTTTACTTTATTTTGACAAATGTATGTGCATTAAGGAAAATTTGTATTCCTTCTTTTGGAGAAATTGAGATCAATGATGATATCTCTAAATATGGAAATGAATGGATTTCCTCAAGGTATTGATATTCTTAGTCACGACTTGCATTGACTAAGATGGAATACACTTACAAAAATGAATGTATAAATGTTTGGAATATAAGTTGCTATTCCGTCGTGAATAAGTATTATTTAACATGAAATAATACTATCTTGTGAAATGTCACAAATGTGATATGTTGCATATGTTGGGAGAAGTTGCAATTCTTGTGAATCAAGATGCTTATTCTTCTTCATTGTTGAATTCGATTTCAATCCTGGAACCAATTAAATTTGTATATGTTTTGAGAGCATTGTTGGTCTATGTGATGACCTTAATTTAATTTGGATGATCAAATTAAAAGAAAGTTGGATTGAAGTGTATTGTATACAATTTCAATTGAAATAAATTGTGGGGTAGACGACCATTATTTTGAAAGTACTTAAACTTTCACGAAGCATTCCAATGTATATTATCCATTTGATAAATGAATTGAACTACGAAAGAGTTGATGAACTCTTAAGTTCAAGTACAAGCCAAAAATGTGGGGGTTAATATCAATGCTTGCGAACTTATATGAAAAGTTCAAGATTTGTGGATGCAACATTACTAATTCCACATGCACTCCTAATTGAGGAATTGTGGGGGTAACTTATGTTAAAAGTTACATTTTTCTATACCTTATAATCATATAAATATATCTATGAAGGTGAAAGTGTAGAAACCCCTTATATTAATTATAAGGATGATATACACTAAGCCTAAAGTGGACGAAATGGGATAAAAGACGATTACGGCCTTTGTTTGGATATGCAAGATCAATTAGAATATTTGAAAAATATTCATAAAGTTGAAATGCATTGTAATATTTCAATAATGATATTGAATACCCATGTTTCTGAAATTCACTAGTAAAAGAGATTTACTAGTGTAGTGTGTGATAGAAATCCTCTAACATTGCTGTTTAGAATTTATAAAGTTTTAGATAAAATTAGTTAGAAGCATGTAGCTTCATAAGAGGATTTTTTGGTGGTGACATGTTGTATCTATTAAATCAATCGATCGTTGTCTAGCTATATTTGATGAGATATTAAGTCACATGTAATGGTAAGTCTAGCCGTAGACATAATACCGTTAAGTAGTCGATCTCAATGGTGTAAACTCATGGTACCTTTAAAAGATTTACTGAGAGATCAAGTATACTGCATATCGAAGGGAATGAGATTAATCCTACTACGTAAGAGTCTTTATAATGGTAACCCCACCTTGTTGACTGGAGATCCCAAGATCTTGGTTCAAATGGACAACTAAGCTATGAAGATTCCATGAAACACTTAGGAAATTATTCCTACTCAATTCCTATGATAATTAAAGTGCTTTCTGCAGTATGATTGAAAGGTTAAGATACGCTTTTAATGATTCTTATATCTTGATTAAGTCAAGTAGAGTAAGATAAAATACTCTTCATAGGAGATCACCTATGTAAGTGTGAAGTGGGGCCACTTCAATGAGAATTGTTCAAAACTAAAATTCTCTAAACACTTATGAAACCAAGAATGGTACAAGGCCAAAATGGATACAATCATGAGAACCATAAATGATTTAGGGAAGACATTTGTTTTAGTACTGTTGTCTTGGTTACACCAACGGCTGAATGGTTCAAGACATCACGTTTACCAATTAGCCAGTAAGTCCAATAGTATTTCACTAAGGGAGGTTCAAGGCCAGAAGCTACCTTCTCTGATACAGTGTTTTCCGCCCTCTCTCTACTAGTGTCTGTATAGTCATTTCCATTAATTTTCATTCATGTGGGGGATTGTTGGAATTTTGTATCGAAAATTGATTGTGACCAATTTAAATGATTTAAGCGAAATTTGTTGTTTGGTGAATGAGGAATTAAGTCAAACTTAAACTGCTTAATACTTGGAATTGTTGGAAAAATCGTGTAGAATATTGTGAAATATTCTAGAAGATGTGTAGATGAAAAGATGTGTCTTTTCATATGGAAGATCATGACTTTTGGAGATCATGACTTTTGGTATGAGTAACTTCCAATAATTATGTATCTTAATTTCAAAAGATGTGTCTCTTGGTATGGTTGTGTCTTTTGACAAACATTTCCAACTACTATATATAGATCCCCATGTGTTTGGATTAGAACAACAATTCAATCGATAGTTCCATATCATTTCATGTTTGCATAAAACACTTTGTAGAAGCGATTATTTCTTGCATCAAAATCATGGTTATGGTAGAGATGGAACTCCGTTCGAGTTCTTTGGTCTAAGTCATTTGGAGTGCTCTTGTGGCTTGACGTGACCGTTGTATCTTGGGAGATGATTGTCAAGAAACCGTTAGCACCGATGCGGGGCAAATTCATCTTAAGGATAAAGTGTCAAACACTTGCCTCGGCCAATCGCATCACTTACATCTCATCTTTCTTTTTTCGATTTCATTCTAAGTATTTTGATTTCGGAAAGTAACTAATATTCTTTTGATTTCATGTTAAGGTTTGAATTAAAGAATGACACGCATTCAAGATTGGAAAGTGATGAATCCATATTCATATATTCGAAATCGGTAATTCACTAACTTGTCTTCTCAAATCAGATTTCAGTAAGTCGAATGATATTTCGATTTGACGCATATTAACGGCATGTTCTTGATGAATATAATATGAACATTATTGGTGTAAAATCTCCTACAGGTAATCCTCCCCCCGTTTGAGGGGCAGAGAGGGTATCAAATTTGTCAGGTTTTTTTGTCATCCCTCCTCATATATAGTTTGAGGACCAAACATAAACTCTTTCTTCGTGTATTTATTCCTTTGTCACCTTTGCATCAAGAACCCAAAAGTTTTGTGCTAGTTCAAGCCTATCTAGTCAAGGTATTACTCCCTTTTCTCGTAACGATAGGGTTATACATTACAATTGTCTCTAATTTCTCAAATGTACCTGATATTTTTCAATTACATTTGTCACTAAACTTTTCTCATAATGATAGGGTTATATAATGAACCTTAAAAATTAACCGACTTACAATTGAATTTTTCTAAATATTTTTCAATTGCCATTAAACTTCATAAGTGTTCCAAGTTATCACTAAACTTATCGAAATGTTCTCACATCCGTCACTCTCTTGCTCGTCTTTTTTAAAAATTAACGAATTAAATAACACGGTAGAGAGAATGATGGATTTCAATAACATGGAAACATTTAAAAAATGTTCAACGTAACTTTAAAAACTTTTATAATAAAATTCAGATATCTTTGTGAAAATAGGTTTTTACCTTTTCCAACACAGTGACCCAAAATAATCTTTTTAAAAACCTTGCTAATATATAATTCAGATATTTTTTTTTTGAAAGAATGTTGTCCATTTATTGATGGTTGACCTTTTCAAAAATAGTTTTATATGTGAAATTATACTCTCAAGATAAAAATTTTGAAGCACAATTTGTAGCCTCAAGTGTCAATAACTTTCCAGGAAATGAATTTCAGAAATGGTACATTTATGTTATTTAACTTATTTTCTCAGCCACTGCCTGAGAAACCTAATTATCTTCAACCCCCAACTATGGGTGTAGTGAATGATGTGGATTTATAGTATCCAAGTCAATTCAGAAGGTTCATGAATATAAAGAATTTTCATTAGTTAATTTTTCAAAAAATAACTACTTTAAACTTCTAGTCATTTATAAATAACATTTAATTCGACTCTCTCTTCGAATTGAGTTGACATGAACTCCAAATTTTCACCTAGTCTCTCTTAGTACTACTGCCTAAATTTTCTCCGAGGCCGGAATTGGCAAGCCAAGAAATTGTTGAAAACTTGAACCCAACATTTAAATTCTACCCCAATAAATACGCCCAGAAGACCTTCCTACCATTTACTTATGCCCTTCATCTCTGACCGCGTCCACTCGTGTCTCCCCCCCCCCCCCCCCCTCCCTCCCTCCCTCTATATAATACATATAAACAAAATTCGTATAACCCTCAAAGCTTCACATCTATTTCTCTTAGAATATGGCTTTTTCATCTCTTCACATGGCAGATGCATACTGTGCCATAGTTATTTTGGCCCTTTTGTTGTTATGCACAATCAGAGACAACTCTCTCACAGATTTTGAATTGGCGGAGGTGAGAGGAAACCAGCTCAAAGACAGGCCATGCGAGGAAATATATGTTGTCCGAGAAGGTGAAACTCTTCACACCATAAGTGACAAGTGCGAGGACCCTTTCATCGTCGAGCAGAATCCTCATATACACGATCCTGATGATGTTTTTCCTGGACTTGTAATAAAAATCACTCCTAAGCCTACCCAGGTATAGACGTGGCGATATGGTACACAAAATCTTAGCTTGTTTTCTTTTTTATTTAAATACTGTCTAATCCTTCCTAGCAAATGTGTTGTTAGAAAGGTGGATTATTGTACAATTGGACCATACTTTTAGTTATGTACAACAGGTAGGATGTAATGAGTTCAAGATTTTGATATATGGAACAAAGAGTTATAACTATAGAGAAGGGTTTCTACTTCACCTTTGAGCATCTAAGAATTAAATCTTGTATTCATTTTTTTTTTCCTTCATTTTTGTCAACTCTTCAATTTTCTATGTTATTATTGAGTCTTGGGTTTTGGCTTAGAAAGTCAATATTTCTGCATGCCGTAAATTGCAAACTATTTTACAGTTTGTATTCACATTTACGGCATGCATTTTCACATGCCGTACAAAGTGGTGTACCTTTTACGGTATGCTGCTGAACGCCGTAAAACTTACTCTTTACGGCGTTCAGCTGAACGCCTTAAATTAATTTACGGCATGCATTATAGCATGCCGTAAAAAGTGATGTACCTTTTACGGCGTGCAAATGAACGCCGTAAAACTCATTTACGGCATTTTATAGATGGCGTATTTTACATGCCGTAAAATGTACACCACTTTTTACGGCATGGCTTTATATGGCGTGCGGCCGCATACCGTAAAGAGGTTTTTACAGCATGTCTTACATGCCGTAAAAAGTATATTTTGTTGTAGTGACCAATAGTTTTTGCTCCAATTTTCAATTTAAATTAGTGCAAAATAAAAAAAAAATTTATCGAGAATCCGTTCTTGACATTCGTGTGAGAATTAACAAGTTTTAATTGTCAAATATTCAAAGAAGAAATGAAAATTATTCCATTATGTTTCGTCTTATCATTAATTTGTTGATTTCTTGTTGCCCTAGCTGCAAATTTAGTGGTACGATTCAAATACTTAAAAGAGATTTTTCTTTTTCTTTGCATTAAATCTTTCAAAGAAAAGACCAACCAAATATGACGACAAAGATTTCCTTGGAATATATTTAGCTTATATTTGACTAATATTTATAAACTCTTTGTAAATAATATTCAAGTCACCTTGTATCCACCTATTTCAAGTAACTCACAAATACTATTCACTGCATTAATAATTTTTATCTACTTATAATTTAAATTGTTTATAATACTGAAGCCGAGGGATAAATCGTTAATTTTATTATGTTGTTAACAAGACATGTAAATCTGATTTTCAATAATTTTTGATAAAAACTGATGAAGTATTTAAAAGTTGATAAAAGTTGTGAATAATCTATTACTAAACTAAATTCGTCCTAATTCCAAATTGTATCATTAAACAAAAGAATGTGTTTGTGTGTGATTATGTTGTCATTTCACAACGTGGGAATTGATGGTTCCTTTTGGTGACGATGGACGGTTAGTGGTGATCTCAATTGTCTCCCCACTGATTTCCTGTGGGTTAAAAAGTCACCCGTCCATCTTTAGACCCTGTTTGGTTTGAATTAATATCAAATTAAATTTTAAGTTAAAGTCAACAATAAATTTTAATCATACATTTCATTCAGATTCATAACTTTTATCAATTTTACTTGACATTTATTTGATTCTTCTCGCAACGTATTATTTATTCATCACATCCACAAATAATTCTTTGAAAGTACAATAATATCAAATCCTTGGAGTTTCATTCTTGCGAACGTACTACCCAAACAAAATTCTTCTTTTTTTGACGACAACAAAAATCTTCGTCGTACGTTAACATTTCCAAGTATTTTGTAACTTCTCAACATGTACCCCCATTCTAAATTTATTTACAAAAATTAGGGTGTTGTACATTAAAATTGATTATTAACTAAAATATGAAAGTAAATTTATGGATTAACAAATTAGGTCCATATTATTTGTTGATTCCTACAACATTGCTAGTCGAACACATTTTTAAATCCTTTTTATTTTTTCAAAAATAATACAAATAAAATATTAGGAAGCCCGAGAGAACTACCCTTAAAAGGATATGAATTTGACTATTCGAATGCAACACCAACTTTTAAAGGTAGATAAGCCTAAGACATGGTCGGAGAAAGTCCTCGGCAGGCTCCAACCCAAGTTTACACACCTATTCGTTGAACGCCAAACTTCCAAACTAGTCAACTAAGAAGGTCGAGTACTGGTTACGATAGGTGGACAAAAAATGTAGACGAATGATACTACATATAGGTGATGATGAAGACTTATGTTACTGTTATATATATATTTTTTTGAAGCAACTTTTTCTTGATTCCTCCTAGTCAAAAGACTCATTGTCATTCTCAATTGTAAAAACTCCGTACAAAATTAATCATAGTTTGAAGCAGTGATGGGACTAGACATTTTGACTTGGGAGGCCTAAATTAACATGCAATAGAACTTTGAAACAACATGACTTTTCTGATACCTTATTACAAGTGTTCTTCACAAGTCTGCATACTTTGATCACTTTTTATAATTACACCATCATCAATTTTGTCTAATACATCCTTCTCAATATACTTAATAAAACTATTATTCAGCCATTGATCTCTCATTCAATCACATAATCGATCCTAACATAATCATTACAAAAAATGCACTCAATCTCGCATTAGCAACTGGAAGAATTAATGTCCATGTAAAAAGCTTGTACATTAACGATACATTTCATGTTTTTTTGTAACTTTTGTGCAAGTTCACTAAGGTCTCGTAATCCTTCAAAATCTTCATCAGTTTGGATATCAATGATGTATGTGTCAAGTTGATCATCAAGTTACAAATAGGGCAGGAATTTTTGCAGTACAGGATTTTGATTGAGAAATTTAGGGATTGGGTTGAAAAACTTGGGGAATGCTATCCCGTACATATATTTGATTTTTTTAAATTTTATATGTAAAGTAACGAAAGCAAATAAAATGTCTATTGACTGTAAAGGAAGTTTTATAGTTGGTGGCAACCAATCCCAAATGTCACATATTGGAATTTGGATCCTTTTATATGTTAAAATGAAAAATTCCTTGAGATGTTAACATTGCACAACTAGGAAATCGAAGCTGATGAAGTATACTTTAAAGGAAGATGTAGCACAAAACTTAGAATTTGATGATTGCATTGAAATAAGCAATTGACTTTTGTGTGATAAATCTGCTAAAAGTAAAATAGAATGTGATGTCGAGCCAAATCTTACTCACATAAGAATATTAAGGGATAAAATTCAATGTCGAATAAAGATAATATAATATAGATCAATTTATAAAGGATTTTGTTACTCCTCTTAATAAGGTTGACATTTTAAGATGGAATTTGATAAGTGCATTTTTGTGAACTTATTAAAGCCATATACTAAATTTTTGTGTCGTTTTAGTATTGAATTTTAATTAACTTATGTTACTTTTATCTTATTTTAGTTTTGGACCCGTTTCTAATCAATTAAAAAAGAAAGAAGGGACAATTGGCAAATGGATAGAGGTTTTGGAACTAATATGTATTTGAGTAAAAGTTGAAGCACTAAGATTGAAGTAATTTGATGTGGAAGACCAAAATGGAAGAAAGAATAACTAAAAGGGCTTAAAGAAAAATTCGCAAAATTGTTATAACTGAGTAGCCATCCAGTTATATTGGCCTGACCCTAGACTTCAATAACAAAAGCCAATTTTTATGCCTTGGCAGCCGCCCCATTTTCTATTGGGCGCCCGCCTAGGCCAAGTTGGGAAAACAATTATGTTTCCTTCAGAATTCGATTCCAACAAGGAAACTTCTGTTTGAGCCATGATAAACACCATTTTTGGATATCTTTTGGGACTCTTTAGAGGGATATAAATACCAATTCGCAAAAAATAATTAGGGTGTGGAGAATTAATTGTAAAAGGAGGCAAAGAACATATCAAGATCAAATCCAAGAAGTTCAAGATTGAATTCAAGACTTTCTGGGTGATGAATAACATTTATATCTTTTGCTTTATTCTTCACAACATGTTAGACTAGATTTCTTTGTGTTAGGAGAATGATGAACCATGTAATCTGAGTTTTTAATTTTAGTTTTATATATTTGACATTAAAAATACGCTTTTGAATATTGAATGATTTATATGATTTTATTTTCTTCACAATTATTGTGCACGGTAGTCGTGTGAATGTGGTGACTTATTTCATACATTCGAAAGAAGGAGAATAGGTTTGACGCGGTATAAATCATCATAGGGTCCGATAGAGGATAGAAATATATCGCTATGCCCTATGTGAATCTTTAAATGCTCACAAAAACTCATATATTCTCATATGTTGCATCCGTCATAGAGATATAATCGAGTCACATATTAGAATATGTTTGACTTTACCCGAGAAAGACAGTTAAATAATTTAGGAACATTGATTCTTCAATATTTCAATCGTGTGCAAAGTGTAGAACTAAGTTTTAAAATATTATTATATAGAGATTCGTGATCCTAGTACATTCATCATATATTAAAAAAAAATTCAACTTTCACTCGACATAAATCTCATTCGGTTTAGTTAAAGCATTCATAATTGCATCCGCATCATTAAATTAGTTATAAATTCATCAAAGCAAACATTTCCATTCTTATTGTTTCGGTTAAAGTCACAGTAATTAGAATTAGAACTAATCAATCCTTGTGGGACGATACTCGAACTCAAAATTTTCACTTTATTACTTTTTAACAAACCATACACTTGTGGTGTGTTTTATTCAAAATATTTTTCGTGTAACAAGTTTTTGGCGCCGTTGTCGGGGATTGAGTTTTAGTTTGATTTTATTTACCTTGACTCTAATTCGGATTTCTACCTGTATTCTTATATTTTTATTTTTTGTTCTATTTTAGTTTTGTTTTCCTCTATTTTTCAAGATATATAAGTGAAAAAATAATTAGATAAAAGATGACTGTAGTTGATTTCAACAAAATGCTTGTAAGTGATTTTATCATAAGGTAACAACAATTGGTAACTCAAGAAATTGATATGGGAGATATGCTTGTGGGATATTTCATTACAAGACAACGACTACGTAATATAAAAGCAGAATGTGAACTTGATGAAATTGTCCTAGGTGACTTAACCGTTGCATTATTTCTTTCACCACACTTTGATGTGGGTGATTTGCCTATGGGATTATTTCTTCCACCAGTTATTAATGGATATCAATTAAGGGAATCACATCAACCGGACTTCTTACAAATACAACAAGAAGAGAACTCTCCATGAAGATGTTATTATTTCTTTACCAAAAGTTTTGAACACGAACGTTGAACTTGAGAAAACTTCAATTGAAGAAGAGGAGCTTGAAAAGATCGAGAAATTAATCATAACGGGCGAAAAAGAACTTGTAGCATTCAAAAAGAAAAAATCCTTGACTTCATTATTTGCTCAAAAATAGAGTTTGTGATTAAATCTTATGAGGAGATTGATGTGTATATTGTTGAGTTCGAAACGGATGATGAGGAGAAGTCATACTACTTGGAGAAGGACAAGGTTAAAATGTGGAGGAAAGTTGCAATATGGAACAAAGTAAAATTAAGCAAGTTAAGCAGGACCTCCAAAACCATATTCAAAGTGCCATAAAACACTAGTGAAAAAGTCGAGCTCTAGACTTTAAATTAAGCGCTTAATGGGAGGCAACCTATTTTCGTATCACTTACCTCTTATTTTGATTAAGTATTGCATTACAAGTAGATATTTAGGGATTGCATTAGTATTGTAGGACCATATTTAAGAACTCATGCATTTAAATGGTTTGTTTTGAACACATTTTAGGTAGTATTTTAAGAGTTGAATTAGTAACTTAGGCATGTTTACTTATTGATTTCAATTTACTTAGGCTCATCGATAACATCCTAACGTTATATTGAGATTACATTGATGTGATATGCATTCTTAAGGTTGCATTCAGATTTCAATCTTCTTAATGTTAGAAGATTGGAATTCTTTTTGGTGTGAATACATTACAAATATTTAAATCTTATTTGCTATCATTAATATTTATTTTGAATTCTTGAAACAAGAAATTGAGGCCTAGCAACAAGGAAAAGTGATGGTTGTCATGATATCTACCAACCAAACCAACCTGATCATTCTATCTATCTGCATCTATCCCGGGGAGTTTCTAATTCTTTACTCCTTTGTTTTGTTTATGTTTATTTTTTCATTGGGGATAATGTAATATTTTTGTTTGGTGGTAGAGGTGAGTATTTGGAGAATTAGGATCTTTGTGGCTTACTTTTCAACTGTTTATCGGGTTTGTATAACTTACTTAATATAAAAAAGAAAGAAATAATAGTGTCTTGTATAGTGTTGAACGACTTGTCGTCTATGATGATATTTGTTTGAATTGAGTATAGCTTTAGCTAGAATTAGACAACATCATATCTTATGCTTTTACTTGAGTACTTATCCATGTGAGATTTATTTACTTGAGCACATAGCCATCATTGACTTATCACTTATGTTAGAGATTATGTGGATTTAATGGTTGATGTATTGACCAAAGTTTGAATAAAATCCCTAAATCCTTTATATAGAAACCAGATTGCTAAAAAGTAGTTTGGAGTGGGAAGTTTAGTTCTTGTGTTTATGGAAGTTTGATGGTTTGGAGTTCTTGGATCAGATCTTTGATTGAAGGAGTTTGAGTTAAGGAGTCTAGAACGAGCACTGACCGATGTTAAAATTCGAATCCCATGTCAAAAGAAAATGCAATACATCTTACACTTCTCTTCGTAGCCTTTATGATTCAAGTTATTAAGCATGTTGGGGTATTTAAACCTAGTGCCCTATAGTTATCTAACTTGGGAATCTTGAGCCTAAAGCTCGCTACATGGGTCATTTAGAAAGCTTAATGGAGAGAAGCCTTGCACATAAGATTTAAAAAAAAAAAAAAAAAAGAGCAGCAAACAAAAATATATTCAGAGCGAAAGAAAGAAAAAGGGATTTAGATTATCAGAAGTGAGAGGTTCCATGTAAAGACTTCAAGATTTAAACTCTGGAAACTGACCGTATGACTTTGAGAAATACTTACCATTTTCCTTGTAGAGATATTAGTATCTAATTATGATCACTTTGTGTAGAAAAATGCCTTTTAATGATTATTAGGAAGCCACATGTGCAAAAATACATTGGGATTGGAGAGAAGAGCATAAGGAGTGATTTTACACAAGAGGTGTGAGGAAAACGCTGACCACACAAGGATTAGGTTTATGATTAAATCAACAACACTTGATTAGTTTTGTTCTAGTATGGGTGTGAGTTCAATATTGGTTAATCACACACACACACTAAGTTGAGCATCATATACGTAAAAATTTATTTTTGATATTATTTGGATCTTTCTAAAGTGTTATTTAAATTCGAACCTGAGGCATATGGTAAGCCGTTTGACGTTGGATTTGTTATTGTAGATTTGTTTAGGTTAGTGATATGTTTTATTTCCTAAGTTTTCTTGTGTTTTGTTTTGTTCAAGGACAAACAAAGGTTTTAGTTGGGGATAATTTGATAAGTGCATTTTTGTGAACTTATTAAGGCCATATTACTAATTTTTTGTCGTTTTAGTATTGAATTTTACTTAATTTAGGTTAATTTTATCTTATTTCAATTTTGGATCCATTTCTAAGCAACTGATAAAGAAAGAAGGATCAATTGGCCAATGGATGGAGGTTTGGGAACTAATATGCACTTGAGTAAAATTTGAAGCACTAAGATTGAAGTAATTTGATGTGAAAGACCAAAATGAAAGAAAGAATGGAGAGAATGGCTAAAAGGAAAATTCGTAAATTTTTTATAACTAGGCAGCCACCCCAGTTATATTGGTCGGATAGCTGCCTGACCCTAGACTTCAATAACATGAGCCAATTTTTATGCTTGGGTGGCCGCCTCATTTTCTACTAGGCCCTCGCCTAGGCCAAGTCAGGAAAAAAATTCCGTTTTGTTCAGAATTCGATTCCAACAAGGAAACTTCCGTTTAAGCCATAATATGCAGTATTTTTGGAGATCTTTTAGGACTTTTTAGAGAGATATAAATACCAATTCTCAAAAAATAATTAGGGTGTGGAGAATTAATTGTAAAAGGAGACAAAGAACACATCAAGATCAAATCCAAAAAGTTCAAGATTGAATTCAAGAATTTCTAGGTGATTAACAACATTTATATCTATTGCTTTATTCTTCACAACATGTTAGGCTAGATTTCTTTATGATAGGAGAACGATGAACCATATAATATGAGTTTTAAATTTTTATTTTATATATTTGACATTAAAAACACGTTTTTGAATATTAAATGAATTATATTATTTTATTTTCTCCACAATTATTGTGCGCGATAGTTGTGTGAATATGGTGACTTATTTCATGCATTTAAAAAAAGGAGAATATGTTCGACGCGGTATAAATCATCACGGGGTCCGATAGGAGACAGAAATATACCGCTATGCCCTATGTGAATCTTTAAGTACTCACAAAAACTCATACATTCTTGTATGTTCGCATCTGTTATAGAGATATAGCCGGGTCACATATTAGAATATGTTTGATTTTACTCGAGAGAGACTGTTAGATAATTTAAGAACGTTGATTCTTCAATACTTCAATCGTCTCTCAAAGTGTAGAACTAAGTTTAAAAATATTATTACATAGGGATTTGTGATCCTAGTACATTCATCATATATTATAAAAAACTTCAACTTGCATTCGACATAAATCTCATTCAATTTAGTTAAAGCATTCATAGGGATGTCAAAGGCCGAGCCGAGCCGGCTCGAACCTTACTCGCACAAGCTCGGCTTGTGCTCGTGGCTCGTTGATAAACTAGCCGAGCAGCCGCTGGCTCGTTTGTCACGGGCGAGCTCAGCTCGGCCCACGAGCTTGTCGCTTGTGGGTGGCTCGTGAGCCAAGTCGAGCTTTAGCTCGTTGGCTCGCCCTCCCCCCCTTTTTGTCTTTTAATATACCTTTTCTAAACCTAATATATATATACACATTTGGTCATTTTCTAAACTTTTTTTTAAATATACATTTTCTAAAATATTTTTTCTTTTTAAGAATAATAATAATAAAAAAAAGATAAACCCTCTTCTTTTATCCGGATTTAGGACCGACTACTTCAATTTCGAGTGGCAGAGTTAAAAATTGTACATGAAGAACTTGTTATGTATACAATTTTTTAAAAAAATTATAAAGGTATTAAAATAAAATTTTGTGATGAATATGGTTAAATTAAATATCACTTATTTGACTACATGCAATTTCAGCATATTTGTCTTGCAGTCGAAAATGAGCGTCTTCTTAGTCCTTCACGCACATTAATGCTTCCAAAATATCTTCTTTCAGTCGGCTCCTGATCTTTGGAGAGAACCCTCTTACCTGTACTAAAAGCAAACTCCGAAACTACAGTACTAACCGGATGTGTTAGTAAATTTGTTGCCATTACAGAAACTACCGGCCATTGACGTTCATACTTTCGCCAAAATTCAATTACTTCTTCTGAACTTTTCTTAATTGTTTTGTTACTATGCATAATATAATTAAAGTAATCAATTAATTCAACAGACAATGCATTTTGACTATTACTCGATGTTTGAGTACATGTAGTGGAAGACAAACTACTAATAGTACTAGAGGAACCACATGTAAATACAGTTGAATCATATCTATATGAATTCATGCCTTCGAATAAATTTAAAATTTTAGCATCGTTATCTCCTATAGCAGTGGGAAAAGTAGTTGTATAGCCGGAAGGTACCTGATTAATATGAGTACCCATCCATTGAGCATATAAATCATACATTTCACATAAAGTTTGTTCCAAATTTATATAAGTGATAGATATATTAAAAGTTAAAGTTTGTGAAATTTGATCAATTACAAATTTAGTACCCGATAAATTATATCGGGAGTCCATGACGCATACTAACGGAAATAACATAGGCAAACCTTTCCAGTATTTTCTAAACTTTAATTACATGGAGTATATAACTGAACTAAAATGGGGGTCATCTTTAAATCTATGAAAAGCCATAGAAATTATATAAAGACGTTCGAGGACCATACAATTAGTGGGATAATAAATATCAGACAAAATATTTGTATAATCATAAAAACTTGTCAAAAATTTTTAATTTTGAAAACTAAACTCCAATCGGACTAAGTCAAAAAAGTATTGTTTTCATCTCTAATATGCATACTGTTATAAAATCCAGTTATTAAATGTTCAAAACCTTCACATGATTTTAATAATAAGTAAGTGAAGTTTCATCTATGCTCTACGTTACTAATAAATGTTTTTGTATGCGTCACCCTAGCTTGGACACAAAATATCTCAAATACTTATTTTCTATTAGGTGCAATCGTAATATATACTAGTGCATTCCTAGTTAGTTGAATTTCATCCTTAACATGTTTTAAACCCTTTTGTACTATTAAATTAAAAATATGGCATACACATCGAATATGGAACAAATAACCACTGAAATCGGGTTGAAGCGCTCTATGCAATTTATCTCGCAACGACATTCTTTAATAATGTTCATAATAACATGAAATATATTGTTTGCGTTGTGCGAGAACTCAGTAATTTTAAAAGCAATAATTTTTTTATGCATGACCCAAAGTGGGTCTATATAGTGTGCAGTTGCAGCTATATAACCTCTTTTATTAATCCATTCCCACATATCCGAAATTAAAAATATCACACCCCCATATTTTTCTAAATCGCCAATCAATAGTTTCTTTGAATTAATGAAATATTCTATTGTATCAAAACGAAGAGTATTTCCACTTATCCCAATGTACCTCGGTTGAAGATATTGTTTCATGCAGGAAACGAAATGTTGGTTGTCAGCTATTACTAGTGGCAACTCAGTTGCAGCACGAACTTGACCATTCCCGTCTGAGCTTTCTCCTCTGACTACATCCACGTAGAAAGTGGCGTAGTAGTAGCAGCGGTACCTGGACTACCAAATTGTAGTTGCGTTTGACCAGCAGGGAGAAGTCCATGTTTGGCCGCACATGTTTTGCAGTGGCGGTTGAGGTGGGTGGTTCCAATACCTTTTTGTCATGTCAATCATTGTTGATAGTATTTACATACTGCTTTGGTTTCTGAAACTCCATTGACCACACGACCTATTTGGACCAATTTAAAATGTTCCCACCATTTTGCATGCCTTTTCCCCTTTCTCTTCCGTCTTGCATCGAGAATATCTAATACACTTTCATCATTCTGTTCCAAATCAATTGGATGATAGCATCAACATCAATGCCATCCAAATCAATTGGATGACTAGCATGAGCATCGAAATTCTGAATATTTTCTGGAATGGATAATTCATTTAGACCAGCGAATTCATTCCTAAATTGACTATGGGCGTGCTTGTGATTCGCCTCCGACACTGAACAAGTTTTCAACAAATGAGAGTAGATCAATTTGTGATTGGAAATTTATAATGGGATAATTGATATTGAATAATTGAAATTGAATGTTGAAGTAGAATTGAGAAGTGAATGTAGATTATGTAGTAGTGTAGAAAATCGATTAAAAATAAAATATAGAAGAGTACAGAATGATATTGAAATATAAATAGTAGAGTAGAGAATGAGAGATTGATATTAAGGTTGGTAAAAAAAAATGAATGAATAGATGGGTATTTATAGGGGGGAAAATAAAATTGAAAAAAAAAAATTCAGTGACCAAACGGTCATTGAATTTTCAGTAACCGTTTGGTCACTTTTTTATTTTTTTTATTTTTTTTGCGAGCCACGAGCCGAGTTGACTCGTGGCTCGCAAATTACATGAGCCTGGCTTGCAGGCAACCATCGAGCAGGCTTGGCTCTCTGGAGAGCCGGCCTTCTCTACTCATGCTCAAGTTCGTCTTTTTTATGAGCCCGAGCAGCTCGTGGCTCGTTTTTGACTAGTAGAGCGGTCGAGCTGACCAGTCGCTCGGCTCAGTTGCCACCCCTAAGCATTCATAATTGTATCTGCATCATTAATTTAGTTATAAATTCGTCAAAACAAACATTCTCATTCTTATTGTTTCGATTAAGGTTGTGATAATTAGAATTAGAACTAATCAATCATTGTGGGACGATACTCGGACTCAAAAAGTCTACTTTATTACTTGTTAACGAATCGTACACTTACAATGTGTTTTATCCGAAATATATTTTTGTGTAACAGAACTCCAAGTCTTATCAGAGAAAACATGTTCAAAAATCTCGAGTTAAATTATTCAATCTTCATCAGACACGAAAGCAATATCATTCGTGTGATTACATCGTGTAAATTAGAGATTAGAAGTGATAAATTGTACTTGATTCTCAAATGGAAACCTAGTCGAGAACTTGAAACAAATGATCGATCATCATAAGTCATTAATTACATACATATTCACGTTCTTAAAAGTGAAGTCTAAATCACCTAACATGGGTATGAAAAATGTTATTGCCAATTCTTGTTCGTAGATGGTCAAAATTGAGTAATTTATGAACAAAAAATACACTATGAATGAGATGTAAAGGAAATGGTTTTGTTTTTAGAAAAAATGATTTTCTTTGAAGGACTTCTATTTTAATTTTTGCTTCTTATAGAAGAACTTTATGAGGAATTTACCTTAAACCAACTTCTTTTGAAAACTTCTATTATATATATATATATATAATAGAAATTTTTATAAAATTATGTACATAATGTAAAAATGTTGAATAAATGTTGATTGCTCTTATTTTTCTATTTTGAAGTCGGTAAGGGGCTGTTCTCTTTATGTTTCAATTTTGTATTTTGAGTTTTGAATTCGTTTTGTGTTTTGTGTGTTTGTGAGTCTGTTTTGAAATTTCTGAAAATGTTTTATGTTTGTCATTCTTAAAAACTATTTCTGAAAACATGAAAATGGAAAACGCATTTACTTTAAAATTTTGAGAATTTTTTTAATAATATTTTATTCAAAAAATATAATTATTCAATAAATTTTAATGGTTTAATGTTAATATAGTATTAAATAACATATAAATTTTGAAACTGGTGAAACTTCAAATGTTTTTTTTCCAGATATTAGAAACACAACCTAAATTACATTTGACAAAACAGTTCAATCGATATGATTAGAAATTTACGTGTCATGACAAAATAATCTTACACTGAACAAAATATAAAATAAACAGTTCATTCGATACGATTTGAATTTTGAAGTTGATTCTTTTCATGTGTCAAACTCTATATATGTCTATAATAATTCTACTCTTATCGTAACACAAGTTTTGTTAGCGGGGGAGCGGAGTACAATGTGAAACGATTGCATGTATTGGTCTAAAAAGGACTATTTACCATCGTCGTTAAGAGCACATTTTCAATTCACAAGTAAACTACTTTTAAAAAAAAGTGATGCCAAACTATCATCCTGGATCTTGTGAGATAAACAAATCTATATATTGAAATAAACATTAAATTTGAGCTCAAAAGGATAAACCTCACAATAATAAAAATGGATTTGAACAAATCCAAAGCAATATTTAAACAATTTGATCAAAAGATAAATACAAAGGAAAGAGTAGTTCTTAAATTAACACTAGAATCAACTACAACACAACTTCTAGCTCTAAACAATGACAACATAATATGAAGCCATAATATGAAGCCACAACTTCTCGCTCCTAGGTATGTGAGTTGTACTTCTGCACAGTAGTAAAATCTATCTCTGATCAAAAGGAAAAGGCTAGCCTGTCCCTTTGTTTGCTCTCTCATAGGGAAAACAAGCAATTCATGCCCAGCAACGATTGAGAGCAAAACTCATGCAGGAAAACAAGCATCCACCATTTGTAATATCATTTCCATAACAACCATTTGAATTTTGACACTCTTGAGTTAATTATCATGTAAATTCAACTAAAATGTAATGTGAATAATGCCAAAAAAAAAGGCACCATAGAAAAGAAATAAAAAATAAAGTTAAAAGCCAACAGAATGCAGCTTCAGAGTGACACCCACTTCTCGCAAACCCTGAGATAACTACGATCCATGAAACCACATTCCTTTCAGGCAGTTCATCAAACACTCTCACTGCCTTGGAGAATGCATTTTCAATCTAACAAAATTACAAACTAATGAAGGAAAAATAGATGCAAACCCAAATCCATATCATCAAAACCAAATCTATACCATCAACTAGATGCAAAACCAAATAAATTCCAAGGCAACCATTTCTTAATAGCCTCATCATCAGCTTCCTTTGAACAGCTGAAAGAGGCCACCATGGTCACGGCAACGCTGCCACTTTCTGGGACCGCTGCTACCTTCATCATCTTTGGGCACAGAAAGAAATTCCTTGACCCCAACGACATAAGCTTCTCCTTCCTATCCAAACCTGTGCACACCACTCAATTAATTAATACATCTTAATTGATTTATTTTTTTAATTTATATTACTCTTCATTTGATGAAAAAACTTCACAAACAACATTCATTTTCAATAAATCAAGCAGCTCGGAGACAAATTAACAATCCAATGGCTGTAATTAAAAATAGAAGGTGAGAGAATCATTACTTTCTAAGCTAAACTGAGAATAATGGAGATCGAAGCCGAATGAATCGGCAGAGGAGATAATAGGTTGACGGCCTTCCTTCGCATACTACTGTAGAGCCGTCGTAATCAAGTCATCCACCGTTGCATCTGGCGACATCAACATCCGGCGAAAGGTCGGTTTTGATTTAGGCTCCGTGTTTTTTCCTTTTCCAGGCGATGAAAAACGTTCCATAAACTACGACTCTTACATGGCCTTAAGAAGATGCCTCTTCCGCCTCGCCTCAGGTCCGGCCCTGTCGCCGGCGTCGAGAAGAGAGAAGAGAGAAGCCAGCGGGGGCAAGAGAGAAGAAGAGATAGGATTTAAGTTAAGACAAGAGAAGCCAGGGACAAAATCTCAAAACGGTGTTTCGTGTGTTTCCCATTTTTACTGTACAAAACACTGAAAACGCCCAAAACGAGATTTTTCTTGTTTTGGCCTTTTTAGTACAATTTTTTTTTTTCAAAAACAGAAAATAGAAAACGACCCGAAAACGACAGAGAGAACATGGTCTAAGTCTTTGTTTAGTGACATCAGTCATAAAGTACGAAAACAAATTTAAGATATGACAATAAAAATATACATTAAAAATTAATAAAACGGAAAAAGTTAATATTTTTCAAATTAAACTGACGAGATGACTCATTTTATTGATCTATTTATGAATCAGATCTCGTTTCTGTTAGTGTTTTCGACAATGATGTATTCGCCCGTGATATTTCTAGCATATAAAGTAAAAGTCATTAATATAGCAAATATAGAACATAGCATACAAATATAATATCATACAACACATGTCTTTATAAATAACGTGATTGTGCTCATATATCTATATGATGCAGCACCATATACTAATTATAATTAACATTTCAAAATTTTTTTAATGCCGAAAATTTGGTAAATATGAAAAAAATATTTAAATGATTTTTATTTGATATAAAAATCAGTCAAAGATCAATATAAAATGGCTTATGTTTACGTTTTGGCAAAAAACATTGGTGCCGAAGTTGAATATAATTGCACCTATGCTAATGTCTCATCATCTCTCCTAAAAATAATTATCAATCATAGTTTAATAAATAATAAAACAACTAAATAAAAATCATAGAATACGAAATATTAAAAATATAAATCGCCAAGCTAAAGATAAGTCATAGTAGTGGAAAAAGATCTGACATATAGATGTCCAACAAAAGATAGCTCCACACATTCATAAATATGAATAAAAAAACTTATTTGCGTGAATATAATGAGACAATAATATGGTCAAGATGCCATTTGTTTAGGATGCTTCAAACTGATGTATATATACAATTAGAATGATTCATGATAATAGATAAATCTAAAATAGAAATTTCATACAATTAAATTAATGATATTAGAAATTAAATTGAAATGCGAACTTATAAGTAGCTTATGTTCATCATTTAGATAGACATTACTAAAAGAAATAAAAAATAAAAATAAAGAGAAACAGAATTACATTATATTTTGAACATGATCAAAAATTTCGTTAAAGACCAAAACAATCGTGTTTTTTCTTTTTGTAAAATTTGTCTCACACAAATTGACTTCTCCGATTTTCAATGTCCAAATGAATACATTCACATACATAAGCATCATCTAGGCAATTTTCGAGTTGTAAGAAGCTCTAACCCACAACAAATTAATTTCATTGAGAACAGTTCTTAGCTTTAATCCACAACAAATTGCTTTATTTAACAATAGTTCTAGAATGAGAAATGTTGGTTTTTATAGCTGTAATAATTTTAATTATGTTTATTACATAGTGTCTATACCACAAAGTAGCCCCTGCATCTCCCATCTCATTTATTTACATTAATTATTAATTATAAAAATAGACATCTCTCAATCTCTTTCACATGCTCTTTATTGGCAGGATATTCAAAAACATAGCCTTAGCAGACTCTCTGCATCTTCCTTCATCTTACGTTCTCTCTATATATTGGAATTTTTAATCTGTTAGTGTTGTATGAATGGTTTAAAATTTCAACACATATTATAATGTTAATAATTCATTTAGTTTCATATAATAATAAGAATATATCATAAAATGATTGAGAATTTAAGTGCGAAAATGAGTAAAGATTATAGACGTTTATTGTAGTTATAATTTTGTGTCGTTAATAAAAAAATTTAGTGGGAATATAATTGCCCTATCATTTGATATTCCATTTTTATCTAAACTTAGTATCATAGGAATTCATATGTAACAATAAATTTAAAAAAAAAAACTTTTAAATAAGGTTAAATATAAAATAAAATAAAATTATATCAAATTATATAGTAACATTTTGTATGCATTAAATATAATATTTAAGCAGCCATTTAAATAAGGGAATATAGATGTTATTTTTTCAAATTGACTAATTCAATTGAGAGAAGAAATTTAAGTTATATTTTTATAATAAAAGTTGTTAATAAAAATTAATATAATATTAAAAGGATTAATTTAGGAAACTGTTGACAAATAGAAAAAGAAAAGAAATGTTTTAAATTTCATGTTGAATAAATTGAATTAATGTTATTAATTAATTATTAATAAAATTAAAATTAAATAAGGTTATAATGGGCATATAATTAAATATGTAAGGAATTAATGTTATTAAATTTATTATTAACAAAACTAAAATGAAATAAGGATATATTGTGCATATAGCTAAATATGTAAGGGTAAATTGGGTATTCAAAAGTTTTTCTATAATCCTCCCTTTTAATCAATATTTTAAAACCCAAACTGGGCATTGATCCGGAAAAGCAAAAGGATCAAAGCTTAAAGGGTTGAAACATGGTCAAATCGGATAGCTAAAAAAGAAAAATAAATATATTTTCAAAACGTATATGACAATAGATATTAGTATTATATTGTTAATTGAAATATTTGAATATTTTCTTTTTTTTATTAATTAATATAAGACAAAAATAATTAATTGACTCAATTAAATAATTAATAAAAAATGAGAGGATGAGGGAATAGAGTTGTACTTAGAAAAGAATAGACATTAATGATTACAAAAATTTAAAAAAAAAAAAAAAAGGGCTGAGATCAAGGCTTAAAGGATTGAAACATGGTCAAACCGAATAGCTAAAAAACGAAAAATAAATATATTTTCAAACTGTATACGACAATAGATAATGGTATAATATTGTTAAATGAAATATTTGAATAGTTTTCTTATTGTTTATTAATTAATATAAGATTAAAAAAATAATGAATTGACTCAATTAAATAATTAATAAAAAATGAGATGATGACGGAAGAGAGTTGTAATTAGAAAAGAATAAACATTAATGATTACAAAAATAAAAAAATAAAAAATTGGACTGAGATTTGTCCACGGGGTCAAGGCTTAAAGGATTGAAACATGATCAAACCAAATAGCTAAATAAATAAATAAATATATATATATATATATATATATATATATATATATATATATATATATATATATATATATATATATATATATTTTTTAAAAACGTATACGACAATAGATAATAGTATAATATTGTTAATTGAAATATTTGAATAGTTTTCAATTTTTTTATTAATTAATATAAGATAAAATATAATTAATAAAAAATGAGAGGATGAGGGAAGAGAGTTGTATATCCTCCTTTACCTTAAAAGAGAGGATGACAAATTTACTATTCACTTGAAACCGAGTGTTCACACCATTGTAGCACATCTCGTTCAGCACTGTTTTGTTTTTCCCGCCTTAAAATATCTACCTTTATTGCCACACTTTGTAAACAATGAGGGCTAGATATTTTCTGTAGATATTTATTTTTAGAGTGAAAAAACAACCATTTTATTATACATTTGCCATACATTTCTCTCTCTTCTTATTCTCTCTTCATGTTTCTCTACGGCAAGAGCTTGAAATAATTCTTTTCAATTATTCCAAAATTAAACCTTATAATCTTCGACATATTTGCAGAGTAACGTGGTATTAAAGGTATATTCTTGCTTCTTGTTGTTTGATTTTGGTTTTTACATTTCATTTTCGTCTCTATTTTTGTTTTGTATTCTATTGTTTATGAATCTATTGAATATTTTCTCATTCATCTTAGTTTTGCATTCACATTTTATTGGATGATGATTCGAAGATTAAATATGTATTTCATTCATCTTAGTTGTATTCATTTTTTCCTTTTTCTTAGTTTTCTTATACTTCCCTAATCTATCTTCCGTCATTTGGATGAAGTTTTTTCCTTGAACAATTTATGATTTTGGAATATTTATGAATTGGTGGTTTATGGGATTGATGAACTCTTGTTATGTTGTTTGTAGTCTTCATTCACATGTAAAAGGAAAAAAAAAAAAAAAACCTCCGTGCATGGAGCTTTAAAGCTCCATGAGTGTTTGTTTGATGATAAATAATCTAATCTAAAATCTAAAAATGGAAAAAAAAAAATTAGTTTCTTAATCTTAAGCTAGAAGGAAAAAAAAAATTTTTAAAAAAAAAAAAAAAACCCTCCCTGTTAAAGCTCCGTGCACGGAGCTTTTTATTATAGAGAAGATATTTTGTATAAAATATAATTAGTTTGGAAACATTAGTATAAAAAAAAATGGCTAGCTCCGTGCGCCACGGAGTGAAGTCTTCATGACGCACGAAGACTTAAAAAAAAAAAAAAAATGGTCCGCATAGTGTGAAAAAATTCGAACAAAAATAAGAAAATAACTTAAATCAACAATTTGTAAGGGGAAATGACTTAAATTGACGATTTGGAAGGGAAAACGGCAAATTTTGGCATTGAAAACGACTCCCACGCAGCAGAGCTTGGTGGCCACGACGTGCGCGCCGAATAGACGTTTCCGAATTGGGGTGATGAGCGCGATTCTGATAACCGTATCCAAAGTTATGGTCGAAATTCTTTAAAAAAAAAGGACCAAAATTGCACAAAATACGACGACGGGGACCGAATTGTACAAGTCCCAAAGGTTTAAGGGCCTCAGTTGCAATTTATGAAGGATGAAATTGATAGAACATTCAAATGATGAGGACTAACAAGTACAAGATGAAAGTTAAAGGACTTCAAGCGCAATTACCCCGAGGACTTAACTGCTAGAAATGAAAAAAAAAAAATTAAAGTCTACGTGCGCCACTGAGACTTCACTCTGTGGCGCACGAAGCATTAAATTTTTTTTTTTTCATTTCTTGCAGTTAAGTTTTCGGGGTAATTGCGCGTCAAGTCCTTCAACTTTAATTTTGTACTTTTTAGTCCTCATAGTTTGACTTGTTTATCAATTTCATCCTCCAAATATTGCAACCCTAGGTCCTTAAAATTTTGAAATTTGTATCATTCGGTCCCCAAAGTCATGTTGTGTGCAACTTTGGTCCCTTTACCGTATGTCGACTATAACTTTTCATACGGTTATCAGAATCGACCTCATGACCCCAATTCGAAATCGTCTATTCGGCGCGCACGTCGTGGCCACCAAGCTCTGCTGCGTGGGAGTCATTTTCAATGCCAAAATCCGTCGTTTTCCCTTCCAAATAGTCAATTTAAGTCATTTCCCTTACAAATCTCTGATTTAAGTTATTTTATTATTTTTGTTCGAATTTTTTGCTTGTTGGTTTTTTGTTTTTGGTTTTTTTTTTTTTTCACTTCACGGATTTTTTTCTTTTTTGATATTTTGGGTTGAACAGTGGAAAAATGATTTTTTTTTTTTTTTTTAAACTTCCATCCTTTATCCATTTTCTCCTCCTATTTACATTCTGTTGACATACAAAAAATGAAGCGCAATTAAATGGTCCAAGTATTGGAGCCCAGTTAGAGAGTTCAAGATATAGGCCAAAATGAGACCATTTTAGAGTATAGCGGAGGCTCATAAACAAAGTACTATCATCGCCCAAACCTGGAGGACGCCAAAGATTTGAGCGAATGAAGTGCCTTACTGTCGCCTAGAGCGATGATCTCATTCTCGCCCAAGCCTTTGAGTCGATTGAGATTTGAGCGAATATGGTGTCTTGTGGCTACTTCAAACGACGGTTATTGAAGCGGTTATTGAGCAACCTTATCACACCCCACGGTCCAAGAATCTCGGTTACAAGCGGTTAAATTACAAGAGTAATAGTAACAGTTACAAACGGCAGTTCCTTGACAAGTCAATCATCACTAAGAAAGTGGATAGTTATAGAACGCCAATCAGTTTCTAGGTAGTTCTACAGAGAAAATCGTCAAATGAGTATAAAAAGGAGAAAAGGACATAGAAGGAAGAACCCTGAATCAATCACTTTGAAACAGAGAATATGTAATTTTATTTCTTTTATTTCTTATCATCAAACTTTCAAATTGCTTTGTGTGTTTGTGCCCCTTGAAGGCGTTTTGCTTCTTGCTACTTGTAATTTTCATAAATAAAACACCCCTGGTTGGGACAAAGGTTTGTTCCTTACACAATCGTCTGAAATCATCATTTAATTGTTAGCGATGCTCTATAATCCACTCGAAACACATTCGCATTCATCTAGATTATTATATATATGTTTTCATTCACGTTTGCAAAATTCTTAAGTTATTTAGATGACTCGATGATTAAATATACACTTTATGAATTTATATTTATTATTAAAGGTAGATTTTTGCTTCTTGTTGTTTCATTTTAGTTTTGCATTTCATTTTTTACGTTTCGTTCTCGTTTTGAAGTACAATAACTCATATTCAATATTTTCTTAAATGTTAAAATCAAATCAATTAAAACCCCAAAACACTTCATGAACTCTCCCGTGACATAGAGACATATCTCTATGGTGCACGAAAAGTACACATTTAAGTTTGATTACAAATTACATGAAGATCTATATTTACAATGAAATTGGAATTCTATGTTGGAGCAAAATCAAATTATACCCTACACCAAGGAAGCAACTAAGATCTACTAAACTTCTTTTTCAATTGTTCTTTTTTTAAAATAAATAAATTATGTGGTCTATATATAATATCAGCACCATCCAAATTTAACGTAAATGAAATTTTACTTATATTGAAATTAGAACATAATTGAAATTAAATTTGTAAAATTAATTCTAACAGTCATCTTTTACTATTAGCAAATAGTTGAATATAAAGCTAATGACAACTTGGATGATTTAAATTACCCATATCTAACATTCAAAATGTAATCCACAATAATTTAACATAATTCAACATATTTAACATACTAACATTACCTTCAAAATGATTAATGATTACAAAAATCAAAATTGGACTAAGATTTGTCTACAGCCATATGCATGTGCTTTTAATTTGTCCCACATCGAATTCCCACACGAAAGCCACTGGAAATTGATTCTATAAATAGGTGGGCCAGTTATTCAAGAAACCTGCTTTCTGGGCCTTCTACTCCAAAAGGACTGAAGGTTGAAAAATAATTAACTTTTAAAAATTCAACCAATCGGAATAACCGGTTTTTAAGCTTCCAGTCTCTTCCAATTAGTGCATAAATTGGTCATTTAACCGGTTTTTTTAGTGGTTTTAAATTAAGCCTGTATTTAGTAGGCCATTTTGGGGCATATTTTTAGAAATTTTCCTGCCGCAGTAAAAGTGCAGGTGTATTTATTGTCCATCTGAAACAGAATTACCTTTTTACTCTAGTTTTACATTTATTTCAAAGTTAACGAGGGGCATTTCAGGGAATTTTCATGCTGTTGAGTCAAAAAAAAATGGTTGTATATGAGCCCACTAATTGTTTCAACCTTTTTACTCTAATTTTACATTTATTTCAAAGTTAACGAGGGGTATTTCACGAAATTTTCTTGTTGTTGATCGCCGAGTATCAAGACAAGAGGCCCAATCCGAATCACAATAAGCCAACAGTTGAAGGGAAGAGTTGGCAGAAAAAAATATGCCTTGTCCAGGAGCAGCTTTCATGTATCGCAAAATCTTATAGGTTGCGGCTAAATGATCAGAAGCGGGACTGGACAAGAATTGACTGAGAGTATTAATAGCATAACAAATATCAGGTCGAGTTATAGTCAGATATAGTAGCCTCCCAATTAGCCTACGATAAACAGAAGCATCCTTTAATACAATGCCATTCTCTTTACTGAGCTTTAGATTTTGTTCCTTGGGAACTTGAACAGGTTTGTAGCCTAGAGTTCATGAATCAGCAAGTATTTAAAGGGCATACTTGCGTTGACAAATGTAGATCCCATGAGGGGAACGAGCTACCTCAATGCCAAGAAAAATTCGAAGAGGGCACAGATCTTTGATTTTGAATTGATCATTCAAGAAAGTTTTCACATCAGTAATTGTGTCCTAAGAATTGCTAGCCACAAGTATGTCATCAACATACACTAAGATTACTGTGAAGGATCTATCAAATGACTTGATGAAAAGACTATAATCGTATTTGGACTGAGAAAAACCAAAAGCCAGTAAGCATGAGGTGAGCTTAGCATACCATTGTCTAGACGCCTGTTTTAAACCATATATGTTCTTCAAGAGTTTGCAAACATGATCAGGTTCTCCTTTAGTATATCCAGGCGGTTTCATCATGTAAATTTCCACTTTTAAATCACCATGGAGCAAAGCATTATTGACGTTGAATTGGTGCAAAAACCAGCCTCGAACAGCTTTAATGGAAAGACGGCACCTGACAGTCACCATCTTTGCTACTGGTGAGAAAGTTTTAGTATAATCAATGCCCTCTTGTTGAGTATAACTCTTGGCCACCAATCGGGCTTTAAACCTTTCCACACTGCCATCTGAATTCCTTTTTTGCAAAAATCAATGAGGATCCAAGTATTGTTCTGTTCTAAGGCATTAAATTCAGCCTCCATAACAGTGCATCAGCCAAGATCTTTCACTGCTTGGGCATAGGTGGTGGGTTCAATAATAACAGAAAGGGAAGAAGAGAAGGCCTTGAAAGAGGAAGATAAATGATCATATGACAAATAATGATGTAAAGTGAATGAGCAAGTAGGAGATATCTGAACCTTTGAGTGAGATGTGGGAGTCGATGTAGCTTGTTGACAGAGGAAATCCCTTAAGTAACTGGGAGCAGTCCTTGTTCTTGTGGACCTGCGAAGATTTGGTAGAGAAGGAGGGGGTGATGAAGAAAAGATAATGTTATCAGGTGATGGAATTGGAGGTGAAAGTTGAGATGCTGGGGCTTGTGGATAATCAAGAAGGTTAGGAAGAGGGTAGGTGAATACTAGTGGAAGGGAAGAACATGTGGTTTCTGGATGAGAGTTAGTAAGTTGAGTAGAAAGAAAAGGAAAAACTTGCTCATGAAAAATAACATTTCTAGAGACAAAAGTAGTGTTGGCGGTAAGATCAAGAAGTTTGTAACCCTTAACCCCATAAGGATAGCTTAGAAAAATGCACTGTCTACCTCTAGGATCAAACTTCTTGCGGCCATGGGAGATGGTAGTGGCATAGCAAAGGCATCCAAAAATTCGAAGATGAGTGTAAGTGGGTTTGGCAGAAAATAAGACTTCATATGGTGATTTATTTTCAAGTAAAGCTATGCGAATTCGATTAATAAGGTACACAGCAGTGAGTATGCAATCGTTCCAGAAATGAAGAGGCAAACCAGATTGAAAACGAAGAGACCTGGCCACATTTAGAATATGTTGATGTTTCCTTTCAACTATTCCATTTTGTTGAGGAGTCTCCACACATGATCTTTGGTGGATAATCCCCTTTTTTTGTTAAAAAAAATCAGTCATTTGGAACTCAGTTCCATGTCACTTCAAAGGGCTTTGATTTTAGTGGTAAATTGGGTTTCAGTAATAAAAGAATTCAATGCACTTTCTAGTCTCAAACTTACTATGAATAAGATAAACCCATGTAGTTCGTGAAAAATTATCCACTATGGTTAGGAAGTATTGGGTTCCATCGTAGGCAGGGGTCAAGCAAGGCTCCCCAAATATCACAATGTATTAAGTCAAATATGGCAAGTGACTTATGGTGGCTAACAGGGAAATGGAGCTTTTGTTGCTTAGTAATAGGACAAATAGAACAAGGAACGTTTATATTAGTATTGAAGTTGTCTTTTACAGCAGGATCATCAATTAAAACTAGTCTAGAATTTGATACATGACCAAGGACGACAATGCCAAAGGTCAAGAACATGACTTCCAGCTACAATTGAAGCAGAAACAAATGGACTTGAAAAATTTAGAAAAGATAGAGTTATTGTAAAAGCATTTCGAGGTATTTCCACTGTCATTAGATGATAGAGGCCATCCTTAAGCTCACCCATCCCAATCATGGTCCAGGTGGAAAGGTCTTGGATGAAACAACAATTGGACAGGAAAATCAAGCATCAAGTTAGGGATTCTGTGAGCCATGTAACAAAAAGTAGATTGAAAGATAATGTTGGTACACATAAGACATTTGTAAGGAGTATGTTTTTGGTTACTTGTACATCACCCAAATGAGTGGCAGGAATATAAGCACCATTAGGTAATTTAACCGAATATGAGACATCTGAAATTATGGAAGAAAAGTGAGAAGTGCCACAGATCATGTAGCACCTGAGTCAATTATCCAAGGGTGATTGGGGAATGATGGGAAATGACGAATAAAAGAGGAAAGACATTGTGGCATACCAGAAATTTTTGAAGCCTTAGGTTCGGAAAAAGTGGGTTGATGAATGACCTGGGCATGATTTAAGGAGGGGTCAGCAGTGAAGAGATCCTTGTACTGAAGCAGAGACATTAATTGCGGATATTGTTCCTTAGTAAAACTCATTTTGTCCTCACATGCTTCCTGCGTGCTGAAATCAATTGATGAACTTATCTGGTTTGCACAGGGCCTGGTGTCCTTTCCTTTAAACAGTTTGTGACTTGGAGGATAACCATGTATCTTAAAGTACTTGTTAATAGTGTGTCCAGTTTGACTGCAGTAAGTGCAAAGAGGAGCCTGTGCATTGCCTATTTTAAAACAATTGTTGAGAGTGTGTCTTTGTATTTTGCAATGACTACAATTGGCCTCTCCTTTATCCCATTCAAAATAACTTTACTAGCATGTTTGTAATTAGAATAGGTGGTTTTGGTGATCAATGCCATAGTCTCAAGATTTGGGAAAGCAGAAACGATGTTGTGCTGCTGCTCTTGCTGTTGAATAAGGGAAAAAACTTTGTTGATGTGGGGAATTAGATCAAGGAGCATATTCTAGTCTCTAGCATTTGCATATCTGTCATTCAAACTCATGAGAAATTAGATGACATTATCCCTTTGATATCTCTCAGTAATTACAGCCAATTTTCCACAAGTACAAGCTGGTATGGGAAGACAACAAGTTCATCCCATAGAGTTTTCAATTTTCCAAAATAAATACTCACATATTCATTCTCTTGTCGCAGGCTTGCTAAATTCCTTTTCAATTGGAAAATTCGAGGCCCATTTTGCTGAGTGAAGTGAAGTTGAAGCTCATTCCATACTTCATGCACATCATCCACAAAAGCAAAGTTGGACTTAACTGCAGTGCTGACAGAATTTTGTATCCAGGATACAACCATGTCATTGCATCTTTTCCAGGCATCAAATAAAGGGTCCACAAAATCAGTTGGCTTGTCAAGACTCCCGTCGATAAAACTAAGCTTGTTTCTCGCTCGAAGAGCTCGACACATGGCTCGTGACCACGTGACATAATTGTCGACGGTCAATAAATCAGTAACAAGTATAACGGTGGTGTTATCCCCATGATCAACCCGGTAAGGATTATTTGGGTCAATGAAATTGAAGAAAGAAGAATTGGGTCTTGATTTCAGAGCAACATAATTCAATTCAGCAAGAGATTCTGTTGATTGCTCTTCCATGGTAATGAAAGGAAAAATGCACGAGAGATCAACCCTAGTTCTCTGATACCATGTAAGAAAATGAAATTCCCTTTCTCTAAATTGATTTTTGAATTAAAATTGAAAATTATAATCAAGTGTTGTATATATATATATATATATATATATATATATATATATATATATATATATATATATATATACACAGTAAGGTAAAACAAAATGTAGCTTCTAGAATTCCTAGCTGGGTAAAGGCTGATGACGTGTGGTGGATGTGTCTTCATGGCGCCACTTGTATCAGTTACATCAGCATCTTTGCGCTGCAAAAGGATATGATCCCACTAATTGTTTAAACGGGGAAAAATCATCTAAAAATGTGGTGAAAGTGTATACCAACAAGTACTAAGAAGATTTTTTTTAGTTCAAATCGAACCGAAGGTTTATTAGTTGAACCGGTCTGTTAGTTTGATTTTTATAACATTTCTTTTCAATATAATTGTAGATTAAAATAAATCTAGTAATAACGAAAATGCTAAAAAAATAAATGTCCTAATTATCACCTTGTATTTGGGATTATCCTTTTGTAAATCCCAGTATTAATTACTTTGAGCAATACAACCAAAAAATGTTGATGCTGAGTTATGTTAATCCAGCCCATCCACTTAAGGCCCATATAATATAATGATACTGTTCTTTCGGCCCATTTGAAACCTTCCTCATCCAGCAGGTACAATATTGGCACTTCATATTCAAAATCTCATCTTTCTTTTTCCATGTGAAAAATATTTAATACATAATATTAAATACGATGCTATAATTAAAATTCTAAGTTTTTTTCTTTCTTAATATTGTGATATTCTTATGTATAAAATCAAAGCGCGGTATAGTAATAGAATTTGCACAAACTAACGTACCGAAGCCTAGTTTTCGAATTCTGATTTACGTGTCCATAGCATTAGGGGTTTAAAGTTGGTTAGGCACGTCAAGAGCGCCAACACACACCTGACATTTCGTACAATAGATTTTGCCGTGGGCTCATGCATGTAAGCTTTTTATGTTTTTTGTTTCTTTCAAAAAATTTAAAAAAAAAACACGAAAAAGGGTTAGGCCCAGATTCAACTCATCTCCGCCCATTTTTGCATGAGCCGATCTAGTCTGACTTGGTAGAAAAGTATGTAATCTCAAAAACAGTCGAGTCTACTTTATACTTTTGAGTAGCACTATTAAAAATAGAAACGTTTACAATTTAGGGACTCTTGACTCTTCAAAAACCTAAAGTATCCTTGCGCCCTACAAGATTCCCATCCCTTATGGAATTCCTTTATGAAGGTGGAGGCATCTTGGCAAAGATCCTCCATTTGGAGCTCCAAAGTAGGGATCATTCCAAATGATGAAGAAATGTTTATTCCTAAGGCTTCACATAAATCCTCTAAAAGCAAGTTGGGAATTCCAATTTTCCTCAATTGCATGTTTAATATGCAGTTTTTAATTGTACGAGACAATATAATAGATAAGATTTTACTCTTTATCAGGTCTATAAAGCATCTCCTTTCAAACACTTTTGTACCCAATTTACCATCGAATTCATGGACGAGGGCAGAGAGGAATCTGATGTAATTGTAAAGGGGTTTCGAGATAAGAAATTGTCTATATATGTTATGACCAAGAAAAGGAGGCATTGTGGATATCCGTAGCATATGCCATTTCTCCATTGGTTTGTTCATCTACAAAGTGACTCCTTATATGATTATAAGACTGGGATTCAACCAGACATCCACAAGCAGCGGTTAGGAATCAGAAAAAGATCATAAAATTAAGGGTTCAGCCATTCGTAGGGCTACTCCTTTTTGGCATGTAATGCTGATACAATGGTGATATTAACATGCCAAAGGAGAGTTGCCCTGTGAATGATTCAGCAACCTCGAAGATTAGTACATACTATCAAATCTTTCGTGCCAACCACCACGACCTCGCCATGTCGCTACCGCAAAAGGTATTGTAAATGGCAGATATTACTGCATTCATATTATTTCAATTTCAATGTGGGAAACAATAAAATATTTTTAAAAAAAAACTAGTTAAAACAAAGGATAAAGAAAAATAATAAATATTTTTTGGGGAGTACCAAAATTAAGTGTTAAATATAAAGAGTTTGTTGAAGTACTTCAAAATTTGAACTCTCTAAATTTATAAATGCTCTCCAAATGATATATTATGCTCTTTAAAAATATAGTCTCTTAGTATGCTCTTAGGTAATAAAATGAGTTGAATTTTGAATTGTTGAGATTTTCATCAATCTCTTAAATTATCTTTATTTATATAATCAACGAATCCAATTCTCTATACTCGTGCGCGAATCAAATAGTTTTTATGCCTAAATTTCTGGTATTTTCTTAAATCAACAAAAAATAAAATGTGACAGTATTTCAGTTTTCATTTGGACTCAACGAAACTTCAATTACATGTTCGTTCATTTTAGCCCATGTTTAAAATTCTTTAATTCTCATATTTATTTTCAACCATACATTTACGCAATAAAATATTTCTCACGTAAATTCAAAAGTTTTCTTTACTTTTTAATCACACATTCTTCAAAAAATATTATTCAAAACTCCATTTTCTCAAAATAAAGACCATGAAACAGGGGCTTACTTTTATCGCTTTTGTCGTGCTACTGCACTATCAATAATAGAATCGATCGTCCATCCTTCCTCCAATTGAATTTCTATTTGAATCAAGCAAGGACTAACATTTTCTCAACACTATTTAATAATCACACATGATAGTATTATAACATCATAATTGTCTGCACAATTTCCTCCAGAAGCTTAAAGTGTTAATTATATAAATTTTTACTTCAATTCATGTGCACACTGAGTTCATTTCTATCTAAACAAGTGCCAATGAAACTCAAATTGAAAATCTTTATTTGTTCCGATATCATGTTAATAATAGAAAAAAAAAACCAAAATTTGTTTAAATGAAGGATGAACTTCGTTTAACAATTTGTTTAATCCCATTTGCCAGTAGAGAGGACAAAATGAAATTAAAATGTTTCGAAAATAACTGCTATTCGGTTTAAATAATTGCACAAGATTTTGTATTACTTGAATCCTTCTTTGTCTATTAATATTATATTTTGTTCACCCATAATTTTACTGCTTTCCTTTCCTTTTCTCTTGGGTAGGTGGTAGGTGGTTAGCAATTAAGGAATAGCAGCGACTGACGTTGATGGACCACGATAGCCCAACGTCCTAGTAAAATAATCATCACATAGAAGTATAATAAATTAATAATTCTCAAAATAAAATAAAAATAATAACAATGCAAAATAATGAGTCAAGAAACTGAGAAATAAAACTGGGCTGAAGCATTAAACCAAGAATAGGTGGTATATAAAGTTGAACAATTCACTGCTAGCAAGACTTGTTAAGCTATGTTTGACTCGCGTTTATTAACTATTTTAGTACTCGAAATCAATTTTTTATTCACATATTTCGAAGATTTCATAGGTACTGTCCATTTATTCACTACTCATTTTTATTATATATAATATAAACTCATATATAATCACTTAGCAAACATGTTTTTACGACTAGAGCACGTTCCAAGATTTTAGCAATAGCCCTGCATCGAACATTAAATATAATTAAGACCGGAAAAAAATTAGCAATAACCTTGTACGGAACACATTATAAGCACATATATACTATCAGTAGTACATGAGACTAAACAGTACAATAGACAAGCTTTTAACTTCTTATTTTCCTCTCTTAATACTATTAAGTATTGTTCGATCTAATTTAATTTACCGGTGATATCCGAAATATATGGTCTATCGAGACGCGGTCTGAGAAATAAATGTTAGTCCCAAGTCCCATGACCTAGTCCATTAATAATAAATAATGCTTCAGCCTAATTGGTGCTTATTATGTGACAGTGATCCCACTAGAAAATAGATTAAGTGGTTGTTTGGTAGAGATTAAAATTAGATTTTTAGTAGATTGTTATAAAAAAAATTAAAAATGTGTGGTTGAAAAGCTGTAAAACCCATGAAAGATGTGATTAATATTGATTATTTGACTTTGACTTATATTAAAATTTGATTTTAATCCGAAACAAAGATGCCCTAATATTACACATTAATGGGACTGAATAACAATATTCGTATTCATGTGTACAATTGGATCGAGTATCCATGGAGGGCTTCCTTTTGCCAGCCATAGCACTTCTTTTGGTCCACCTACAATATTGATGCCGGGATACACTCTTCTTTTCTTTCCCAAACTTTACTTTTATTTAATCCTATTATTTTGTTGACTAATTCTTTTATAAAAATGTACTAACCCTTGAAGGAAGGAAAAAAATAAATAAATAAATAAAAATCATTCATAGTAGAAGATAAAAGCACACATATAGCGTGCAATAGTATGACATACTAACACGACTCTAACAAAATTAAGTGTTTAGTAGACATTTGAAACTTTTATTTTAATACCAACAAGTTTCAAATTTTGAACGAATTGTATCAAATTGGGATGTGCTACCAATGTTCGGTTAAGCTTAAAAGGAAAACAAGTTACTTATTTTGATAGTAAGGTATGAGTTACTTCTCAAAAAGATTATATATAGTAAGGTAAACCTGCTTCAAATTAAATTTTCTAAGCCAAAATGATCAAAGACTTGTTAGCACCCGAGTGAAATATCAGGGGAAATATTACTTATTCTAATTCTTTCCCAAGTGTAGTCATATGCTAAGGCAACCTTGGCAAACATGCACTAAAGATTAGCAAATAAAGATAGAGATTGTGCTATGTGTACACAATACATTACACCCCCTCACATGGAGGGGGCCCCACACATAATAAAATATTTGTGGAGCCATTTTCATGTGAGGGGAGTGTAATGTATTGTGTACACCTCATAACATTATTCAAGATAGAAAAGGGAGGAAAAGGTAAAGCCAAAATTTGATGAATTTGCAAGAAAAGGTCAAAACAGCAATGGAAAACAACTGTCATTACTACGTCCCTTTCTAAAAAGTTGTGAATACATACTTTAAATAATAGCCTTTTCACACTTCCATCTCTTAACAAGTAAGCATCAGACAACTATTAAAACATGGAAGATGTCGAAATTGAAACATAAAAATAATTGAGATAGTTCAGAGAAGACACAAGAAATATGCACTCACCTGATCTAAGGGAAGCAACACAAGTTTGTTTTGAAGGTTGTTGTCCGAATCCTATCTTCAGAGGACTCGAGCACGACCAGGCAATCGTCAGGAGAAGAAGCACGTTTGCAACTTGTCGTAGCGACTTTGCAGCCAAAACTACCTCCTCTTTTTTCCCGAATGCTCAGTTCACCAACCATGAATCAATCCCTTCTTTACAAGAATCTTTTATCCAGTTCATTAAAGCTTACCCCAAGTATTCTGAGACCGCCCAGGTTGATCAAATTCGAGCTCGAGAATATGTTCATCTCTCAGAATCCAACCATGTTTGCCTTGATTACATTGGTGTCGGTCTTTTTTCGCAGTCTCAGTCACAGTCACAGTCTCAGTCCCAGTACATCTCGACAAGCCCAGTTGCATCTTCGTCTTATCCTCCGTCTCATAAGTCTGACTGTCCAGTGTTTGGTATAAGTTACAAGTCGGTAAATCTCAAGTCGCAGCTGCTTCATGGTGGCGATGGATGCAAATTAGAATCTGCTATCAAGAAAAGGATCATGGATTTTCTCAAGATCTCTCAAAATGATTACTCTATGGTATTTACTGCCAATAGATCATCGGCTTTCAAACTTGTAGCAGAATCTTACCCCTTCCAATCTAGTCGTAAACTCCTTACAGTTTACGACCACGAGAGCGAGGCCATTGAGACCATGATTAATACATCAGAGAAGAGAGGAGCCTGTGTCATGGCAGCCGATTTCAAATGGCCAAGGCTAAGGATTCACTCAGCAAAATTGAAGAAAATGATTGTCAGGAAGAAGCAGCAGCAGAAACACAGGGGACTATTTGTGTTTCCTCTTCAGTCGAGAATAACTGGAACCAGTTATTCTTATCAATGGATGACTATGGCACAGGAAAATGGTTGGCATGTATTGCTTGATGCCTGTGCATTGAGACCGAAGGATATGGATAGCTTTGGCCTTTCTCTATTCCGCCCTGACTTCCTCATTTGCTCTTTCTACAAGGTTTTTGGTGAAAATCCAACAGGTTTTGGATGCCTTCTTGTCAAGAAATCAAATGTACCCAATCTGCAAGCTTCAAATGGTGCTGGAATTGTATCTCTTGTACCAGCAAAACAGGTGCTTCGCTTTTCCGAAGACTCTTCAGGCACAGATACAGAGCTTGAACAGACATCAAAATTCGGGACAAATCAAGATGGTATGGATAAATCAAGCTCTTTGTCAAGTCCTATCACTGAGCAAAACAATCCAAATGGAAATTCTAAAGAAGGAGATCAAAAGGATGCTGGTTTAAAAGAGAACTGTCACGAAGATTCAGAACAAAGGGAATCTGATGAGGAGAACAAAACAGTTGATGAACATGGAAGCTTGAATATTGAATGTAGATGCTTGGATCAAGTGGGTTCACTGGGACAGATGGTTATCAGTAACAGAGGAAGATACCTAATCAATTGGCTGGTTAGTGCATTGATGAAGCTTCAGCATCCTAATAGGCTGAACAAAGCTTCTCTGGTCACAATATATGGACCAAAGGTAAAATTTGATCGAGGACCTGCTTTGGCATTTGATATATATGACTGGAAAGCGGAAAAGGTTGAACCTGTTCTCGTACAGAAGTTAGCTGATAGGAATAACATTTCTCTAGGCCGGGCGGTTTTGAACCATATTTGGTTCTCGGAGAAGTATGAAGTGGAGAAGCAGAGGGTCCTGGATAGAAACAACAAAGAGAAAGAAACAACAAGAATCAAGAGTAAAAAAGCTGAACCAGGAATTACAGTGGTTACAGTTGCACTTACTTTCCTGGCCAATTTCGAAGATGTCTATCGGCTCTGGGCTTTTGTAGCTCAGTTTCTGGATGCCGACTTTGTGGAAAAAGAACGATGGAGATACACAGCACTGAATCAAAAGACAATTGAAGTGTAAGCACAAGACTAGTATCTTTCAGAGTGTGGAAGTTCTCAAGATGAATATCACTGTAATCTTTTACGATAAAAGAAAAAAATATATATATATTTATGTCCCTCTTTCTGGATGTTTTACAGTCCCAACAAAAAACATTTACCACTTCTATTTTCTTTGAAATAACATTCAAACTAATCTCTCTCTTAGTCAACCACAAGGAATATAACACAAGGTAATATGTAAAAAATAATTAGGTTGAAATCTGAAACTAAATAATTGAAATGGTGATGATATTATGATTTCAGGCTGGCTCATTCTAAATCTTTGTAGAGACCTAGTCACGGATAACTAAAATAACAAAGCCTCATTTTCAAAAGAACTTGGGGTCGGCTAACTGACTCTTTTTTTTTTCCAGTTCGTTCAATCCAACAGTTCCTCTACAAAGTTATAAACATTGATCCACACAGAGATATAAGATTACAGCTACGCACATTTTCCAGTTGTTACGGCATCTACTTAGACAACTGTATATGTATTTCCTACAGAGAGACCTTAAGTAGATTGTCAACTTCACGTATACAAAAATTTGCTTGCGCAATCAAATAATAAGGACAAATATCTCCTTAGCTAAAAAGAATCTAATTCAAGGTATGAGACTTCTCCAACTACTCGAAATGAGCTGAACAAACATGAAATCTACATTTGACACAAGGATAAAGATAACAGATCTATTTTTAAACATTATACTATGATTCATTTATTTCATCAATGGTAAACATGGGTACAATTATTTTGTTGTGGCCAAGCTTGAGCACAAAATGTTTATGATGTTGAACTACCGATTGATTAGGTGCACAGCAATAGTGGCCAGTAAGAGCTTGGAACATGTCTCATGAATCAGTCTGTGATGATGAAAATACTCACGGAACTAGTGATTTACGTACTCACCATCATTATCAGACAGAAGAATCTGAAGCTTAGCGGAGAACTGAGTTCGAATCATATCATGAAAAGATCGAAACACAGTAAATATTTCATTTTTATGTTTCAATAAGTATAGCCAACAAGTATAGCCAAGTCATTCAAGTACAGTCATCAACAAAAATCACAAAACAGCGGAAACCACACAAATTAGGCTTTGGGGAAGGCCCCCATGTAAGGATTTTTAATTGATCATGTGGGCTTATATGTGAATTATTATGTATTAAATTAAAAGTTATCAATTTTAGTTAAGTCCGTTTAAAGTGATCTAATAAGATTTTGGTATTTTGGACTTTCAATCATCTAATTAAAGTGTGGGTTGTATGCTTAGAGAATAAACTCGTTCCTAATTTCATGATGGACCGAATAAGGTTAACAGACCGTTAGTATATATATACGGTTATGGTTCCCGGATCATGTGGGATTGTTCATTCTGTTCCGACTCTCATCATCAGAGAAAAATAAAGGAACGTGTTAACCTGGAAGAGTAAAACCTCTGGATTTATTCATTGCATTAACCATATCTGATTCAGATATGCTTCCGCTTCAGTTTACAAATTCTTCATGATCCACATGAACAATCATTATGACGTTAAAGTTTTCCCAACACCCCCATACATCGGAGTGAACTAAAGCAAATTGAACTTTACTTTTATTCATTCGTTATGTATAAGTTAATTGATTACTTTTGGCTAAAATACAAGTCTCGCACTTAAAATTCGAAATAGACAACTCTAAAAATAAATTAGGAAACAAATGTTGCAAATAACCAAAAGAAGGATGACCTAATCCACGGTGCCAAAGCCAAATCTGCTCTGCCTTGGTATCACTTGGTCAACCAACATGATGGACTCAGCCCACACTGAAATTATCCATACATGGAGCCCCCCCTCTCTTAGTACCATGCCTAATGATCTCCTTTGAGATAGTATCCTGAATAAGACAAAATTTCCAGTAAAGAAGTGCAGTGCAATTGAGCTCTTTGGTAATTTAACAAACAGAAATTAGCTTATAAGAGAAGGGAGGCATAAGTAATGTATTAGATAGTGATAAAGTTGGTGACAACATTACGGTACCAACCCTTTTTATCGAAGAGAGAACCCCATTGGCATAGGCAATACTAGTCCACTGAAGAGAAGTACGTAGACGAAAATCCTGAACATCAAGTGTCATATGGCCGTTGCTTCGGAATCAAGAATCCATGTGTTGCAATCATTACTGCTGTCAAACCTGAGTAGAGCCCTACCTGAATTGGAGGTGAGAGGTTCGGACGGAATTAGGGACAAGTGCAGTTCTACTGCAGCCACTACAACCTTACTAGTGTTAGCATTATTAGTGGCTCCATCACGCTTGTTCTTGGCTTGGAGATCATGCCACCAATCTGGATGTTAGATATTTTTTTCATCATTTTGCATGTTCATATTTTGTTTTGCGAACCTGACTAGTGTTTGCCGCTACGCAACGAAGATTCTTCTCTCTTTTCTCTCGGCATCATCAGTTTATTTATAGAGTGTTTTCTTGATTAGTTCAAATAGTCACAGTTTGAATCAAACGCCTTCATTGTATCCTGAGAGAGATTTTCTATCATACCCCAGTCGTGACTTTGTTGGATAGGGGAGAAACATCTATTAAAAGATAACGATTTTCGTGCCTTAGAGTTCATTAGTTTTTCCAGATTTTCGAGCCATTCTTGAAGCTTTTGGATGCCAAGGCTGCTCCTGGTGTGACATCCATACCACAAGTTGCTGTCATCACAACATGCCGACAGCTTCTTTAAGGACACCTGTCGGCCTGTCATCTTGAAGGATGGAGTTATAATGTTTTACATCAGTTGGGTACTTCATGGGGTTCGGGCGATGAAAATTAATTTCTCGCCAAAGGCCCTGCTATGGGTGTCAACGAGTCGAGTCGAGTCACGAGCCGAAACTTGAAACTCGAGCTCGATTAGAGTAAAAATAGTTCGAGCTTTTTTTAGCCCGGCCGAAATTGTGCAAAAGCTCGGCCAAAAAATTTAGGCTCGATCCGAGCTTTCGGCTCGGACCTTAGTGACCCGAGTTGGGCCCGAGCTGAGTCAACTCGTTTTTTTTATTTTTTTTAAATTCGTGATAAATCTAAAATTGATATGAAATTCAAATTTTTATCGCATATTTATAGCAAAAAAATGTATCCGTTTCAACCAATTTTTTGAAAAAACAGTAAAAAAAAAAAATCAACACAGGTAGCTATGATTGCTGCTTGGTCATAGCTGCTTGCAACACGCAACTTTATATTTCTATTTTTTGATAATTGTTTTTAGGTTTGAAATCTTTTTTTTTAGGGTCGACTGTCATGGATCGAAAATGGCCCGTGTCTCAGGCTGGTTGGGCTTGGGCCGACGCCCCAAAATGGGGCTCGACCCGAGCCTCGATTCAATCCCAACGGGCCACAAGCCGACCCGGCTCGGACTTTTCCCAGGTCGAGCCACGGGCCGCCCGAACCGACAAGCCATATTGCCATCCCTATGCCCTTTAGTTCATTGTAGAACTTTTCCAGTGAACCACCAGCTTGCTTAAGTCTACTTACACGCCGCTGGAGTTCGCCGAATTGGGAGGTATCACTTCAATCAAAAAATGTGGTGGCAATAGCATCCCACACTTGTTTGGTGGTTGGATACCGAATGAAGGGCTGATAAGAGAGGCCTCCATAAAGGTAATTAACCATCCTTTGACTGTTGTCTAGGGGTGGGCAAAACTCAAACCAATCCGAGCAAACCGCCCAGTCCGACCCAAACCAACCAGGTTAGGTCGGGTTTTTGCATTTTTTGGGCGGGTTTTGGGTTGGGTACTAGGGTTGGGTTGAGTCGGGTTGTGGGCTAACACCCTAAACCCGATCTAAACCGACCCAACCCAACTCGAAAAATAAAAAAAAAAAAAAAGGAAAAAAAGGACCTATTTTTTCTCATACTAATTCAACTAAACGTAGACTTTCAACATTTCCTCGCTTCCTTAAAAGCGATATCTTCTCTCTTCATTCTCCTCTTTCTTCATATTTTCCCTTTTTTCTCCTTTTCGGTTGCAATCAGGCAATTCAGGCATCCACATTATTGCGTCAATGTCCAAAATCCAAAGGCTAAGTGAGCTCTCCAAGCCCTAAGGTAAGTTACTAAGTTTGCACTTTTTTCAGGCTTAGTAATGGATCTGAACATCTGATGAAATGAAAAATATATCTCTGGCTTAATTTTGAAATTGATAGTTTGAACCTTGACACTATGTTCAATGATATCTGGTGTCCTTTGAGTTTTCTTATGATGATTTCATGGATTCCTACAAAATATGCCCGCTTTCTCTAACGAGTAAGCAAATGATAAAGACTGTTGTTATCAAGAGCTATTCATTTTAAATGAACTGGGCATTTTCCTTCTACAGGCTAAACTACTGGAACTTCTAGGAAGGAAGGATCTAGATAAACATTTGGATGCATATGAAGCTATTGTTCCAGGTGCCGAGAATGAAAAAGTTACCGACCAAGGTTAAATTTTTGGTTAAGTCAAATTTTATAGATGACCATTTTTTGTTAGATGGGCCCAATTTTATCGATGACCATTTTTTATTAAGCTGAAGTTTTAGGTTGCAATATAAAAATTTGGGTACTCTAAGCAATAGTGTTTCTTTAGACCAAAGTACAAAAAGTTCAACAAGCAATTCAATCTCAGATTTCAATATTGATATTTTTATGGCTTATTCTCCTGATAATCTTGTTTTCTAAACTTGATTAAAGCTTGTTTTACATGAATTTCAACTATTTTTTATATAACATACAAAAGAAGCTGTGGCCTTTTTCCTTATTTGTTCTGTTAGTCACTAGCTTCTATGATATAGAAAACTGTAACTTGTGAGATTCACAACTGAGGTTTATTTTTCAAACTGACCAACACAACCCAACCCGACCGACATTTACATGGGTTGGGCTTCAACATTTACATGGGTAGGGTTGGGTTGGATTTCAAACAAACCAAAAATGTTGGGTTGGGTTGGGTTTGGGTTGGGGCAAAAACCGACCCAACCCACGCCCATCCCTACTGTTGTCAGTCCGCCACCCCCTAAATGTAGAATCTGACTGAGATGGCCGAAGAAAGGTCACCGTTGATATATCCCAATTTATCCTTGGCTGCAATATACATCTCAACCACTTGAGACCATAGAGCATAATTGGATCCATCCAATTTTATGCCAATTGGTGTAGCGCCCAAGTCTGCTGTCGGTGTCATGGCTGATATTTTATTCAAAGCTTCAGTCATCTTCGTGGTCAGGTCTATCAGGATAGAAGGTGGTGGAGAATCACCAGAATTGGAATCAGCTTCAGCCATGGAATAGTAGGGTGGAAAAGACTTCGGTTTAGGAGGCTACAGATATGAAAGGGCAGGTGATCGACTACTTTGATACCAACAATTTAGTAGAGAATATAAATTTTGTAATTTTTGTATATATTGATTGTAGATAGATGGAAAGGTACATATAGCACTCAGATTGGGTAGGATATTACAACCACAATTTACCCCTACAATCTCTATAATTGTACAGCTCACGCCAACAACACAGTGCTATCAGGCTCCATGCCATTGTTAAGGGATATATATTCCACATCGATAAATGATGTTGACACAGACAAATTAATAAAGATTTTGGGCTACTTCTCTTAATAATATTACCTTTTAAGATAGAACCTCAATTCTTAACATGGTATCAGAGCCCACTAAACTCTATCGAACAATTCGATCCGGTTAAGACTCCAAAAGTGAGCGTACGGATTTCAAGATTGGTCTGCTCAAATGAGCCACGATCTTGTGGGACATGTTAAGGGATAGATTCTCATATCGAATAAAGATGTAAACATAAACCAACTTATAAAGAATTGGGTTACTCCTATTAACAAGGTTGATCTTTTAAGATGGAATTTCAATTCTTAACATGGTATCAGAGCCCATTATGCTCCAACGAGCAATTCGATCCTGATAAGACTCTAAAATGAGCACGTGAATTTCAAGATTGGTCTGCTCAAATGAGCCACCATCTCGTTGGAGGGTGTTAAGGGATATATATACCCCACATCGATAAATGATGTTGACACAGATCAATTAATAAAGATATTGGGTTACTCATCTTAATAAAGTTGACCTTTTAAGATGGAACCCAAAATCTTAACATGGTATCAAATCTCATTATACTCCCACGAGCCATTCGATCCCGTTAAGACTCTAAAATGAGCACATGAATTTCAAAATTGATCTGCTCAAATGAGTCACCATCTTGCGGGGGCGTATTAAGGGATATATATCCCATGTCAATAAATTATGTTGATAAAGACCAATTAATAAAGATTTGAGGCTACTCCTCTTAATAAAGTTGACATTTTAAGATGAAATCCGAATTCTTAACATCCATTACACTAATAGTATAAAACCCTGAACCAATATGAAATATCTCTCTTGGTGGCAAAGCAATCCCCTCCACTACAGGCAAAAACTCACATTTTATATGTATATCCAGCAATAGTTATGTGCGCTGTAAACAAAAACTAGCCACTAACAAAATCAGCAATGTTCATCTTCAAATCCATTTTTCAGAAATGACTCAATCCCCTTATCATTGTGCATTTGTGCTCGCAAATAACCCAGGCACTACATCTCTCACAAGCGCTCCATCAAACACCTTGCGTAGGAGCGAATACTTCTGCAGATAAAGATCATCACAATCGGCCAATTTATTGTTTACATTTAGAAAACCCATTAAATAAAAATAAATAACCTATTATAGTGTGTACCATTGAAGAAGTGCTAAAATAAACATGTGTACATAAATCTAAGTTCGTTATTCACAACATTTTAGTGTTAGGGTCCGTTTGATTGCAATGGTGGAAAATGGGTGGAAAAAAAATGAATTTCAGGGAAAATAATTGCCTAAAAATTGTTTTCCAGGAAACTGTTAATTAAGTGTGTTTGATTGGTATAATTTTTCACCCGAAATTTTTTGAAATTTTGGATTTTTTTGGTTCACGTTTGGCTTTAATTTACATAAAAATTGTCCATTAAAGTGATTTTGTTTTTTACAATTGGTTATGAAATTTGTTACCATTGGGAAAAAGTAAAAAAAAAAAAATTTGCTCGAAAACTATTTTTTCAATATTTTTTTATCAAAATTTAGTATTCGTTTGATTTCGTTTTACATGAAAATTGTCCATTAAAGTGAAGTTTTTTTTTTACAACTGTTTATGATATTTATTTCCATTGCAAAAAAAAATAATAATAAATTAAAAAAAATTACCAGCAAATTGGAATCCATTTTCCCACCTTTTATCCATTTTTCCACCTAAAAAATGTGGGAAAATGGATTCCCTCATTTGAAGGAGTTTAGGTGCGTGGACCCTTGGCTGGGAAAACTTTTTCCAAGCCAAGTTTTGGCTATCAAACATCACAAATGGGTGGAAATGAAATTGTTTTTCCATTTTCCATGGAAAAAGCAAGGTATCAAACATAGCCTTACTTCCGCAAAATTTCCTCTAGTAGTGAACTCTTGGAGTGGACGGATAGCGGGCTACCTTATCTAAGCCCATTAAAACCTTTTACTCTTTTCTAACCACATGTTTATACAATAAATTATTTTACACATAAATTCAAAAATTTTCTTATTTTTTCACTACACGTTTTTCAGAAAATTAATATTTAAAATATTATTTTTTAAAAATAATGACATTCAAACAGGGGCTTAATTGGAAAATTTGACAGCTACCACACTATTACATAAAAAAAATTTAGAAGTATGGATTTTTCTCTATACCTAAATAAAATTAATGGGAAAAAATACCCATTAATAATTGAATCTAATTCTAGGTAACATATTATATTATTTTAATATTAGAAATCAGTGTTCTAAAAAGCTTAAAGTATGATTAGAAGTGGAGACCATTTTTTAAGCTTTATGAGCTTAGACGAGGTTTAGGTTTAAAAAAAGGGTATTCTTATTTTAAAATTTTAGTTATTCTAAAAATTATTTAATAATCAAAATAATACATACCAAACTTTTAAAATTATAAAATACTATATTTACTAATAATTCATACAATTAATCAATTATACAATTTTCAAAGGAAAAATCTGAAACTAAATCAAATAAAAGACTTTCTGAAAAGGAAAAAAAAATTAATAAAACGCGCATAGTCATGCCTAGATGCGCATTAAGCGGTCAACTATTAAGTTGACCGCTTAATGTCAACCTTACTTTCAAGGCTAGGTATCTCGCCCGCATCTCACGATGTGTTTTTTAGAACATTGTTAGGAATCATAACTTGAGTTTACATTCTTAGACGTGTTACACGTTATGTTACTTCTTATTTCCAATTAGCTTTTTACACAAGTACAATGCATGTTGTATTACTATATGATCCATTTTATTAAAAAATAGATGTGTTAATTATTTTTTTAATTTGTAAAGCAAACTTTTGTAGTACCCCCAATTTTTTTAAAAGAGAGTTATGGAGAAGTCATGGATACTGGCGATTAAGAAAACTAATCGCTTTGGTTAATTAGTGAGGTCCCTGTCAATTTCTTAGGTTAAGTTGGAAAATTGAAGAATTTAAATTATTTTATCCCAATACATCTCTTGTCTAGGTAACTAAGTTTAGCCGTACGCAGCAGTACAAGTCCTACTTGAAATTAACCTTCTAAGCCTATTATTTTAATCTAAACATCGCCCTATTCGTCCACCGATGACTACCACCATTACCTATGCCGATTACCACCATCGCCACCCTTGCTCCACCCATCTCAAACATTGCCTTATGTTGCTAAATTCATGCTCGAAATCAAGCTCCCAAACAATAACCTAAACCTGACCTATAAACCATAACATATTGGAATTTACAGGTATTGAAAGTGTCTTCAATTCAAAAACCAAAGGAAAGGGAATAGACTCCAAGAAACTACTCGAGTTTTAGCAAAAGCAGCTCTTCGGGGTCGGGTCGATTGGTTGAAAGGCGGTTGTAAGGAGGCCCCTCCTCCTAGAGATTTGTTAGAGAATGGTCAACAATGGCGAATAGCAGCTATGGTAACTGATGCCGATTTATCTCAAATCTCATAGGAAAACTTGTTCCAATAGAAACTTCTTACACCATTTGAACCGAAAAACAGCTTAATCGGCCATGTGGTGGGCAAAAGACCATAGTACAATACCCATGCGATGGTTAGTCGCGATTTTTCAAATGCAAAGGATGTATATTGAAGAGTTATGTCGTTTTGGATAAGGCGTGACTATTAAAAAAGGTACATAATGAAAAGTAACGATTTTTTGATAGGGTGCAATCTAGGCCATTAAATATGAAAACACGTGATTTAATGATCCACATTAAGTTATTTCAAAAGATGCACCAATTCCGAAAAGCCATTTGAAAATTTATAAATAAAGACATCTAATTCCATATTTCTTACACCAAATCAATTCAAGAAAAAATGATTTCTAGATTTTCTTCTCTCTTCAAAATATTATGTTGTTTTATTTTTGCTGAAATTAAATTCCCTTCGAAATATTTTTTAAAATAAAAATCCGTTCAATCAATTTTAATTCATGTCTATTCCGTTCATGAAGAATACTCTCAACACTATGATTCACTCGACAAAATTAATATTATGTTATAATAATTTTGAAGACAGCGTTGTATCTTGAGGACAGACATCGATTTGATCATATTAGCACAAATGAAGAGGGTGAATATATTTGAAGGAAATTTGTATTTTCATACCTCACTTCATTTCATCTCCTCATAATTTTTACGCAATTTGTACATATTTTTATGCTCCTTTCTTGATTTCAAAAAATCAAAACTCTATCCAATATTTTGCACCAATAAGTCAAGATTTTATCGTACTTACGAGCACGTGTTCTTGGTTGAAAGGAATAAAATTATGCACCAATCCTCCAACAACCACTACAAACACGTTCAAAATCAAGCTCTTTGAACACCACCTCCAGCTTCTAAAACCATCAATATCATCGCCATAAAATTGAGATTTGGCTGGAGACTATAAATGGAGACGAAGGTGGTTAAGGTGCAGCAACAGTGGCTCAAGAGTTTTATAGTGGTGCTCGTGGTTGCTCATGGTGTGTGTGGTGATGTAGTGGTGGTTAGTAGCGGTGGGGTATGGTGGTCACATGCCCCACCAATTTTTTGACTTTTTTTTCTATATATATATATATATGAAAAAGTGTAATGGGTTAATTTCACAAATGGTCACTGAAGTTACCTGAAAATTTCAAAACGGTCACTGAAGTTTCAAAATTTCAGAAACGGTCACTGAAGTTTGAAATTTCTTTCAAAATGGTCACTGAATTTTCAGATTTTTTGGCCAAGTTTGAGGCAATTATTCGGCAACTTCCGACCACCAAAACCGCCGATTTCGGATACCGTTGGAAAGCCCACGATGTCCTCTTCAATTACCACCAAAAATCTCCCCAAAACTCCAAGTGATTCGGCCGGAATAAAGCCACGAAGTCGGCAACCGAAAATTGTGAAAATCTGCCCAGATTTTCAGATTTTTTGGGCAAGTTTGAGGCAATTTTTCGGCAACTTCCGACCACCAAAACCGTCGATTTCGGATACCGTTGGAAAGCCCACAATGTCCTCTTTAATTACCACCAAAAATCTCCCCATAATTCCAAGGGATTCGGCCGGAATAAACCCACGAAGTCAGCTACCAAAAAAGTCCGAAAATCTGCCCAGTTTGGGTAGCTGACTTCGTGGGTTTATTCCGGCCGAATCACTTGGAGTTTTGGGGAGATTTTTGGTGGTAATTGAAGAGGACATTGTGGGCTTTTCAACGGTATCCGAAATCGACGGTTTTGGTGGTCGGAAGTTGCCGAAAAATTGCCTCAAACTTGCCCAAAAAATCTGAAAATCTGGGCAGATTTTCACAATTTTCGGTTGCCGACTTCGTGGCTTTATTCCGGCCGAATCACTTGGAGTTTTGGGGAGATTTTCGGTGGTAATTGAAGAGGACATCGTGGGATTTTCAACGGTATCCGAAATCGGCGGTTTTGGTGGTCGGAAGTTGCTGAAAAATTGCCTCAAACTTGGCCAAAAAATCTGAAAATTCAGTGACCGTTTTGAAAGAAATTTCAAACTTCAGTAACCGTTTCTGAAACTTTGAAACTTCAGTGACCGTTTTGAAATTTTCAGGTAACTTCAGTGACCATTTGTGAAATTAACCCAAAGTGTAATACATTGGTCAAATTTTAGTTAATTAATAAAAACTTGGTCAAACAAAAAAAAAATTGAAAATGGCAAGAAGATAGGCGGTGGGTTGGTGGGACGGCTTTAAATAATTTTATTAACGTTTATTTCCTAATCCACTTTCATTGGTTTCAAATTTTATACATAAAGAAAAACAGGAGGATGAACAGAGGAAAAAAATTAAACTGGTGAATAGCGTTTAATATTTGCTCTCTCTCTCTGCCCTTTTTTTTTTTTTTTTTTTTGTTTTTTATTTTGATTTGATGTTAAAATTAAATATCGTTCTAAAAAGATAATCAGACTATATTATTTCAGTTTTGACTGAATGCTAAAAGTTCAAATTGTATTTCATTGATTTGTGTTTCTACAAAGTGCTAGATGGCTTACGTTAAAGGTTTAGCCCCCCTTTTGACAAATTTATAAATGGTTTATAAAGAAGACGATTGTGCAACAATGTCACGAGTTGCTTTAATCGTAATAACATGCAGTTATGCTCCTTCAATTATATGGTTAAAAACCTTATTTTTTCAAGAAAAATGCTACTTGCAGTCGCTCACTGCAGCAGTCGCTCTATGTGGCACACACATGACATGTAGTTATTTGATACATTAAATGTGGTACATTAATGTATCAAATAACTACATGTCATGTGCGTGCCACAAAGGGCGACAGTTGCAATGAGCGACTGCAAGTAGCATTACTCTTTTTTCAAAGTCTATAATTTCTTTGCTTACTATTTTACACCTCATTTATTATATCCTGTAACTCAACGTCCGTTACTCTACTATAAATTTAATGCCTACATTACAGGTTAATAAATATATGATTTGGAATGAACAAAGTTGATAATTGCCATACTATATTTGCATTTGTGTCTTAAGGTTTATCATTCTATGCAATGATCATGGCTAAGAAGATACTATATTTATTTTTCTTTATCAACTTGTTCGATATAAAAGTTTGAATGTGTTCCCTAATTAAAAATGTCTGCATCCAACACCGGTGGTAGTCGGTGACGACTACAGCGGTAAGACGATTGGAAAAAGAGGTAATTTTTAGTTTTTGAGAGAAAAGTAGGTTGTTTGTAGGGAGGGCAACTTTTATGATCAATATATAAAATTATTTCGTTGGTAAAAAATAAGCCCCACGAAGTTATAGAATATCTAAAATCAATTTAAAATGTGACATTATATTTCTCGATTTAAGAGGCTCGTTGAATTAGCGTGAAGAGTAGAGAGGACAATATTTTTAAGAGCAAAGTTTAGAAAAATATGAAGCGTGCAAATACAATATATACCTTGAAATGAAAGACAATTGAGAAATCCATTTTATCTAGTAATAAAAATTGTTGCAATATCATATTCATATACCCTTGTTTGGTGTAGTTAATCAATTATTAATTTATATTGAAAAATAATTTCTCTTCTAAACTTGGAAAAATATATTTCTTGCATCTAATCTTTCATATTTCTAAAGACCAAACTAAGTCTCTATTTGGTTTTGCCAAAAATTCTTATTTTTAATAAATTTTGATGAAAATTGATGAAATATGTGGTTGAAAAATTGATAAAAGTAATTAATTTTATAAATGCATAGTTTAAATTAGAAAAATGCTTGGTGTACATAATTATTGTACATAGGGGTGTCCATAACCCTCACATGGGGTGGAGCCCACATTTTTGTGGGCTCCACCCCATGTGAGGGTTATGGACACCCCTATGTACAATAATTATGTACACCAAGCAAAGTCCTTTAAATTAATAGAATGAATAGCTTAATTTAACTATAAATTTTAACTTGACTTTTTATTTAAACCAAACGGTGACTATTGTTCTTTACATCCAAAATATGATGGATAATTCCATTTGTATCGAATGAGAGCTATCAAAAATGTGCTGCCCTCTCACATGCGCGCGGGCCCGCGTGAATAAAAAACTCTCAAATGTATGGTCCCCATATCCTATTGTGAATGTAGGTAAAAAATTATGTAAAAAATTGGGCATAACCCCAATTTGATTGTGAAAATATTTCAAAATATTCACAGCATCCTACTTGAAGTTGTAAAGAGGAAAAGAGAACCACTAAAATTGGCAAAATCTATGGTTATCCCTAAGGTTTGACCAAGTTAATTACATTCCAACCCTAATTTTGTAGCCCAGCACGTGTCACCATCCTAAGGCTATATAAATAACTTGGCATTTCTCCACCGTTGAAATGCTTCCCCACCATAATATATAGGGTTTCGTGGGGGTCCCTCCTTTCTCGCATCACATATTAGATAAAAGTGGGTCCAAATATTTTTCCTCTTAAGAAAAAAGGCACGCATGGCATCCATTCACCGCAACCATCACTCGCAGTCCCACCACCACCACCACTCGCCGCCCCATATTGAACGGCAAGAACACGATGAAGTCACCACCCTCCCCTCCGACCCTCTTTTAGGTGAACCCCACGAGTACACAATCACCGCCTTTGGTCCTCCGCCTGACGCGGCGGAACCAAATCAGTCGCCAACACCCTTGCCTCCGCCGTCCTCCGGCATCATGCCACTTTTGAAGGAAGAGCCGGCAGACTTAGAGAGGTCCCTCGCAGTGACACCATCGCCTCCGCCACCGACGGGTGCGTTGGTGGCGGCGCCACCTAAGAGATCCACCAAGGATCGCCACACCAAAGTTGAGGGCCGTGGTAGGAGAATCCGCATGCCAGCGGCTTGCGCTGCCAGAATCTTCCAACTGACGCGAGAGCTAGGCCACAAGTCCGACGGAGAGACAATCCGCTGGCTCCTTGAACGGGCTGAGCCCGCCATAATCGAAGCCACCGGCACCGGAACCGTTCCGGCCATCGCAGTCTCCGTCAACGGCACGCTAAAAATCCCTACGACACCCAGCACCGCTTCCACCTCTCCAGAAGCTGCCGGAGATGAAGCTAGAAAGCGACGTAAAAGGCCTCAAAGCAGTGAGTTTTATGATGTCTCTGATTCCTCCAATCTTGCCCCTGTGGCACCCATTGCACCGCAAGGGCTTGTTCCGGTATTCCCAACCGGCACATTTTTCATGATCCCGCCTACGGGTGGCACCGCAACCATCACGGCTGCTGGGCCGTCAAACCAACCCCAGTTTTGGGCCATACCTGCCACAGCAACACCGGTTTTCAACATTTCTGGGAGGCCCATCTCGAATTTCGTTTCGGCAATTCAAGCGGGAATGAACATGAGTTTCAGTACTAGCACCACCACCACTAATCCAACCGCCGTAGTTGGTGGTGCGGTTGCATCTACTGATAACACTGAAAGCGGTGAAAACTCTGGTGGAAAGATTTCAATTTCAACAACAATGGCACCAGGTTCAAGCTCTGTAACGAGTAAAACCACAGTAGCAACTGGTACGCAAATGCTTAGGGACTTTTCGCTGGAGATTTATGACAAAAAGGAGCTTCAGTTTATGGCCGGTTCAGAATCTGGAAATCATGAACAGACCCCATCTTCTAAACCTTGATGACTCAAGATTAGGGTTTTAGCCCATAGATTTTTAATGCTTTTAAGTTTTTAACCATGAATTAGCTAGCAGTTCTCAAGCCTTTTTGCTCTGTTTAGGGTTGTAACTGGCGTTTCTCCTGTTTAACGTTTAATTTGTAAATGATCCTTCATTGGTGCAAATGTAACTCTACTTTTCGGGTTAAAAGAAACTCATCTCTCTAATGAAATTCAATTATTTTATTTTTGATTAGTCTATGTGCATACCCATCAATGATTTTAAAAAGAATCTAAATTTTACTTGTGTGTATAAAAGAAATGAGTACGCAATTTGAGGTGAACATTTCTTGGTGTGTGAACTAAATGCATCTTATATTGTTTTATCGATTTGAACTTTTAGTTATTTATCTAAAATTGAATCGCTTTTTGAACCATTCTCTATTTTACGCTTGCTAGTCTCCCTTCTTCGCTTGAAAAGAAACTTGGCTAGGTTTTTTTTTTCGAACATTCTATTCATTCTTTTTCCTTTTTCCTTTATAAGGTGAGCTTCAATACCACAAATCAGGAGGCAAGCGCTAAAAGGGGGTCTTTTTCGTGCTTTTGTTATCGTGAGTTTAGTTTGGATATACTAGGAAAGAACTTGTGTTATTATTTATTTTATTTGCCTTAATCACCACGCTATTGCGTATGGAGCTTTTTAAAGTCGAATTAAGGAGGCCTGAATCTGCTATTGCTCTTCTATTGTCACTGAATTAGTATTTGTTAAATTAACAAAAGTAAAATCTCTGGCAGGTCAATAAGGTTGGGTTTTTCCATTTGTACCGAAAATGGTTGACAATGAGTTTGACAACCTCTCACATGCGCGCGGGCCTCGCATGAATAAAAAAATCCAAAAAAAAGTGGACCCTTCCCATATTGTAAGTGTTCGATCAAAGTGTTTGTCAACCATTTTCGATAAATGTAGCACTGCTTAACAAGGTTACTAACATATTCACGAATAATGTTGTGTCCAAAACGACTACTAACTGATGATATAATTGGATTTTAAATTCTTGCAAAGTTGCTTTTCTTAATCTCAAAAAAGTGGGGGAGATAAAGTTGAACTTATAAACAAGTGGGATTAATGGGCTCGTGCGGTTGGAAATGCACGTGAGTTGAGGATAGTGCACGTGGGAGTGGGCCCCACATGTGGTCCACCGCTTAGAGTGGTGGGACAGTCAAATGCAGAAAAAAGTAAGTGGTTGTGGAGCGTGGGACAAAGTTTTCTGATTTAATGTGGGCCACTACTTCTTAGGCTTGAATAGTGGACCCCGCCCTTATCTCGAGGCTGCGCCGCAGTCTAGGGTCCCCCACCACCGCTGCGTCCGCTGCTTTATGGGTGGTTGTTGGTGGGGTAACCCTTGGCGTGGGGACAATAAACCAGGCTGGACCCCTTCACACGTGTTTAATGCTTAGCTGTCACACCAAATGCCTTTGCCTACTTTGTAAGGTTAGATGCTATGCTAGTGTTTAGATCCTTATCACAATTTACAAATTAAGCCCTTTTTGGAAAAAAAATTATTAACGTTAAATTTATAAAGGGAAAATTGCGGCCGTGGTCCCAAACCTTTCATTTTGTTGCAGATTACACCCAAACCTTTTATTTTTGCGGCCGAAGTCCCAAACCTTTATATGTAGTTGCAGCATCGGTCCCAAGCCTTTAATTCCGTCCATAAAACCGTCAGTCAACGTTTCAACAATAATTTTGACTCGAAAAATTGCAACACTAGTCTCAAATCTTTCATTTTGTTGCAGATTACACCCAAACCTTTAATTTTTGCTGCCGAAGTCCCAAACCTTTATATATAATTACAGCGTTGGTCCATTTCACGCATTCTGTCCATAAAATCGTCAATCGACGTTCAAACAGTAATTTTAACTCAAATGATATCTTAATTGATAAGTAAAATTGTTCAAACAAGTTATCCAAAAAAAATGTTTATTTTCTTCAAATCCTTTAATCTTTTCACAGACATCACATTCTCATCATCGATAACTATCTGATCAGATAACAATTCAATCCGATTAGTTATAATAATCGAATCAATAAATTATTTTTATGGCATGTTATTTGTCACTAAAATAAATAAATGAGAAAATAAAAATAAATAAACTACATTTGGTACTATAATTTGTATGTATTATTAAATAATTTTTAAATTGATTAAAAATAAAAAATAATATTAAAATAAAAAATACATTTTTTATTAAAAATTAAAAATAATATTAAAAATTTTATTTAGTACTAAACTTTTTTATTTTCTCATGTATTTATTTTAGTGACAAATAACATGACATAAAAAATGAAAAAATTGCAACGCTAATCCCAAACTGACATGTTTAGACAAAGCTTAAACATAGATATTATTAAAAAAATATTTTCTTATTTTAATATTATTTTTAATCAATTTAAAAATTATTTAATAATACATACAAATTATAGTACCAAATGCAGTTTGTTTATTTTTATTTTCTCATTTATTTATTTTAGTGACAAATAACATGCCATAAAAATAATTTATCGATTCAATTATTATAACAAATCGGATCAGATTGTTTTCTGATCAGATGGTTATCGAAGATGAGAATGTGATGACTATGAAAAGATTGAAAGATTTAAAAAAACAAACATTTTTTTGGATAACTTGTTTTGACAATTTTACCCATCAATTAAGATGTCATTTGAGTTAAAATTACTGTTTCAGCGTTGACTAATGATTTTATGGATGAAATGCGTGAAATGGACCAACGCTATAATTATATATAAAGGTTTGGGACTTCGACCGCAAAAATTAAAGGTTTTGGTGTAATTTGCAACAAAATGAAAGGTTTGGGACCAGCGTTGCAATTTTTTCGAGTCAAAATTACTGTTGAAACGTTGACTGACGGTTTTATGGACGGAATTAAAGGCTTGGGACCGACGCTGCAACTACATATAAAGGTTTGAGACTTCGACCGTAAAAATAAAAGGTTTGGGTGTAATCTGCAACAAAATGAAAGGTTTGGGACCATGGCCGCAATTTTCCCATTTATAAATGAATAAAAATAAGTGGTGAATAGTACTTATTAATTAATTAAAATATGTAATTGAAAATAAAGTTTTATACTTATGTTTCGATTTTGGTAAAATTTAATGAAATATTTTGTTGAAAATTTTTGAATCTTTTTGACTTAAAATTAAAATATTGATTTTAATATCTATTAAACAGGGACTATAAAATATAAATTAATTTTTTTGTCAAAACGGAAGCTACTGTGTAGGTAAAATTTAGAAAATTAAATAATTATATGTATGTACCATAGTTATTTGATCCGCTTAGGTCGAGGCATTGCATCATCGATAGGAATAGAGTTAGGACGGGACTAAAAACAATTTAAGGCAGACTACTATATAAAAAAATAAAAAATAAAAACAATGTTGTTCTCAAATCTTCACTGACAACATACTCACAATAAGAGATGGGAGAGTACTTTTTTGGAATTTTTTGTTCACATGGATCACACTCCCATATGAGTGTCAACCAAACATTGTGGCAAATTATGTCTGGTAAGGAAGCTTAATGTATAAAAAAAAATTAAAAGGAAAAAAAAAAACTAACGGGTTGCGATAGACAGTGGTTGGAGCATTGGTTCAATGATTAGATTGGTGGATCATTATTTAATTTTTTTGAAGTATAAAAGTTGTCTTTAAGACAATTAAAACTTTTAAGTTTTTTGTCATTAGTTATTTTCATATCTTTATTTGAACTCATTTAGCCCATGTGTGATTAAGCATGTCAACGAGCCGAACTAAGCCACTAGTAGAAACTAGCTCGAGCAAAAAAAAGTTCAAAATTTTTTTTTTGTTCGAGCCGAGCAGAGCCAAGCAAAAGCTCGACAAAAAAATTGAGGCTCGAACCGAGCTTTCGGCTCTTCTTGCAACATGCATGCTTGATTTTTTTTCTTCATACAGGCTGCAATTGCTGTTTTCAATTTTTTTTAAACAAGCTCGGCTAGTGCCTTTGCCCCAAAATGGGCTCAGTGGTTCCGAGCCTAGAGCCGACTCAGCTCGGGCTTTTTCCGAGTCAAGCCACGGGTGGTCCGAGCCGACGAGCCATTTTGTCTTCCCTATGTGTGATACTCATTATTTCATTGAAACTCATTTTGTAATAGTAAATTTTAGAGAATGTGTAGTTAAAAAATCGAAAAAAATGTTTTAAATTTATTTGCAAAATATTTTATTGAAGAATTCCTGAATTAAAATACGTTTGAGGAAAAATGAATTTTGAAATAATGAAAATCAAATGAGGGCTTATTAACTATAGTAGTTACATTTTGATTTCATATTTTTATATCTTATTTTAAAATTATATTATTTTTATTTTAATTATGTGTAAGCCATTTATTAGTTATTGATTAAATATTTATGTGTATTAAATATTCAATTCATCTTCATTTAAGATAATCTTTTCATAAATGTCTGTAAATAACTACCTAGTATTCCAAAATGAAGTAATATGTGGAATACAGTTTTTTTTCTTTTTAAATATTTTTAGAAAACAATAAATCCTTATTGAGGTGCAGAAGACCTTATGTTCTTCAATTTTCTTAATAAATTTGATGAAAATGACGAATATACATTCCTATCTAACTAAAACCAAGAGAGAGAGAGAGAGAATTAATTTCAATTATAGTCCCAAAATTTTCAAAAAGATGCAAACGAGTCTCAAATAAATAATTAAAAAAAATCTCGTTCTTTCCTACCAACCATATCTCCCCCTCCCCCCATACCAGCACCACTACTAATAGGTTGAAATCCTATGACTAATAATAGTGAAACATCAATAAAAGGTTGAAGATGTATTTTAAAATTATGTGTTAATTATGTAACGCTATAAAGTGTTACATTAAACCACATATCATAAGATAAAATATCATTGATCAAACACCAAAACCTAACTTCCCTAATTAACCTTTAGAGTTGCTGGAGCTTTTGGAAGAGGCGCTTGGAGTTCCAACGTTAAATAATAAAGTTCGTTCTTGAAGGTCCACATGAGATAAACGATACCAAGGGTTGGGAGCTGGTATGAGGAACACGCGGTCCATGAAGGTCAAGGTAATTACATGAAGAAGGTCAGAGGGAACTAGGGGTTAGTCTGTCTGAACCATACTGTATATAACATTCGGAAACAATTTAAATAGACATTAGAATTGAATTTAGTGGCTAGAAGTAAGAGTTTTTTTCTTTAAAGACTTAATTGTTGACTAATAGTGTAGGATCATAAAGCAATTTCTTTTATACATGTGCATATTACTCCTTGCCTAAATCTTAGTAATATGAGTACATGACTGATTTAAATATTGTATGTCAATTAACCTAATTAATTGGTTAATTATTATAATTAGAGAGATTTTCATTTATTAAAATTAGAAAAATTATTTATGCTTGTGTAATTAGCAATTTAATATTAGTATATGGTATGTTAGAATATTTATTTTGGCATAATTTAAATCAAATGTTTAATTATATAGCAATAACTTATTAGTAACAATTATATATTTACTAATATAGTTAATTGGGGTAATAAGTTGAGTGTTTCATTACAGTCTGCATGAAAAAACGTGTGATATTAATAAGGGAATGAATTTTGTATTAAAATAGATAATAGAGTCAAACCTAGGAGATCCTTATTTAAACCCCATCATACCACTTACACTCACACACAACTAAGATTGTACTTTATACCTTCTTTTCTTTTAACTCATTTTCTACATGTACTTTCACATTACATAGTTTAGCATGCACAGTGTCCAAGAAATTTTGAAGTGAAAGTCTAATAAGACGATTTTCTTGATTTACTTTTGTTCTTTCATTATTTAATTTACGGAGATTTATATTATGAATATGATTATACGGAAATCCAATTTATGATTATGATAAGAGTCTATATGTGTAAGTTCAAAGGATCAGAGTTTAGTAGCGCTACGTACATGAATTATAGCCATGAAATTCGGATTTTAATTCTCCGTGTCTCCATATGTATGTTATGATTTTCCGTATTTAAATATAAGATGAAATTCGTTATTACTCATTTACTGAGATTTATGTTTCATACGTATATATTAAAATTTTTATAGGTAACTAAAAAGTAGGGATGACAACGGTTCGGTTTTTGGTTGGTTCGGCCAAAACCATAACCGCACCACCAACTTTTGGACATACCATAACCGCACCATAACCACATAAGTCAATTCGATTCGGTTAATAACCACGAAAATAAATTATTTTTTATAAATCCAAACTCCAACCGTCAAAATGAAAAAAAAAAAATTATGAAGAAAAGTCATAAAAACAAAAAAACAATACTAAGCCAATTTAGCAAACAATATCCCAAATGAAAATGCAAACAATATCCCAACTTTCAAATGCAAAATTCAAATTTAACAAACAACACTATCAACATAGGTGAAGACTCTTACTAGCATAGGTCAATCTTTATTCTTCCCCACAACTCTTACTAGCATGGTCAAGAGTCAATGCTTAAAGTTGATTCCTATATAGTAAATATGAAATGTAATTAGAGTAATAATATAACCATACTACCTAATCAAGAATGATCTTAACTGGAGATTTAAACAAAAAAAGTACATCTTCGTCAATGTCCTCCTCACTAAACATTGCACAAGCTCCGAAGTATGATGAATGAGCAGAATTTTCAACACACAATAGAGAAAAAATTAGCAACAAAAGAAAGTGTATGAATAACAAATATAAAATAATAAATCCTACCATGAATATCAGTCCAAAGCCAATTCCAAACACACATTAAAGCTTCTAAAGTCTTCGGGTGAAGCCTATTTCTATGTACACTCACAAATCTAGCACTTTTACTAAACGTCGACTCAAATGCCATAGTAGATACTGGAATGACTAATAAATCTCTAACAACTTTATGTAAAGTCGAATATTTTATTGAACTTGCTTCCACCATGTCAATAAATCAAAATCATCCACCCTTGGCAATACTGGCTCGTCTAGAAAAATATCAAGCTTTGTTTTTACATGATAAGTGAAAACAGAATGGCTAACAAATGCATCAAAACCAACCATGTGAGAATGCTTTCCAACAATAGTAGACGACTCTAATAGCGAAGATAATGAAGATTGAGATGTATTCTCTGTCGAATGACATGGTCTCTTGTACTATTTGAGTAACTTATGACAAAATGCTCTAACATTTTCAACATCTACCTACGCTTCATCTCCAAAGATTAGAGGGAAATAGTATTCAACTAGTTTCATCTTGTATTCAATTAATTAATTTTTTTTAACTCGTAATCGATTCGGGACTGGGGCACCATCGCTGAATACCATACCCGCCCCACTGCGAATCGGATTATTAAAATCAAAACCATAACCACTCCATTGCACCATCAGTTCGATTTTTTTCGTCCCATTCAGTTCGATTAACCACGGTTTTTGGTTTTAACTATTCGAATTGCCATCCCTACTAAAAAGGTGGGTTCGAGGCGATCGGAGGTTGATTGTGCTTTCGTGGGTGAAAAATGAAGAATAAATTATGTAGTTAAGAATCTTAATAATGTTCATTATATTTTTCTTAAAACTAATATTAAATTCTCGTATGTTAAGAAAATATTATCCTTTTTTTTTCTTTTCATTATGAAAATACTCTTTTACGGTACATGTATAATGATTCCAAGAGTAAAATTTGGGTCGTTACAACATGGTATCAAAGATGGTCTACAGTTATGTAGATTGATTTTTTTTTAAAAAAAAAGTTCATTTTTTTAGGAAAACACTGATCAGTGTTCATAGAAACATTTTTTTAAAGATATATATTATATATTTTTAATTATAGAAATAGGTTTTTATATAAAAAAAAAATTAGATTGAAGTTTAATTACATCACCACCACGCAATGCTAATTTTCAAGATCCGACGCTCTCGAATCATGTTGAAAGACGTGTAACTGCATTATTTAATGTTATTATTATATGATGCCAATTTAATCATGTTCACTATGTTTACCTATATTCAAAGTATGCTACTTTTTGAAAATTTAACCATGCTCATGCATGGTTATGTGAATAAATATGTATGAAATTATGTTCAAATAAATTAGAATTCTGTTTAATTAGGAAAATGTATTTATTTATTTACAAGTTCCTCTTTATATGTGCATAATTATGGAAACTTCCAAATTTTTGAAAGTGTAGATTTATGAAAGTTTAAATTTCGAAAAATCTATAGTTATGAAAATGACAATTTTATGACAATGTAACTTCAGACTATTGGGGTACATTAGGGAACGTATCAACCTATGAGAATAGTCGACCTTAGAGAATTTCTTGATCAAATAATAGTCTTATTAAAAAAAAGAGATAGAATTATACGTCTAAATACTTTCATTTCCTTATTTATTGTTAGAGTATTCTTGGCTTGTGTATTCGCAAAATTGAAGGGTTTTGTCAAAAAGACCTAAATTGTTTAAGAAGAGCTTATAATTTAAGTGGTCCACTTGTGACCCCCACCACCACCTAGGAGCCACTCAGTTGAGCGTTATTCAAGTCAATAAAACAAAAACAATAGTTCAAAACCTACTCCAAATTTAATAAGATTTCCAATCCATTATCAGAAACTTGTAAGAATATTCGACTTTAGAAACCTTTATTTTAAGAATCTCTATTTTACGAAACTTCTATTTCTATTAAAATAAATAAATTATATTCCTATTTTAAAAAATGTGAGATACTTTTAAGATATTTTTTTTTAAGAAACTTCCACTTCAAGGAACTTTTAAATTGAGAGACTTCCATCATTTTGAAACCATAAGTATATCCAATTAATTAATTCAGGCATATTAATAAGCAATCCAATTAATTTATTATTCAACACTTGCTGATTAATTAATTTGTAGATTTCATTCTTTTGGTTCTCTTTTGTATGTGACCCATTAGATTCCCGATCACGATAACTAACGACGTGAATTACTATTTTGATCTAATCAAAGTCGATAAATTAAAACACCCCTTTTAATTTATCACTAATTCACATTCGTCGTCCTAGATTGACATCTATCAATGTGTCAGGGCAATACATGTGATGAGAAATGTCACATGATGTGACAAACCAAACTTGTTCGTTTACCGTGAAATTATAATCATTTCGTCAATATGATCCAATCAATAATGAGATATGGATATGTGTCAATCTCAATTATCGATCATATCTTTTATCCCAGTGTTAAGTCAATGTAAGTCAAAAACTCTTTTTCGACTTATGAGTTCACCTTGGCTAAAGATTTCATTATTAACTTAATTGGATAAAATGTAGATCACAATCTCTTACTATCTAAGAATGACGAATCCACTATTGATCATTCACAACCTTCATGTGATTCTTGACATACCCGAACGATGCTGTATTAGCGACCATTGACAGAGTAACATTCAACACCATCAAAGTATGACTGTCCTCATATAAGGAACTATGATGTTCTCAAGTCAAATGACCAATTCCACTACCGAACGTTAGAGATTAACCACTAACACTTAAATAGTTATCCATGTGGAATCTCCCAACGGGTCTCCAATGTTTTGTTCTATAACAAAACATCTGCGTGTTCATTCAAGTGTCACCACACTTTAGCTTGTGATCAGCTACTTACTTCACAAGTAAGAATGCCACACGCGATGATCTATCCGTAATAACGATATCCGTACTTCAACCACGGACGATTTAATATTCGATCATATGTAATTTGTATCTCACAATCACAACTCATTATATAATTAACAAATTACCAAGACTTGAATCTACGGATTCTATTATTTAATTTATTAGAATATTAATTCAATTAAATAATAGATATTGCCATACATATGCATCAATTATATATATTTAAAGTGTTTATCTCCAAGTTGATTGGATTTAGGGCATAATACTCAGTATGTTGTGTTCAATAGGACGTGCTAAACATAATCTAAATTTACAATTTCGTTTGTTGAGTAATAGGGATGTGATGCATCTATATTGCTGGATTCAACCCCAGGAAAAAAAGTAGAGAATGAGGGGCCTTCAAATCTCTCTCTCAGAGCATTTTATGTGATTAATACCGCCAAAACTAAGCTTGAAAAGGCCTGTCCCCATACAGTTTCTTGTGTGGATATATTAGCCATTGCTCCCGGAGACATCGTCATTCAGGTGACTACTTATTCTTGTTCATTAAAATGAAAACACAAAAATAACTGTGATTTTCACAATTATCCACCAAATTATTAATATTTTTCTTACGCTTTGCCTAGTCTGGATGTCCCTCTGGGAAGTACTCAAAGGAAGAAAAGATGGAAGAATTTCAAGAGCAAATGAAACCATAAATTTACCAACTTCATCCTTCAACACATCTCAACTCATTCAAAGTTTTGTGAAAAGAGGCCTTTCCATTAAAGATTAGGTAGCACTCTCTGGTGGACGCACATTAGGGTTTTCCCATTGTTCTTCATTCAAAGCTAGACTGCACAATTTCAGTACAGTGCACGACACAGATCCGAGCTTGAACATCGAGTTTGCAGAGAGCTTGAAGTGAAAATGCCCGAAAGTTAACTGGGATCGAAACTCGGGACTGTTCTTGGATTCATCTGCATCAACTTTTGATAATAGTTATTACAAGCAAATTCTTACGGGAAAAGGCGTGTTTGCTTCAGATCATGTTAAATATTGGTTGCTTAACAATTTTGGGTCCAATGATGTAGCCAAACTGGAAACCTAATTTTGTTAGGTCCAGCCCATTATCTGAATGTAACCCGATTGGGTTTTTCACCTTGTGCATTCTCGCGTTTTAAACTGAAGTGCGACTTCGGTTATTTTATTTGAAGGTTGAGATGATGTCATGTGGAATAGCTGTGACTGTTGGATGCTTTTGACAGTTTGTATTATTGGCTTGACTCTTCATTTACGTCGGCATTCGAGATTATTTTTAGAGTTTTCTCTATTATGCTATCTGTGTATTCTCTCTGAAAACTTTTGTTTTTCGTCTTGTAATCTCTGAGTCTAGATATTCTTGGTGAGGTCTAGTATTTATTACGGTGTGGTTGTGGTGAATTTGTTATTTGGTTGAGCAGTAACCTTTGGTTACTTTGTGTAATTTGTCGAGGGTTTTCTTAGAGAAAATTTTGGGTCTGAGGCCATAATCCTTTGTGGATATCTGTATTGTGAAACTTGTATTGATTTTGATGGTTTCTAGTGGATTGGAGCGATAATCACTTCGGTGTATCCTCAACGGGTGATTAGCCCTAATTTGGGTGAACATCCGGGCCCACAGACAAAAAATCTCTTGTGTTCTTTAATTTTCTATAATTACTTTGTGTTTTTAGGGCATGTATAATACCAACAATGGTATCAAAGCACTTTGATCTTTATATAAATTCTTCGATCTGGTATTTTTTGGTGTTCTTGACGAACGGAATCCTAGATCTTCAAGGATCTGTACTGAAAAGGGTTGGGTCCTTATTTGTGCGGAGAAAGTGGAATAATTTTGGTATTCACTATTTTACATTGTTGATCTGAGATATTTGTTACGAGTTTCTAACCCTACTTCTTGTATCTTTCTTTGGTCTGTAGATTTCTTGGATCTCTTGGTTGAAACCCTTTCGGATCTTTCTTTGTCTAGGGTTTCTTTTGAAAACCCTAGAATCTGAGGAGACTGGGATTCACGGTTTCTTCGAGATTACTTTGAGCTCTTACTTTCGAAAGTTGCATATTTTATTGTTTGGGCTATTATTTGTGTTATCTATTTCTCTATTTTTTAATTGTGTACATTTGTGTGAAATTAAATTTGTTACACCTTAACACTATGTGTGTGTACATTAGTTGGTTTGTTACTCTCTACATTTGGTACATCAAACTTTGGTCTATTTTAAAGTTGTTAGGCATTCACTTTTTTCAAGTTTAAATATGGGTAGTACTAAAGTTGATGTTGAAATTTGGAATGAAAAATGAGACTTTAGTATCTGGAGTCAGAAGATGAATGCTCTGTTAATACATTTTAGATGTGCTAAAGCCCTTGATGAATCTTAGGGGGAAGAAGTGGCTGTTAATAAAATAAATGAACAATATGAAACTGCATGGAGCACTATCTTTTTGCATTTATTTGATAGTGTCATTAGAGAAGTAGGAAAGACTGAGACTGCGACTGAAATTTGGACAAAACTTGAATCTATTTACAAAACTAAGACACTTCCCAATAAATGTTACCCGTGGAAACAATTTTTTAGCTTCAAGTTTGATCATAACTGCGATCTTGAAACTAATCTTGACAGATTTAATAAACTTTCTCAAGATCTCACTAATAGTGGTGAGACACTTTTTGATGATCAAAATTTTGTAGCCTTATTATCATCCTTACCTGAAAAATATAAAGATTTGAAAAATACCCTTGAATATGAATGAACTTTTTTTACTGTTGATGTTATTGTTTCTTCCTTAAAGAATAAGGAATTTGAATTTAAAAGTGAGTTAAAAACATCCTCAAGTGGAGTTGGCTACTATGTGAAAGGAAATAATTTTTTCTAAAGAAATAATAAAATCATTTAAATAAAAGTTTTGGAAAATATAAAGAATATTCTGAAAATTTTAAAAAGGGTAAAACTAAATTCAATAAGAATAATAATAAGGCTAAAGGAAAGAAATGTTAGGAAAATTGGGTCATTTCATTAAAGATTGTAACAAAAGAATTGATGAATTGAAAAATGCTAATAAAGCTAAAGGTGAAGCTGCTACAGCTTATGAAGAAGCTGTAGCTTCTAATGGACATGTTTATATGACTTGTCAATCTTCAACTAAAAATAAATGATTTCTTAGGGTGTACTTTTCATATGACACCTTATAGAGAATACTTCATTGATTTCTTGAAAGAAATGGAGGGCATGTAATATTGGGAAATGACTTTTCTTATAGAATAAAAGGAATTGGTAAAGCTATTTTAAAACTAGAAAAAGGGAATGTTCTGACTTTGAATAAGATCAGATACATCCCTGATCTAAAGAGGAATTTAATCTCTTTAGTTACTTTTGATAATGAAGGTTTTGATACCATTATAAATAAATGTATTTTAATACTTCAAAAGGAATTTTTCAAAAGTCACTCATGTAGAAAAACCAAATGGGATTTATGCCTTGAAAGCTTTACCTTTACAGAATAACTCTTTTGCTGCAACAATCTCCTAATCTGATAAATCTGAACTTTGGCAAAAAAGATTTGGACATATTAGTGATAAGAATTTGTACATTCTTAAGAAACAATGTCTTTTGGGGTAATGAAAGGATTGAATGTCATTTTATGAATATTTCATTTATGGTAAGCAAAAGAAATTGCATTTTGCTACTGGAATTCATAAATCAAAATCTATTCTTGATTATTTGTATGCTGATCTGTGGGGACCAGCTACTGTTTGCACTTATTATGATTTTAAATACTTCTTTCTCATTATTGATTATTTTTCAAAGAAAATTTGGGTCATTCTTTTGAAAAATAAATCGGACACCCTTCAAAAAATTTACAGAATTGAAAACTCTTATTGAAAATCAAGTTAATAAAAGTGTTAAAACACTTAGAACTGATAATGGCCTTGAGTTTTGCAATGAAGAGTTTGATAGCTTCTGTAAAACTAATGAGATTCTTAGACATAGAACTGTAACCTATACTCCACAACATAATGAGCTTGTAGAAAGGATTAATAGGACTTTGTTAGAAAAGGTTAGATGTATGCTGATAAGTTCAGGTCTTCCAAAATTATTCTGGGGAGAAGCTATTAAAACTGTCTCTTTTCTAATAAATAAGTGTCATATTAAATCATTAAAATATGATACACTTGATCATGTTTGAAATGATTATTCTGTTGATAATTTTAAACTAAAAGTCTTTGGACACCATCAAGATATGATGATTCTGAGTTTGTTACAGCTTTGAATGTTCAGAATTTTTTGGATAATGAGCATAATTCATATGAAGAGGCCATTGAGGGAAAACATGCAAGTTCTTGGCTTGCTGCAATGAAAGATGAAATGCTTTCATTGATTAAAAATAAGACATGGGTCTTAGTGAATAAACCCAAAGAGGAAAGGGTTATTAATTGCAAATGGATCTATAATATAAAAGAAAGTGATTCAAAAGGTGAAAATGTAAGGTTTAAGGCCAAATTAGTTGCCGAGGGCTTTAACCAAAGAGAGAAATTGACTACAATGAAATTTTCTCTCCTATAGTCAAATACACTTCTATAAGAGTTTTGCTTTCTCTTGTTTCATAATTTGATTTTGAATTAGAATAGTTAGATGTTAAAACTGCCTTCTTACATGGAAATTTCGATGAGAAAATTTATATGACTCAACCAAAAAGTTTTGAATGAAAATGAAAAGAAAACTACGTGTGTCTTTTACAAAAATCACTTTATGGTTTGAAACAAGCCCCCAGGCAAGGGTATATCAGGTTTGATACTTTTATAAAAGGGCTTGATTTCAATTGAAGTAAATATGATCCATGTTTTTACTATAACGGTAATGGAGGTCCCGATTCTTATTAATTTTTGCTATATGTTAACGATATGTTACTTGTTGGGTGTGATATGACTGAAATTAACATCATTAAGTAAAAGTTAAAACATGAATTTGAAATGAAAGACTTGGGAGAAGCTAAAAGGATTCTAGGAATGAAAATTAGAAGGAATAGAAGTGATCATAATATGTTTCTTACTCAACTGTCTTATATTTCAAAAAATATTATGTAGATTTCTATGGAAAATTCTAAAGATGTCACTATACTACTTGGCAGTTACTTTAAATTTTCAGTAGAATAAAGTCCTAAAACCGAAATAGAAAAGAATAGGATGGAGAAAGTCTCTTATGCAAATGTTGTTGGCTCTATTATGTATATAATGGTTTGTACCAAACCTGATCTTGCTTTTGCTATAAGTGTTTTAAATAGATATATGAGTAATTCTGGTGAATATCATTAGGAAGCCATGATATGGCTATTAAGATACTTAAAATGAATTTCTAACTTAGGACTCATGTCCAATAAGCGTAAAACTGAAATTAGACTGAAAGGTTTTGTTGATTCAGACTTTGCTGGTAACTGTGATAATAGAAAATCAATTCCTGCATATGTTTTTACTTTGAATGATACCTTCATAAGCTGGAAATCACAGTTACAAAAGATTGTAACATTGTCTTCAACAGAGACTGAATATATTACAGCTACTGATATTGTAAAGGTATTTGGCTAAAAAACTTGTTGGATGAAATTGGGTTTTCTGGTAATAATGCTATTATATTTTCTGACAGTCAATATGCTATACATCTTAGTAGAAATATAGATGTTAAATTTCATTTTATAAAAGATATCTTAGAAAAGAAAATTATGAAAATTGAAAATGTTTCAACTAAATGTAATCTAGCAGACATGGAAACAAAAATACTTCATTTGTATAGATTTAGGGATTGTTTGGATCTTCTAAATGTTATTTCTAACTAGTGTTTTTGCAGGTACATAGAGCAAATGAAATCGAATGAGGAATTAACCTCTAATATGCTATGAAACTCAAAATGTCCAGTAAGGTGGAGATTGTTAAATATTGGTTGCTTTATAATTTTTGGACCAATGATGTAGCCCAAACTGAAAATCCAATTCTGTTGGATCCAGCCCATTATCTGAATGCAATCCGATTGACTTTTTCACCTTGTGCATTCTCGTGTTTTAAACTGAAGTGCGACTTTGGTTATTTTATTTGAAGGCTGAGATGATGCCATGTGGAATAGATGTGACCATTGGATGCTTTTGACTATTTGTATTATTGGCTTGACTCTTCATTTGAGTCAGCAATCGAGATTATTCTTAGGGTTTTCTCTATTCTGCTATCTGTATGTTCTCTCTGAAAACCTTTGTTTTGTCTTGTAAACTCTTATTCTAGATGTTCTTGGTGAGGTCTAGTGTTGATTACGGTGTGGTTGTGGTGAATCTGTTCTTTGGTTGAGCTGTAACCTTTGGTTACTTTGTATACTTTGTCGAGAGTTTCTTGAGAGAAAATTTTGGGTCTGAGGGTATAATCCTTTGTGGATATCTGTATTGTGAAACTTGTATTGATTTTTACTAGTTTCTAGTGGATTGGAGCTATAATCACTTCGGTGTATCCTCAACGGGTGATTAGCCTTAATTTGGGTGAACATCCGGGCCCACTGACGAAAAATCTCGTGTTCTTTAATTTTTTGTAATTACTTTGTGTTTTTGGGGCCTATATAATACCAACAGCTCAGTCGGTCTATGGTGATTACATGACTAAATGGATTGTTGAAACATTTGCAAGAGATGGAAGTTTGTTTTTAAGTGAATTTGCAGCTTTTATGGTGAAACTTGGAAATGTTGGAGTGATTGAGAATGGAGAAGTGAGATTGCGTTGCAGAGTTGTGAACTAATTTAGGGAGAGACGAAGAGGGCTCTTTGATCTTTTAATTGAGTTAATATTATCTTTTGAAAAATAATACTTCTATGATTACTCATTTTGGAAGTTAAAATTCTGTGACTATTGGATTTCAAGAAATAAAATTGAAAGAGAAATGTTATTTTATTTTTGTGTTTTTAGTTATATTGAAAATCTGCAATATCTCGATCTAGTACTTTTTTACATAATTAAGACGAGTAAGGGTCTAGTACTTGTTTACATAATTAAGACGAGTAAGGGTAGAAGGTGATTTGGGGACGTGATTTGTACCATTGTGAACCTTAAATTCAACTAAATATATATAGATTCACATATCATAGGCCAAAACGTTAGCCTGCATTTCTTCCCAACTTCAATTTCTTGCTTTTATAAATTTGGCGATCACAAATATGATGTTAAATAGGTTGCTTCATGTGATTTCACTGTACAAGCAAGTAATAGGGGTTTCAATCTGATAAAATTGAGAAGCGTCAAAGATTAGAAACACAAATCTAATTTCGTTGATTTATACAGAATATCGAGATGGATTGATCAATTGGGAAAAATTTCACCAAGGAAAACAAAAAACTCTAATGTACTATAACGTAATCTTCTAGATAAATAAAAACTTTAGGAAAACTATTATAAATAAATAAAATTATTAAAATAAATTACATGCTAAACTAAATAATAAAAACAATTCACGTTTAACAAAAATATTAATGAGGAAATTAGGCTGTATACCCTACAAAAATAAGTATTTTGATTTATACCTTTTAAACTAATTAAACATTTTAATGCAGTAATCTTTACGTCCTAATTATTAACTAAAACTCTAACCCCTTGAACTAACCCAATAGAAGCCACTCTCATCCTTAGAAACGCTCCCCACATTCAGAAGCCGATTTCGATCATTTTTTGTCAATTTCGCCTCCGTATTTCTCCATCTCCGTTCATTTTCAGTCTTCTCTTTCTCATTTCGTGGAGATTTTAAACATCAATACTAAAAATCCCAAATAGTCGAAACCCTAACATGTTCTGATCAAGAAATCGGAGTCTGATTCCCACTTATTCACTCCGACGACGACTTCGATATCTAACTCTGACTCTTATTTCTACAATGGCAGGAGAAAGTGGGTCGAAGATGAAATGAAAAGAAATATTGATGAAGAACCATCTTCAAAGAAGAAGAAATCTTATAAATCCAAAGTAACATTAATTTATTCAGTTTCCGCTCTCGTGTGTACGTTTTATTTTTTGTTCCTTTTTGTGAAGACTGGGTTTTGCAAATTTGCTGATTGCTTTTATCATTATTAGCTTTATTAATTTGTTTTGATTTTTTCATCGGACAAAGGCCAAAAAGGGAAATGGCTCTGGAGGTGAAGATGTAGAGGCATGGGTTATCTGCTTTTCATGTTTGCAACTCGGTTTATGTTTGACCATGAAAAATGTATGAATTAATTGAAATTTTTGAACATTTTCTGATAAATAGATCATGTATTTTCTGATAAATAGACCATGAAAACTCTTTTGACATTTTAATAATTGAACCCATGATTCAGTAAACTTTTTGGCTTACATGTAAATTTTTTGCTTCTGTAAGTTCAGAGCAGGAATCATATCATACTAATTGTAATTTTGTAGGTCTTTATGTATTAGATTAAATCGAGCTGCACCTTCCAACATTCACCACTTCGTGCACACATTATTTCCAGGCAATTGCTACAATTGTAACAATAAATGATTTCATTTCTGCAGCTATGATCACTAAATTCAGGCTTACCTTCCCATATGACCGTCAGTGGATCAAACAAAAGACCTTACAGCACTTGAAGAAAGTGGCTCATTGATATCTACTGCGTTAGGATAATCTCTAATTGGATTTCTAAAGAAGACAGGAAGTGAAGAGTTGGAGTCTTGGTTCGATAGTATTTTAATCCCCAAGTCTCGTATCTAAGCTTGTATCTCATGTTTTCTTCCCCTATGAAAAAGTAAAAGAAACTCGTGGCATTTTTACGCTTTTTATTCACATCAACTGTTGCTGAAATTAGCCTACTTGTGTAATTTTCGTTTCAGTGTGTGAAATACAGAATTTGAAATTTTATGGATTGTGGCTGCATAATGTTGAGAACGTTAGCATGAATTATGTAGTGGGAGCTGGTCTCCATATGTCTCTGTTAATTAATTCAATAGTCGTATTCTAGAGACCGGTTTGCTAAATGGAGGGCAACGACATGCGTTGCTATGATTTGATTTGAAGTTGACGTCAAGGAATTTGAGATCAACGAACTTTTGGAATAGTTAACATCTGCAAAGTTTAAGGAATGGGAACAAAGGACAATCCAAACTAAGACAGGGAACACATGCGAGAAGCTTAAAAACTGTATAGACCACGTTGAAGAGTTGGATGTTCATGTTTTCGATTGGTGTTTTGTCACTTTTTCGAATGTTTGTAGTTTTTTTTTAACTTTTTGTCACTTTTCTGAACATTTGTCACTTTTTTTTCTTAATTCATGTCACTTTTTTAGCGTTTCAATTTTTTTATCACCTTTTTTTATTGTTTGTTACTTTTTTTTTTTTTATTTCTATCACTTTGTTAGTGACAAATATTATTTTGTGATAAAAGTGGCATTGTATTTCACTTCACTTTTTAATGAAAGTGATATTATGTCATTTTTTTTAATTAAAAAATGATATTAAAAAGTGATACAATTCACCCAAAAAAGTGATCGGGGTTTTGTCACTTTTTTTAGTGTGGTCACTTTTCTGAGTTTTATCATTTTGAAAAATTTATGTCACTTTCTTGAATTGATTCCAAAGTTTTGATTATTGTTTTATCACTTTTTTCAGTCGCCTTCTTGAAATTTCAATCATTTTTTTAGTAACAAACATCACTTTTTAATAAAAGTGAGATTGTAAAATGACACTAAACTTTTAAAAGTGACATTATGTCACTTTTTTTTAAAAAAGTGACAATTTTATCACTTTTTTGTGTGTTTGTGACTTTTTTATGTGTTTCACTTTTTCTGAATTTCTTTTCACTTTTTATTATTTGTTACTTTTTAAAATTTTTTATCACTTTTTTGAATAACAAATATAGGTTTTGATTGGTGTTTTGTCATTTTTTTTTAAGTATTTGTCACTTTTTTGAATTTGTATCACTTTTAGAGTGTGTCACTTTTTTTGAATTTTGTCACTTTGTGTCACTTTTTTACTAAAAAGTAAAAAAGTGAATTTTTATAAAAAAGTGACATTGTGTCACTTTTTCATTTTACACAGTATTTTTTACTTCCTAAAAATCTTTCACATGATTTTTCAAAACAATAGTAAAAAAGTGACAATTTTTATAAAAAAGTGACATTGTGTCACTTTTTCATTTTACACAGTATTTTTTACTTCCTAAAAATCTTTCACATGATTTTTCAAAACATCCCTAATTTTAAGGGTATTTTTGTAAGTACCCCAATATTAATTTCCACCAGAATATAAGTGCCAGTTTGACACCCTAAACGAAATACTAGTAGTTAAGGGCTTTGGCCCATGGGTTTTTCTTAGACTCTTTTTTGCATACAAGTAAGACGCACGTGCAATACACGTACCATAGTATAGTTGACTATATGATAGCGTAAATATAAAAAAAAATTATTTGTCTTAAGCATTAGTTACATTAAACTTAAAACACTTGAAATGATGATAGGTGACAAAAATAATATTAAGAGATTTGATTCAAAACTTATTTTCTAGACTTTACGTTTGAAGGTCTCTCTGTTCTTTTTTTTATAAAAAAAGGGGCATAGATGATTAGATGTCGATGTCCTGCTAAAGAGATAATGAAGTTCAACATAGCCCTCATTTTCCTACCCATTTAGGTAAGACATTATGTCTCTTTCATCTCATACTCATAGAATCTCCAATTAAATATATCAATTGCACCAACATTTAATTTCTTTACCAAGACCCTATGAAAGACGTATATAGTCAAGACTAATTAATTAATGATGATACAGTGCAGAATTTAGGACAAATCAATGGTCTCTATCAGTATTAAAATCACAACACAACGAAAACTTCCATCATAGAAGCAAAAAGAACGACAAACAATCACCTAACTTCATCACTTCCGTCGAATGTCTTTTCAGCATGTTCTAATGATACTGTATATTAAATTCGTTTTTAAAAAATCAAAATAATCAACTCCATAGAAAATGTTTGTCTACCAGCACTGTATGATGTATGAGGATTCTTCTTAAAAACATTGAATTCCTTCAATATCCATTCTAACGCCATAAATTTACATTTTTTTAACGGACCTAATAAAGTTAACCAAATCACTAAATTAAGAAAGCCTACAACCATAAAAATCACAGCATAAATTCCAAGAGATTTACCATAATCTTGTGGGTTAAAGTAGTAAACTGAAAGCACATATAATAAAACATGTACTCACTTTTGAAACATTACCACAACATTCTCCAATTATTGAAATATAGTTGCATTAATAATATCAAATATAAGAAGCATATATCCAGAATATTTATCAATATCACATATCCTCGTAATCTAAATCCTAATAAATCTAGTAACATGTTTTCAAATAACAAGCATAAGAGATTATTAAACATCACTACATGATAGAAAAAAGATAATTTCAGAGTAGCAAGTGCTTTTTCCTTTAATGAAAAAAGAAAAAATAAATTTCTGATTAGAAAATCTTTAATTTGTTTTCGACATAATAATTGAAAGAAAAATATAATTCCAATTTATTTCAGCTAAAAATTTCTATAGAATTTGTAAGCGAGTAAATTATAAACAAAGAAATCAATAATTCCCATAAAAAGATAGCAATAATTCTCATATATTTATCATAACCGCATTTCAAGATTTCAAAGGAAAATTGAAAAGCATGATTTTATGTTTAATAATTCATGCAAGATAATTTTTGTTATTTAAACTTTATTAATCATATATTTATTATGGTCGCCCTTTAAACTCTTGAATAAATTTTAAATAGTTGAAAATGAACATTTTTAGTGTAAAATAACGTAAAAACTAAAGAAAAATGAAATTGGTGTGATATTGGGGGTTGAGGGTGGAGTATAAAAGAAAAATAACGATTATGATTTTAAGTTTAATAATTTAAGATAATTTTTATATTTAAACTTAATTGACAATATATTTATTATTATCACATTTTAATTTTTTCTAAAAATTTGAAATCGATCCAAACGGATATTCAAATCGTGAAATATCAAATTAAACGAAAAATTTTAGTATAATAAAGTTCGAAAAAAGGACATTGGAATGATATTGAGATTGAAAAGAAACATAAACAATTACGACTTTACGTTTCACAATTAATGTAAAGTTATTTTGATATTTGAAATTTATCGATCATATATTTATTATGGTCGCACTTCAACATTTTCAACAAATTTTAAATCGCTTAAAATTAATATTTGTAACATAAAATATTGAATCAAATGTTAAAAAAAAAAAAGGGCTTAACCGAGCCGAGTCATAAAGTCATTTGGTTATGTTCGATTTATGAACAGTAACTTGGAAACTCACTCTTTTATGTATGTAGGAAAAAAGGTGTTACTAGTCACTACTCTCTCAATGCGAATATGGTCTACTAAAGTCAAAATATTCAATTGCGACACAATCCGAAATATTACGTATTCGGTTTGGTCCATTGGGTCCACTTTTGATTTTTTGTTGAGCAACTTACACAAGTACTTTTAAAATTAGATTTTTTTTTGAAAATTCATATGAAAATGACTTTAGAAGTAAAAAAATATTGTATAAAATCAAGTGTCACCTTTTTTTTATAAAAAAGTGAATGTCACTTTATTAAATTAACTGTTAACTCTTTATTAAAAAGTAATATACAATTTTACTTTTATTAAAAATTGATGTTTATCATTCAAAAATTGATAGAAATTTCAAGAAAGTTATATAAGAAAAAAGAAGTATAAAAAACGTGTAAAATTAAGTGACTATTTTTTTTAAAAAAAATCATATCACTTTTTTAAAGTTAAGTGTCACTTTTTATTTGACATACAATGTCACTTTTTTTTTTTTTTAAAGTGATGTTTATTACTTTAAAAAGTGACAGAAAAAAATGACGAACACTAAAGAAAAGTGATAGGAATAAAAAAAAATGGCAAATACTAAAAATATGATAGACATTTAAAAAAATGAAATACACTCAAAACAAATAAAAAGTGTGAAAAATATTTTTCTCTCATTTCAAAGCACGAAAACAAAATATTTTATATAAATTATCATCAAGGACGGATGTAATAATTAAAGGAAGGTTGAAAAATATTTTGGAAGTAAAAATACCTTATAAGGTAAAGTGAGACTTTTTAATTAAAAAGTGAAGAAAAAAGTGACAAATACCACAAAAAAAAAAGTGACAGGAATTCGAAAAAGTAACAGAAATTCAAAAAAAAAAAAAAAAAACGACGAACACTCAAAAAAGTGAAAAACACCAATCAAAATCTAAAAATAGATACAAGTGTGGTTGTAGATGTTGTATCTTTGTAATTAAACAAATCACATGACTTCATTTCAGGAACAAAGTGACAAAATTTCAAAAAAGGTGATAAATATTCAAAAAAGTAACAAGAATTCAAAAAAGCTACGAAATTCAACAAAGTGACAAATTACGTTCGTGTCAATAATTCAAAACCACCATATTGTCTACACATGAACCGTCACATATAGTCGTGTATGAAATTATATACTCAATATAGTAATGATCGATTTCATATGTGAATAATCACATGATCAACGTATATATACTCTATTCATACACAAATTAGCCAAAAACTTAATTCAAATAGTATCACCAACACAACACAATTTAGTAAATAGTTAGTTTCTTGGTGATTACATGATAAATACTAATAACTTAGCCAAAATGAACTCAAACAAGCTACTAGAAATGGAGTTTTGAAGCAACGTTCTTTTATCAATCTGAATTCATTCATATTAACTTCGTATGACCAAACAAGTAAAACAACTCAAATTCATGAATTTTGTACCAACTCAAACACAGCTCTCTTTTTCTCTTACTTTCATCTAAAAGTTCATTTGATTGCAAGAGTGAAATTTGAGTGGAAAGGAAATAAATTCTAGGGAATTGAATTGTCTAGAATTATTTTCCTGGAAATTGTCGATTAATTGTGTTTGATTAGTATAATTTTTCACATGGAAAATATTGAAAATTTAGATCTTTTGGTGTTCGTTTGATTTGATTTTACATGGAAATTGTCCATTAAACGGATTGAATTTGTTACAATTGTGGATAAAATTTGTTTCTATTGTTTAAAAAAAAATTGAAAAACTATTTTCCCACCAAAGTTGTGGGAAAATCAATTCAAGGAAAATTAGGGCTGTCCGTGGGTCGGTTCGGTTCGTTTCTGAAGAGACCCGAACCGACCCAAAACTTTCGGGTATTTAATAAATGGACCCGTCGGGTCCAAATATAATTATGGAACCGTTCGGGTTCGGTTCGGTTCGGTTCGGTTCGGGTCAGTTCGGTTCTGTATCATAATTAAATTTTTTAATATTTTCAGCAACACTACATAAACACAACTAATGACATTTCATTCGTAACTTTTACAAATTAACGTAGCCCAATTCAAAAACATATAAATAACTAGTAGTCCAATAAGATTAATTCAATGCATACAAATACCAAAAAGTAGATATTAATATTACAGCAAAACTACATAAAGTATATTCATTTGCTTCAAATTAAAATGGGCTAATATATTTTAAAAATGATTTGGGTTTTAAAATTAAAATTATGAAATAATCTAATTTATTTAATTAATTTGGTAATTTGTATAGAAAAAAATAAAATAATTTAATTAATTCAATATAAAAAATAAAAAAATTATTTAGTTTCGGTTCTTATTCGGTTCTTCGGTTCTTGGTCTAGACCCGAGACCCCGACCCAAACCCATCGGTTCTCGATTCGGGTACCCGTTCGGGTATTTAATTTATGAAGAACCACTCGATTCGGTTTCGGTTCGGTCCGGTCCGGTTCGGTTCGGGAGTTTTGGACACCCCTAAGGAAAATAAGAAAAAATAGGTCACGTGGGGATACTGGGATAGGGTGGAAAACCAATTTCAAGGAAAATTCTTCCTATCAAACAATGTAAAAGATGAAAAATGAAAAATGATTTCCAAGTTCCATGGAAAATTTGGGATATCAAACAGGGCCTAAGTTCATTCTTGAATTTCAACCGTGACCCCCACACATTTCTTTACAAAATTCCTTCACTGCCTCAATTTTCAACATTCATTCACAACTCTTCTTCTCCCCAATCCCCAATTCTCTCTCCAATTTTCAACCAAAATTCAATCATAACTATTAGAAAGAAAAATAGGTGCTTATGTCTCTTCAAAATCACTTGATCAGCAAAACCCTTCTGCAAACGTTGATCTTTTAGAATTGTGCCAATTTTCAATTCCTACAATAGTTGCTAAGGTACTGGAATTAAAAAAAACCAACATTAGATTCATTCATTTGCAACTTTGATTGCTTGTATTTCGACGACTGCATACTTGCTTTGGCACCAGAAGAAGCGCTTGAGGAATCTCGGATCTATTTCGTGCTACCGAAAACAAAGCTTCAGTGTCGTTTGACGGGTGCTCTCAATTACAATGTATTTTTTTATATTCCAATAAAACCATTGTCAATTTATGGTTTTACAACTTATTGCACAAGAAAGCAATTATAATTTATTCTGAAAAATAAAATATTGACAATACAATTAAACTAGATGTGAAATAAAACTAAAAGATGGTAACTTTAGAATATTCTAATGTTTATGATGATTTGGTGTTTTCAATTTACTCATACAGTCATGAATTACACAACAGAATCATACTATCCAACAAGTAAGAAAATCATATGAAAATTGAAATCGTTCAATTAGCGAAAGAAAACAAATAACCCGCAAAAAAAATAAAAATCAAATAGAATCTACTGTGTGTGCCAGAGGTTACATCATGTAAAGGAAGCAAATAACAGCTAAGCAAGAGATTGAGATTTGTTGCAGAAGAGGAAGCTAGTCCGTTAGAATCTCCGATTGATCACGTATATAAAACTTTAGAAGACGGACGAAGGTTTTCTCTCTTGGAACCAGGGATCGTTTTTGTAAGTTGAGGGTTTGTCTTCTGGATTTTAGGACGTATTAATTACATTGTTAGATGATAATTAGTTTCAAAGTGTATTATTCAATTTAGTCAACTAAATAGGGTAGTGGGCCTAATTTACCCTTTTTGGTTTTATTTTCAAAAAATTAAAAAGCCCCTATTTGAGCGCCCAACCCGAATTATATAGTTGATATCTACATGTTTTACTCAATTAAAATAATTTCATTAGGTTTGTATATTCATTAGCATCTCATGTGGTACATTAAATAAGATAAAACTATCAACTCTTCTCTTTCTTTAATTTTATACAACTTAACATACCACGTACAACTAATGGTTTGTTTGATATTAACGTAAATAAGTAATATAGGCGTTAGCATGAAAATAGAGGAATTCTGAATCTGAACTCAATTGATTATATTTGAATAACAAAACCTATCGATTCTTAAGCAAATTTCAAGAATTGATTTTGATGATAAAATTGTTGATTCAGGATTTAAACTTTATATATTGCTTGTTATTTTAGAAATAGATTATCTGAATTTAAAATATTTTAGTCCTTACATGAAATTATGAATATAATTACCAAAAATAAGCATGATTGCAAAGGATATCAAAAATTGATTGTACTTTCCAGCGCCCGATAATTTACTTCACTTCACCAAAACTTGTCCTTTATATGATTATAATTTTAATGAGATAATTGTCAACAATATTATATAAAGTCAACGTTATTTCAAAATCTCATAAGTAAATTTAAGATTATTAAATACAACACTTGTTCATTAAAATTTGAATTTTGCTGGTGTGCCAGAAGAGATGCACCCACCTGGGTGACCGACCCTCACAAGAGGGTGAGACCGACGCGGGACCCATGTGTAATAAAAAATGAAAAAAAAGGCCCCACCACCTCCCAATGTATCTATCCTGTCGGGGGGGGGGGGGGGTGTCACACCCTCCCTGGCACTGCAGCACTTCTCTTAAAATTTTGAGGTAATCTTGTTTTCCTTGCATAATACTCCAATATTAGTACAATAGTTCGATGCAGTACAAACACATTAAGGAATAAATAAAGATACGTGACAATTTTTATCCTTAATTCTATTGATTCTTTTAAAGTCCACCCTAACTAGGCCTCGCTTTTGTTACCACAAGCTCAAAAAAGTTGACTTCTACAACGTACTATCTCGTCACACAAAAAAAAAAGACTCAAAATCTATCCTCGTCAACTCAGGGTAGAATCATTTCTACACCTTTTATGTTATTGACACAAATTCATGCATTATGGAATTCGGACAACTATTTTCTGTCACCTATCATCAAACTAACGCAACATCAAAATCATCAAGAGCATCTGTCAAAGGACACAACATTTATGCATACAAAAATTGACAAAAAAAAAATGGAAACAATTTGTAAGTGCATTTGGGGACTGTAAGGTGCCATGTACCTTACGCCTAAGGACTATACATGTATATATGAAACAACGTAATTGGCCATGATTCGAGTCGGGGCTTTTCTTGTTTTGTTTATTGTACGTTCATGTTATTGATTCTTATATTTAGGACACCTGTGGTGGGTTCTTGTAAGTGCATTTGGGGACTGTAAGGTGCCATGTACCTTACGCCTAAGGACTATACATGTATATATGAAACAACGTAATTGGCCATGATTCGAGTCGGGGCTTTTCTTGTTTTGTTTATTGTACGTTCATGTTATTGATTCTTATGTGGGAAAAATTCATTTATCCTACTTTATCTTTACCCTATTTCAAAAATGACAAAACAACTTTCACATTTCAAAAATCAGATTTTTTGACCTATACATATACATATTTATAAATATTTATTTATATATTTAAATATATAAAAAGATATATATATATATATATATATATATATATATATATATATATATATATATACATATATACACCCACACACAATTAACCCACCCCCACCTCCACCACCCCCCACCGGTCCTGCGGCTTTTCCAGCGACTGCTCCGGCGACCGTTTCGGTACTGATTCCGGCGACTGCTCCGGCGATCGTTTCGGCGACTACGTCAATTTCGGTGGCCTTTCAGGCGACTGCTCCGACTCAAGTCACAGTTCAGGTCACAACTCAGGTCACAAGTCACAGTCCAGGTTACAACTCAAGTCACAAGTCACAGTTCGGTCACAAATCAGAATTTTGTTCATAGTCACGACTTATTTTCAAATGATCACAGCACAGGTCAAAAATTTTATAGGTCACAATTTGTTTATCGGTCACATGTTATTTTCAAACGCTCAGATTTTTTTTGATAGTCACAGCATGAGTCACAGTATAGGTCACAACACATGGCTCATGTCACAACATTGGTCACATAGACTATACAGCACCACCTCACCACCACCATCGTCTTACATGCCCTAACCCTACTCCGCCGCTGCCACCACGGCCGACAACTTACCACAACCACCATCAGTAACGTCGCCAACACAGCCTCACAGAAATTATTAGATCCAAAAACCATGAAAAAAAAATTGGAAAACCATTTTCACACCAAAGTTGTGGAAAAATCAATTCAAGGAAAATAAGGAAAAATAGGTTACGTGGGGGATACTGGGATAGGGTGGAAAACCAATTTCAAGGAAAATTCTTCCTATCAAACAATGTAAAAGATGAAAAATGGAAAATGATTTCCAAGTTCCATGGAAATTTTGGGATATCAAACAGGGCCTAAGTTCATTCTTGAATTTCAACCGTGACCCCACACATTTCTTTACAAAATTCCTTCACTGCCTCAATTTTCAACATTCATTCACAACTCTTCTTCTCCCCAATCCCCAATTCTCTCTCCAATTTTCAGCCAAAATTCAATCATAACTATTAGAAAGAAAAATAGGTGCTTGTGTCTCTTCAAAATCACTTGATCAGCAAAACCCTTCTGCAAACATTGATCTTTTAGAATTGCGCCAATTTTCAATTCCTACAATAGTTGCTAAGGTACTGGAATTAAAAAAACACCAACATTAGATTCATTCATTTGCAACTTTGATTGCTTGTATTTCGACGACTGCATACTTGCTTTGGCACCAGAAGAAGCGCTTGAGGAATCTCAGATCTATTTCGTGCTACCGAAAACAAAGCTTCAGTATCGTTTGACGGGTTCTCTCAAATACAATGTATTTTTTTATATTCCAATAAAACCATTGTCAATTTATGGTTTTACAACTTATTGCACAAGAAAGCAATTATAATTTATTCTGAAAAATAAAATATTAACAATACAATTAAACTAGATGTGAAATAAAACTAAAAGATGGTAACTTTAGAATATTCTAATGTTTATGATGATTTGGTGTTTTGACAATACTCATACAGTCATGAATTACACAACAGAATCATACTATCAAACAAGTAAGAAAATCATATGAAAATTGAAATCGTTCAATTAGAGAAAGAAAACAAATAACCCTCAAAAAAAATAAAAATCAAATAGAATGTACTGTGTGTGCTAGAGGTTACATCATGTGAAGGAAGCAAATAACAGCTAAGCAAGAGATGGAGATTTGTTGCAGAAGAGGAAGCTAGTCCGGTAGAATCTCCGATTGATCACGTATATAAAACTTTAGAAGACGGACGAAGGTTTTCTCTCTTGGAACCAGGGATCATTTCTGTAAGTTGAGGGGTTGTCTTCTGGATTTTAGGACGTATTAATTACATTGTTAGATGATAATTAGTTTCAAAGTGTATTATTCAATTTAGTCAACTAAATAGGGTAGTGGGCCTAATTTACCCTTTTTGGTTTTATTTTCAAAAAATTAAAAAGCCCCTATTTGAGCGCCCAACCCGAATTATATAGTTGCTATCTACATGTTTTACTCAATTAAAATAATTTCATTAGGTTTGTATATTCATTAGCATCTCATGTGGTACATTAAATAAGATAAAACTATCAACTCTTCTCTTTCTTTAATTTTATACAACTTAACATTCCACGTGCAATTAATGGTGTGTTTGATATTAACGTAGAAAAGTAATATAGGCGTTAGCATGAAAATAGAGGAATTCAGAATCTGAACTCATTGATTATATTTGAATATCGAGAGATGATCAAATAACCCAAACAAAGCCTATCGATTCTTAAGCAAATTTCAAGAATTGATTTTGGTGACAAAATTTAAAATATTTAGTCCTTACATGAAATTACGAATATAATTACCATAAATAAGCTTGATTGCAAAATTGAAGGATATCAAAAATTATTGTACTTTTCAGCGCCCGATAATTTACATCACTTCACCAAAACTTGTCCTTTATATGGTTATAATTTTAATGAGATAATTGTCAACAATATTATATAAAGTCAACGTTATTTCAAAATCTCATAATTAAATTTAAGATTATTAAATACAACACTTGTTCATTAAAATTTTGAGGTAATCTTGTTTTCCTTGCATAATACTCCAATATTAGTACAATAGTTCGATATAATACAAAAACATTAAGGAATAAATAAAGGGATCATGCTACATGTACCGAATTTTTTCACCAAATCTTTTACACCCCACTCACAATAGGAGGTGGGGGCCACGGGTCGGCACTATTTAATACATGTGGGGCCTCACCTCATGTGAGAGGAGGGACACCATTCGTTAGTCCCTCCTCGGTACAAGAGGATTAATCATAAATAAAGATACGTGACAATTTTTATCCTTAATTCTATTGATTCTTTTAGAGTCCACCCTAACTAGGCCTCGCCTCTATTACCACGAGCTCAAAAAGTTGACTTCTACAACGTACTATCTCGTCACACAAAAAAATAGATTCAAAATCTAGCCTCATCAACTCAGGGTAGAATCATTTCTACACCTTTTATGTTATTGACACAAATTCATGCATTATGGAATTCGGACAACTATTTTCTGTCACCTAACATCAAACTAACGCAACATCAAAATCATCAAGAGCATCTGTCAAAGGACACAACATTTATGCATACAAAAATTGACACAAAAAAAAAAAAATGGAAACAATTTGTAAGTGCATTTGGGGACTGTAAGGTGCCATGTACCTTTCACCTAAGGACTATACATGTATTTATGAAACAACGTAATGGGCCATGATTCGAGTCGGGCCTTTTCTTGTTTTGTTTATTGTACGTTCATGTTATTGATTCTTATATTTAGGACACCTGTGGTGGGTTCTTGTAAGTGCATTTGGGGACTGTAAGGTGCCATGTACCTTTCGCCTAAGGACTATACATATGAAACGACGTATTGGCCATGATTCGAGTCGGGGCCTTTCTTGTTTTGCTTATTGTACGTTCATGTTATTGATTCTTATATTTAGGACACATGTGGTGGGTTCTTGTAACATCCCGAAAATTTTAGAATAAAATTTTATTTGTTTTATATATTATATTTTATTATTTTGAAAGTTGAGAGACTAAAGTGATATATGTATTAACTTCAATTTTGGACTAAATTTTTAGGTATTGTTAAAGCGACTAAAAGTATATCCATATGAGTCTCGTTGGATAGCTCGTAATTAATCATGTAAATTAAACTCGAGAAAAAGTTAATTTAGATAAATTAGTCTCAAGATATTGAAGTTCAAAAAAATTGTAATTTATTTATTTATTTTTAAATCAAGGTAAATTGGAATGAGGATACACACGTGAATGTATGTGAGATAATTATTATTTTCTTTTTTTTTTTAAGAATTATATTTAAAGTCAAATTGCCATCACTGTCACGTATTATGATTAGAACCACCTTTTTGTTGTGATAAGTATCTTGTACACATGTCACCTTGTGATTGGTTTACTAGAAATTCAACTTTTATCAAATTGGATAGACACGATTTTTCATCACAATTATACTATAACTCAACTACTATTTTTTTTTACTATAAATAGTGTGTCAATATCCTATAATTCACTACCACAGAATTTTATACAGCAGTTTTCATATAAAGCAGTTGTAAATTCTAAGTATATTTTTATTATCAAAAACTCGTTTCATCCATCAAGGTAAGATACATTTTGTGCAAGTTATTTGTTTCCTTATACTTTTATGTTCAGTAATTTATGCATGAATTGTCGTGGACATTCGGGTTCGACCTAACGGAATATGAACTCTTTTGGATTTTTTACAATGAAATGTGAAATCCTTCTAGAATTCAAAATGAGAAATGATGGGTATCTCGTTTGGTTCCCGATATACTCCATAAAGAGAAATGTGGTATGAATTGTCTATGTTATTGTTATATAATTGCGTATGGAAACAGCACGTATCTTATTGGGTATTTTTAAAATACTCACTCTTACAAATTTTTACAGGTTAGATCATGTCGATTGGAGCTGGGGCAAGATGGTGTCGCGGCTGCCAAGAGATTTCGACATAAGAAAATATTAAGTTTTACTGCCTTTAAATTTAGTAGTTTGTTTTGTTCAATAATATTAATATTGAATTTATTAGTTGGGAATGTTTAAATATTTATTTTAAAAGACACGATTTTATTATTCAAATTTAAACTTATGAATGTTCCAATATTTTGTTTATTAAAGAATTTTATCGATTCGCATTTTAAGTAAATAAAAGTAAATGAAATTAATTTTTGATAACACCTCAAGATGTATGAAATTTTGGGACGTTACAGTTCTACCGACATATATCAAGATTTTGAGTGATTATGATGACGAACTGAATAAGTACACGTAGATTAAGTTCATGTTTGGTTCAAAAAGTAGATTAAAATTTATGTTGAAATAAATTATTAATTGTGATTGCACATTTAATGAGACCTACAACTTTTCAATCACACATTTTATTAATTTTTATCAAAATCTACTAAAAATTAAATTTTTAGCTAAAATCATTGTCTACCTGTCATGTACTTCGGATAAATACGGGTACGACTTCACTTATTGAGGATCGATCTAGCCACTTGCAAAGAGCATATGAAAAGTGACAAAAATTGGTCACACATGACACAACATATACTAGCATACACTGTCAATGGCAGACCCAGGGTAACGTGACCCACCAACTTCAAATTTTTTTTTTTTTTAAACTCTTCTGAATTTCATTTGCAGTCACTTGATTTCCAAAGAAATTTTAATTGGATTACTAAATTTTAATTTGTCACAACTGGATTATAACACAAATCTACGAAAAATTGCTTATTTGATAGTCATATGTAACATATCTTTCATTTAATTGCTCTGTGGCATTCCAAATCATCCTTACATAATGGTAGAAATATTGTTCGGCAAGCTATATTTTTTCTTTTAATACTTTTTTATGTGGGCAAGCTATTATTATTATTATTACTACTACTACGTGCATTTGTAATAAATTTAAAAATATAACATTAAATAATACAAGATAAATTTATTAATGAATTAAATATTTTCGTTAACTAAACGTAATTATTTACTTAGTAATTTATGTAGTAATAAAATAAATATTTAAATAATATTTTCGATAAATAAATTGTTAAGAACTAAAAATTGTAGAAAATGATGAATACTGTTCATTTGGTGCAACTTTTAGTGTTTTGAACTGGAGATGATTTTCGATATGGTGTAAGATTGATACTAAAATGTTGGACAATTGACCAAATTTTGGTGCAATCATGGGAGATGGCCTTAGAGAGTCGATTGTTCGAAGTATTGGAATAAGAAATATATTAGTGGTGTAAACTGTAAAGAAGTTCGACGAGAGTCAATTTTAGCTTGTGGCAAGTGAAAGTCAATGATATTTTGATTTAGTCTGAATTGTACAAGGATTTGATGAAGGACTAATTTATGTTTTCGGAAAATTCAGTCTATAGTAGAAAATAATCTCAAAGTCCACAAATTTTTAGGTCAAATTCTAACTATTAGGTGGTAAAATAATTATGGCTCACAAGATTCCACGTTAGTCATAAAAGGACCTATTACATGGCAGCATGCCCATGAGCATTTGCATCAAGGCCGTCGATGTCCAACCAAAGCATCAAACATATGGCCCCCGAAGCACCATCTTGCAGTAAGATGTGCATGATACTAATACTTGGATTAAAGAACAATTGAAAGCCCAGTCCAAACGGATAAAATAAATGCATCGACTCGACCTCGGACATAGATGTCATTTTAAGTATGTATTTTTACATAATAAATCAGCACAATCTTTCGTGCAAACACATGCCTTTACATAATAAACAAGTATCATGAAAACACATGACTCGATCATAACTTTCAACACAACGATGAGTGTCACTAGTACAAATGACCAAAAAAATCCTTAAAAATGGGATACAAATAGATACATTAACACAACAAGAAAAGGTTAAAAGCTAAAAAGGAAAAACAAAATATTAGGGTCTGTTTGATAGCATTTGTTTTCCCTAGAACTAAGAAAATATTTTTCATTCTCTACAGTCTACATTTTGCCTTGTTTGATGGAAGAAATTTTCTATGGAAATCATTTTCCCACCTCCCTTTTCACGTGCACTTTTTCTTGTTTTTTGATTAATTTCTTTTCCCACCTTTTAGGTGGGTTTTGGTTTTCCTCCTCTTTTTTTTTTTTTTAGCAATTGGAACAAATTTTAGATCCAATGGTAAAAAAAATTATCACTTTTATTGATAATTTCCATACAAAACAAAGCCAAGCGAATGATATTCGGTATGGTGATTTTTTAAAATTTTGTTCCTGGAAATTGGAACAAATTCTAGACGCAATGGTAAAAAAATTATCAGTTTAATGGACAACTTCCATGAAAAACAAAGTCAAACGGACACCAAACTTTCAACATTTTCCAGGTGAGAAATTATATCAATCAAACACAATTAATTACAATTCTCAATAAAACAATTTTTAGGCAATTCAATTCTCTAGAATTCATTTTTTTTCCACCCATTTTCTACCTTTGTAATCAAACGAACCCTTAGAGATTTCACTCTAAAATTTGCATAAGAGTTGACACACTTGAAATTTTTTTCATTCCCTCCAATTGAAGTGCCTTTTCGATCAAAATCTCACCAGAAAACTTCTTCTATCTTTCTTCAAATAGAAAGCTCACCCAAAAAACCCATCAAAATTCCGGGAAAAAATTCTACTGTTGACATTAAAAAATATTTTTTATTTTTTGAGGTCAATACGAAAGTTTAGGTGGTTAAATTAACACTTCCATATTCAGGAAAAAAATAATTTTCATTCAATTCTTTTCAATATAATTTATTTCCATTTTGAGATTAAGGGGAGCTTTCTTTAAATTAGTTTTCTTAAAGTTTATCTTTGATTAAGAGTATTCCTTTAGATGCTAGAACTATGGTAGGTTGTTACTTGATTGCTTTTTTGATAAATTAATAAGATCGGTGATGTTTATCCCAAATGATCAATTCATCTTGATATTTAACGTGAATCAATTAGATCGAGTTTGAGTTTGTGGCCACAAAGTGACATAAAAGGTGACGTGCCGAGCATAATAAAAAAAGAATTGTGTTCTCCCCTCCTAAAGTCGAGCAAATTTATGTATATTAAAATTTAGAGTTAAGTTCATCTATAAGCAACAATGAAAGCATAAACATTTAGTCGAAAGGACAAAAGAGGAGGATATAACCACAACAACCATGCTACATATACATTATGGGTTATACTATTTCATATGATTAGATCTACACCATTGATTTTGACAATAACCACCACATCACTGTCCAAATTTCTTCCATATAATGGGGATATCACTTGTTATAAAAAGAGAGAAAAGAGAAGAGAATAAGAGAAGTCAATAGATTTGAGTGTATTATAATGAGAATTAAAGCCATGTATTTATAAGGAAGGAATGGGGATACATATAATAATAATATTTAGGGCCGTATGAGTACAATTGTCATTCACCAATAACTTACTTTTTACAACACTCCCCATTGAATGATACATTACAAAATATCTATCTCGTTAAAACCTTGTTTGATAAAAATCCAATGGGACAAAAATCAAAACGAAGGAAAAAGAGTACAGTTATTTTGGAGTATTAAAGATAAATGCTGCCTCATTAAAACCTTGTTAGGAAAACCCAGTGGGATAAAGCCTAAGCGAAGGAAAAAGAGTACGACTACTCCCCCTGATGTTGATCACTGAAAATCTTTGAGTCGACGCATTCCAATCTTGTGAACCAATTTCTTGAATGTAGATGTTGGTAGTGCTTTTGTAAATAAATTAGCCACCTTGTCACTTGAATTAATTTGTTGAATATCGATGTCGCCATTCTTCTAAAGCTCAAGTGTATAAAAGAATTTTGGAGAAATATGTTTCGTCCTGTCATCTTTGATATAACCTCTTTTGAGTTGTGCAATACAAGTAGCATTATCTTCATATAAAATTATTGGACTATCTTTTGTTGAAATTAATTCGCATGATACTTGGATATGATTGGTCATGTTCTTCAACCATACACATTATCGGTCTGCTTCATGGATTGCAATAATTTCAGAATATTTGAGGATGTTGCTGTCAATGATTGCTTTACAGATCTCCATGATATAGCCGTTCCTCCATGTGTAAACACATATCCTGTTTGTAATTTAACTTTATGTGGGTCAGAGAGATAACCTGCATATCCATGTCCCACTAAAGCAGATCCCAACTTTTGAGAATAAAATAATCACAAATCAATAGTACCCTAACGAAAAATATGTTTAACACCATTCCAATGTCTTTGTGTTGTATAGAGCTACATCTTACAAGGAGATTTACAGAAAAATATATGTCGGGTCGAGTGCAATTTGCAAGATAAGTTAATGCTCCAATTGCACTGAGATATGGTACTTCAGGACCAGGAATTTTTTCTCTATCTTCAAGTGGACGAAAATGATCCCTTTTTATATCGAGTGATCGAACAACCATATGTGAAGCCAATTGATGTACATTATCCATATAAAATCGTTTTAAGACTTTTTCTGTATGTGTAGATTGATGAACAAATAATCCTTCTGAAAAATGTTCAATCTGCAACCCGAAACAGAATTTGGTTTTTCCCAAATCTTTAATCTCAAATTCATTTTTCAATTAATCTGCAGTTTTGTTGAGCTCTTCAAAAGTTCATATTAAATTTAAGTCATCAACATAAACTACCACAATTGCAAATCAAATATTTGTTTTCTTTATGAAAACACATGGGCAGCCATTACCATTTTTATAGCATTCTTTCAACAAATATTCGGTAAGTCGATTATACCACATGCGTCCGGATTGTTTCAATCCATATAATGATCTTTGCAATTTAATTGAGAACATGATTCTCGAACATGTAACATTTGTTTCTCGCACTTTAAGTCCTTCATGGACTTTCATATATATATGTCACTATCAAGTTAACCATACAAATAGGCAGTCACTACATCCATAAGGTGCATATCGAGCTTTTGTGACACAGTCAAATTAATTAAGAATCTAAAAGTGATGTATCCATTACGGGAGAATATGTTTCCTCATAATCAATTGTTGGTCTTTGTGAGAAATCTTGAGCTACGAATCGGGCCTTGTGTCATGTAATTTCATTATTTTCATTTCTCGTTCGTACAAAAACTCATTGTATCCAATAGGGATTATATTTTCAGGTGTTCGAACTACAGGTCCAAACACTTTTCGTTTCTCCAATGAATTAAATTCCGCCTGCATGACTTATTTCAATTTTAGCTAATCATTTCTATTTTGACAGTCTTTAATAGACAGTGGTTCAGAATCCTCATTTTGCATACTACCAAGAGCCACGTTAAAGGTGAAAATATTGTCTATAACAACATTATTTCGCTCCCATAATTTATGAGAAAACATATAATTTATTGAAATCTCATTATTTTCGGAAACTTGTGATTCTCCAAGAACCATATTTTCAATATTTGATTGATCAATTTTCTCTAATGTTACTTCTTCTGAAGTTTTTGGTTGGTTTTTCTCTTATACTTTTCTTTTTCAAGGTACAGAGTTTTTTGAACAAACTGGTCGACCACGCTTTTGGTGTATTTGATATTCATTTTCTATTCATAGTATGATACAGTACATCATGTGCAAAAGTGTTGTCGACAACTTTTTCTTATTTTTTTCGATTCTATTTCTTTTTTCATAATGACATAACTTAATGAGATTATCAATTTTCATGTACCTGAACCTCTTCTGTGGTTTTATAATATGTTATGTCTAAATACTCATTAAGAGTATATACATCCTTAATAAGACCATCTTTACTAGTTGCTCCATTTTCGGTTGGAAGATTTTGTAATAGAATCGAATATCATCACACTTCAAGCGTGCCATAAATTTATCAAATATAATATCAACGAATTGTCATTCCATGAGTCAATTCGAGTTGCAGCATTTAAAGGTGATGTGTGAGATTGTTAATCTATTTGGTCAGTAAATGCATCTAAATGAATTATTTTTCGAACTTCTGGTTCGAATTGTCTTTTGCGAGAATTTAGATAATGATGCATTTGTACATTATTTTCAGTTTCTTAATTTCTCCCCCTAATGCCGAGAGAATTGTTCAATCAAAATGATAGTAGTTTTTCCAGCGTTATAAAATATCATCCATTTGGAATAAGGGTTCAAGCTAGGGATGACAAAAAAACTCGTCGGCTCGGGGGGCTCGGAATCGGCCCTGAAAAAGCCCGAGCCCCATTTTGGGGCGTCGGCTCGAGCTGGGCCGACCCGTGGCCCGGGTGAGCCTACCCATTATTAAAAAAATAAAAATAATAATTTTTTTAAAGGAACTACCTTTGCAGGCAGCTTGTAGCCAGCCAGTAATAAAATAGCTGCCTACTGCAGTCTTTTAAAAAAAAAAATCCAGCCGGCCTTGCTTGGGCTCGGCTCGGCCTGCTAAGGCTCGGGTTAAAGTTCGGGCCGAGCCTCATTTTTTTGGCCGAGCTTTGCTCGGCTCGGGCCCAAAAAAGCTCGGATTTTTTTCGGCTCGGTTCGGCTTGTTGACATAGCTAGTTCAAGCTACGCATTTATTCTCAACATTCTTTAGTTTCCATCTCAGTGCATTGTGGTGGATTGATGGAAAAAACTAGGCTCTGACCATAAGCCAAATTATAACTAGGAGAACTATGATGTTGACATGATGTGTAATGACTTTCCTTAAACTGAAATGGGAAGTATTTGGTTCTCAATTAAATTAATTGGAAGCGTTTAACAAACAATAATGTTAAACCATTTATCGACATCTCAACTGACACTTATTAAAAAGTTGAGATTTAGGATCACTAGTATTAAAAAGACACGCAGTCTTAATTGTATAATCTGAAAATTATACTCATAATTTGAGTAGCATTTTCGCAAACTTAATGTTGCGAACACCATGTAAACATCTAATATTTGTATCAAATCTATTAGATACAAATAATATTTAGATGGTCAACGTGGAGGGTGACGGGGCCCCATATATCACCCTAATTAATTTTCAGAAATATGGGGAGTTCAATCTTTATTTAACTAGTAACGATCAATGACCAATTTTCAATAAAGAGAACAAACATCAAATATGATTTCATTGGATTGAAGAATCTTCCGGTTCTTCATTGAATATCCATTTGAATATTTAATTTCGCATCATTATTTGATCCAGTGATGGTTCAATTGGTCATGCCAAACAATAAAGTCAAATTGAACTTCTGGTTCAATGTAAGATATAATTCAATTATTTAATTTTGAAGAATATGATTAAACATTATATAAGCATATATCATTCAAGTAATCAAACTAATCAATGCCCTCATGACATTAAATACACGTTGTCCTTCAGAGATAAACATGAATTCAAAATGATACATTTTTCGAAACACGTAAAACTTCAAGAGCACATTGTATTTGTTATTTCTCATTCAAAAGCAATATGTCAATATTCTTTAGGAATATTGAAAAATATAATTCAGGAGCAACAACATGAGAAATTATTAGTTTAAAATTTATATAAGAACATCTAAAAATATTTAACAAGATTAAGAATATTAATTACCGTATAGACAAGATGTGATATAAAAATTAATTGCCAAATATACATTAGAAAAAATTCAAATATGAATTGATTTCGGTAAAAATTGATACGGCGGCACATATAAAAATTGATACAAACATAATGATTACAGACCATACAAATTCATACAAATTGAAGATGGCAGATTGTTTACTTCACAATAGTAATTCATACAAATTTATTTACTTGAAGATGGCGGCACACGGAAAAAAAAAAAGAGAGAACTTAATGCATATGTATTCAATTGGCTATTACTGTAGCCAAGAAAGAAATTGAAGAAGTAAAATTCAATATCAAGAAAGCAACAACAGAGATGAATTACTTAAAATGGTGGCCACGTTATTGAAGTTAGAACTGGAGAAAGAAAAATCGGAATTCAACAGCATGCAACAGAGAGAAGGAATGCATATGTATATAAAAAGATTTACATGTCACCAAATTAATTTTGGTTCATGTAATAGATGATTATGTAATAAAAAAATTACACCTTCTAACAAATTCACTTTGATTTTAAGAGAATCGTGCTGATAATGTGTTATAAAGAGAAGAGAATAAGAGAAGTCGATAGATTTGTGTGTATTATAATGAGAACCAAAGTCCTATATTTATAGGGAATGAATGAGGATACATATGGCAATAATATCTAGGGCCGCAAGGGTACAATTGTCATTCACCAATAACTTACTACTTACAACACATGTAGTATTATTCATAACCACAATATCTTCCGAGTGGACCCGATCCAAATATAGAGTTTTGTTTTTATTTTATTGCTCAAATATGTTGTAATACATTGTATTTTTTACTCGTAACGAAGACATAACAAAATATTACATCTCTGAAGAAGGAAATAAATACAGTCCATAATCTCAAGTTTGACTAAGATTACTTACGAGTAAATTTATTGATAAATAACTAAGTTTTAATATTATTGATAAAAAGAAAAAAATAAGTTACTTATATTCATTAAATTTCATTTTGTGGCAGAATTATAAAAATGAGGAAATACAAATGAATATGAAAAAAATACTAAAAATGTCGAAAAATAAGGAAACCTTATGTTAAGGAAATATTAAAATTGCATAATTTGCATGGGACTTGCATATGAGTTAAAATGCAATGCTGTGTTAAGAAATTTGATGATTTCGCATTACAACTTTAAATCACTTGAAAATTGCATGGACAAATTGACGATTTTTGTCACATAGGATCCAAATTCATGGACTTTAAAAAGACGTGTGCCTAGAATCACGCTATTTGAAAGTTTAGAGAGATCAACACTAATTTTACAAAAAAAAAAAAAAAAAGATATGGAATGATGTATTGTGTTGCATTCTTCCTTAGTCAATATGAGGGTCTAGATATCCGTTGTTGATGCATGTGAGTCTTTTTTAATTTGAGACATGATGCGACATCGAGGGACAAGCACACCCCAAAGCTAGAATATGGACAAACAATGCCAGCAACATATCTAAGCAAGTCACAATTGATGAGCATTGCAACCAAGCTTCGGATTCACCTTGCAATGGTCCACCTGAAGCTCCACTACAACAAAAATAGCATTTTGCAACATTAAAAAAACGTTTCCGAATACCTTTTACAATGTTTGGACGTATGTTATAAAGCTCAATAATGTCGTAGAGTAGAGGATAATATTCTTTTGCAGCGTTTTTTTAACGTTGCTAATAACTACTTTTTGCAGCATTTTTTCAATATAGTCAATAACCACTTTTTGCAGCATTCTTTGAACGTCGCCGTAGGTTTTTTATTTTTTTTATTTTTACACAACAATTTATGTAAATTGATTGGCAAAATCGAAAATGACTCATTACAAACAAATTTTGGAATTGCATAAAAATTGATAATTTCATTACAATTTTTTGAGTCCATACACTTGAACATTAGAATGTGATACACCATCACCTAAACAAAAAGGAGTTTCAAAATGAAATACAATTAAGAATAAAATTTTGGCACTACTTAGGCATGAATAACTTATTGCCACGCTTGCAACACCAAGCTTCCGAATAATACTCTAATGGCATGAAGCGGAGCTGGACCTGCAAATGATGAAACAGAAAACATATTTTTTATGTCCACACAACAATACAAAATGCAATGGAACAAAGCATTAAATTTTTGTTACTTTGGCTCCGGTGTAATTGGCCTCAAAACATCACTGACCACGACAAGGTAACGAAATCCTACATGGACATCAATAGGCAACAAAATGTTCACATACGTTCTCAAATTCGATCATTGTGCCAGTTAAGCAACTTGTATAGCCCAAAACTTCACAACAACAAAATAATCCTAATAGCTCGATTTCCGAAGAACTACTGTTCTCATCTACTATTCACTAGTCCCTTAACAACACCGTAATGCCTTCTTCCACAACATCCTCAAGACCCTAAATCTACATATATTCAGACCCTTCTAATCTAATATGTTTCCCCACTTTTCAACTACAAAATCCAGCATTGACTAGATAGCTCTGCCATCTACTATAGACAAGTATTTTGACACATACTTGTCCAAAATAATACCCACAATTGGTATTTGCCATGATGGATCAAGAAACAACTCTATGCACACATCCATCGCATTAGCATTCTCTTATTCACGATAATAATTCTGAAACCACCATTGTTTGTAAAATAGGTAAGATCATCCAAAGTACAATAACACTTTGATCATCACTCAATCAAATAACTAAAATATTTACAAACTATCTCATAATTAAAGCACGTAAAAGTGAATATCATCTAAGAGTATCAACAAAATTTACTGCACGAAAACATTAAGATTGAAGTTTAATTAATTATCATCAGGAAGAGAGATAGGAAAATCAGTCCAAAGCGTAGGCCTTGATGAGAATTTTTAACAAAATCCACAACTTCCCTGGTAACTCCCACTGCACCATCCTCATCCAAATCATCATTACTATCCTTTGTTTCTCTCGGAAACTGTAACAAATTGGAAGTGAATTTCGAGGAGAGTAAAGAGAGTCCCGATTTCAAGGTACCCTGAATTTCCGCCAAGTCTTCTTTATTCCGGAAATCATATCCGAGTTCGGCGGCAGTGGCGCAAGTTAGTTCCTCCAAGTCATTCTTGACTCCCGAAATCATGTTCGAGTCGAGGGCCGGTGGAGGCGCAAGAAAGGCAGTGACGCCGCGAAAGAGGGTGGAAATGTCTTCCTTAACGCCGGCGGAGGGAGTTGTGGGGGAAGAGGGTTGGGGTAAATGATTATCATTGAAAATTGAGGGAAACCAAGATGACTTTTTTTTTTTTTTTTTTGAAGCTCTCACGGAGTGTGCTCCGTCGGTTGTCATATGCTAAAGGAAGACAGGGAATTTTTCAATTTGGGGAGGGGGAATTGCAAGAGAATTTAGGGTTTAAATTAATTTGGATTTCTTCAATTTAAGCCCATATATAACTTAATTTCGTTCGTTTTTAATAAAAGTTGCGAATCCAAAAGATTTGTAACGTTTAAAAAACGTTGCGAAAAGTATACATTAACAACACTTAAAAAAACGTTGTAAAAAGGTACACTTTTCGCAACATTCATTTTAAAAATGTTGTCAAAAATCAATTACATTAACTAATTGCAACATTCACTTACTAAAATGTTGTTAAAAAACCCTTTTAACAATATTTATCAACAAATGTTGTCTTTTAAGTGTTGCAAATGATCATTTTTTGTGTAGTGCTCTCAATTCATAGACGAACAAACTTAGCTCGCGTTCTATTTAATATATCGTGTTATTTAGATGAATTTACAAATTTATTAACACTTCAATTTTTGAAGAGAAAAATGGAATATAAATTACGAAAATAATAAAAGTATAATGTAGTCAATGAATTAATTATTTTTAAGAATCAATACAACTTGTATAAGATTCAATAGATGGGATCTTTCAAGAAGATGTAAGAGTATAAATGCCCATTTGACATGATTTTTAAAAATATTAGAAGATATTTATGAAATTAAGTTGTTTTTGAACATTTTTGAATAATTTTTTTAAAAATAATTTATTTATTTAGAAGAGTTTTCAGATGAAACTAATTTAAGATAATTTTTCTGAAGAAATTTCTCTCCAAAAAATAAGAAAAGTCATGTCAAGCGAGCATTAAGTTTGTACTATTACTTGGAAAATAGACATAAATACACGGATTTAAAGATACAATCTCAACTTTGACAAACTTGATATCTTTTCTAATAAAAAATAAAGTCATAAATGGGTTATATATATTTATGAAAATAAACGATATTTAAAAATATTCTTCCCTAGACCAAGGAATTGGTTACGTATTCATTCCAAAAATTATATGATATTAATTAAATATATTGTATCAATTAAATAGGTAATTAAATATATTAAGATCATAATATTATAAAATTTATGGTCATGATTATGTACTAGTCACAATCACAGAACATCTGTCACAAATCATAAATTGTATAAATCACAACTTGTTTATCGACCACAAATTATCAAATTAATTGATGCAACTATTTTTTTGGTCACAAATTATCATATTAATTGGTTACAACTTATTTAACCGTAGAAAATTATCAAATTAATTGGTCACAACTTATTTATTGATCACGAAAACACAAATTGTAGGTTATAATTAAAAATTTAGTCACAAATCACACTTAGGTCACATCATTTATTACAACAATTTATTCATTTGATTAATCACAATTATCTAATAGTTAGTCACAATCGCCTTTTCATCAGACCCATTTCATCCTACCACCACCAGTACCATAGATAATACCGATGTCTCCTCTCACCGTCACAGTACCATAACCATAACCATCGCTATCACCCTCACCACCACCTCCAAACGCACCACACACAGATCACCACCGCAACCCATCACCACCACTTCCAACAAACCACCACCAATAACAACCACCGCTTCCAACAAACCACCACCAATAACAACCACCGCCACTTCACCACCACAGCAACCACACCATCACACATAGGAGTGGGTGCGGTCTGATTCGATCCCGTTCTGAAGGAACCGAATCGAACCGAGTACTAGTGGAAATTTTAGAAATAGAATCAATGGTTCCATATCTAAATATAGAATCGAACCAACCGGTTCTATTTCGGTCCGATCCCATTCTTTAAATGAAAATTTTTAAAAATAAAGTATGAAACTACTTGTCAAAAGACCGTGTTGGAATATCGAAAATTCGAATGATTGAAGTTGAAGCAGCTACTTTTGAAGTAATGGAAAGAAAAGCAACAACTAAAATGAGAGAGTCAGAGTTGAAAAGAAAATTCTTCACTTCTTTCATCATCAAAACCGTGTATGAGACTTTAATAATCTTCAAGGAGAAGATATTGATTGATCATTTTGAAAATAATGAAAAATTTGAGTTCTCACAAAAAATTAAATTAAAAACAAACGTTTTCCCTATATTGAAGTTGAAGCAGCTACTTTCGAAGTAATGAAAAGAAAAACAACAACTGAAATGAGAGTGTCAGAGTTGAAAAGAATATTCCTCACTTCTTTCATCATCAAAACCGTGCATGAGACTTTAATAATCTTCAAGGAGAAGATATTGATTGGTCATTTTGAAAATAATGAAAATTTTGAGTTCTCACAAAAAATTAAATTAAAAACAAACATTTTCCCTATTGGGTTACATTTAACCTATGAATTTTTGTAAAGTATTTAAAAAATTATTTATATTTAAATGTTGATTACCCATTAGATTTTGTTGTAAAAGAAAGAAGAAGAAGCATATGGAAAGTGAAAAAAAAAAAGTTCGGGAGAATCGAATTCTTCATTGGTTCTTAAAGCAGTACCAAGAATCTGACCAAAATTGATCAATTCTCGATGCATGGTTTTGAAATTGATCCATTTAATAAAGGAACCAGAATCGAACGATTCCAATCCGATTTTACCGATTCTAGGAAAAAATGGCCACTTATTCACACATACACATAGATCAATGTCATTTTCATACACAAATCTGCACACATACACATTCACCCAATAATTTCCCATTGTCTCCACACGGCGGTTGTAGTTGATTTGGAACCGATTCTTTGATCCCCTATTATACTGTGCATCGGTTCTCTGATCCGATGCACCCATGGCAATTATGCTCAGGGGCGGACCCAGATCATTTTTACTGTGGGGTCAAAAATTAAGGACGCTCGAGTGAAACTCGGGCGTTTCAAAGACAGTAGACTTCAGTCATTGGCGCTCAATCGTGCTTTGCCTTACACCCCATGTTTCTATTATGTCAAACACCGGTATGATGTATACATGAGTTTTTCAAAAAATAAAGATGAATAAACACGATAAAATATAATTCGTTGAATAAATAAGAGCAGGAAATTTTAGAAAAAAAATGATTTACCTGATAATTTCCAATACATGAACAACAACGAACATGTTAGCCATTGCAACAAGTCGGTTGGATTTTTCAAGTGAAAAAAGAATATTGTTATCAACGATAATCTCAAATGTGTGATATCCAATGAATGCTACAAGAAAATAACAAATTGCAACAACAACATATGCAAATATTTAGGGGCGGAGCCATGAATATTGTTCAGTATAGATGAAATTTAATCGAGGTCGGAGTGAAACGTCCATTAAATTTGGGCCATTAAATTAAAGTATGCAATATGTATTCATATTTTTCTTAACTGGTTAATCTATGAGTTTAAAACTCAATAAACCAATAAGCAAAATGAAATATTCAATCTCAAATAAAGTTCGACCATAAATTTAATGATGGTAAAAATATAAAACAATATTAGGACAAATGACATAGTTTATAAGACCAAATTGTTGAACAAAATTTGAATTTATATAATTTTTACACACACCACTTAATTGATTAAATAATATAATATTCTCACTTAATGAACTCTTTCTCTCAATGCACTCTTTTTCGCACAAGTTCTGACTATTAAAAAAAAAAAAAAAAAAACTCAAATTATTTGTGGGGTCATTTGACCCCACATGACCCCAAAATTGAATTATGACCTGATTTTTTGCAAATTCAAAAATAAAAATTGAATTATGACCTGATTTTTAAATAAATAAATTTTAAACTTGATTTTTGAATTTAGAAGTTAAAATTCATGTGTGAGTGTAATTTTCTCCGAGTCCAATTTTTTGTGTAGAATGCATTTTGGAATAGTAAATTAATGGAGAATGTGTAGTTAAAAAATAATATTTTTTTAATTTGCATGTAATATTATTTTATTGAAAAATGTGTGGTTGAAAGAAGAGAGAAAAATGTATTTAGAAAAAAATGAGGATCAAACAAGGGCTCGATGTCAATGTTTTTATCACGACGTTTATAAAATATAATTTTGAAAACATTATCATACATTTTGAAATTGTTTGGTTTGGATTAAAATGTAATTAAAATTTCAAGTCTAAATCAACATTTAATTTTAATTATACATTTTATGGGATCCACAATTTTTCAACTACACATTTCATTAATTTTTATCAAAATCTATTAAAAATTTGATTTTAATCTTTGTCAAACATGAGTTTAAGGTGGACAAACTTATTAAAAACTAGTCAATGTACAATTGTTTTTACGTACTTTGTATGAAAAGAGCAATCATAAAACGAAACATCAATATAAATTAAGACAAAGACGAGGTGTCCCATCATCTCGATTAGGACATCCTTAGAGTAAATAGTTTTTAGTCAATATTTAGAAATAAAAGTTTATATTAATTAATTATTTCGTTTCTATAAAGCATGTTCGAAGTGGTAAAAAAATCTCTCAACAGAGAGATACAAAGGAAATGAAAACTACATTTCCAGGCAAAAAATATTAGAAAAAATGTGTGTATATATATAAATAAAAGCAAAAAGCTACCAATCCACTTACTCTCATTTTTAAAATTTTTTTTTTCATTGAAGTAGAATTTGAATTTAGATATACGTAATGGAGATGCAAAACTGATTTTGAATAAAATAATATTATTTAGCATTATTGATTTTAGAACACCTATTTAGATAACACTAAGAGCGTCTCCAAGAGACTCTTTTAACATGAAATGCTCTCTATTTTAAAGAGTCAATATTTAAAATCATACTCAGGTGACTCTTTAAATTAACATTTTAATTTAGAGAGTGAGTTTGGCTTTTCAAATTTGGAGAGCCAAACACACTCTCTATAATTAAATGCATTCAAAGTATTTCAATTTTCAATGCAGGAAAATAATAAAATAATTTAAAGAAAAACTAGTTAATATAAAAGATAAAGAAAAATAATAAATATTTTTTGAGAGTAGTAAATCAAGTGTTAAATATAAAGAGTTTGTTGGAGTATTTCAAAATATTAACTCTTTAAATTTATAGATATTCTTCAAATAATAGAATATGTTTTTTTAAATAGAGAGTATCTTGGAGATACTCTAAGTATCATTAAATAAAATATACAATTAAACGAATCACATAATTTTACATTTAACTAAATATATCACATAATGTCATACAGACTGTTGTTAGATAGCTTTATTTTTTTGAATATGTCAATTTATAATCAATTTTATATCACCATGGAGATGTTCTTAACCTGCAAAGTTGATCCAGGGAAATAAAATATAGAGTGTGTTTGGTGCATATTAAAATGAGATAATGTATTTTTTTGAAGTGATGTGATGGAGAATATGTGGTTGAAAAAGAAGGAAATATTATTGATGTGATGAAAAATATTATTTTATTAAAGAATGTGTAGTTAAAAATGAGTAGAAGAATAAGATGAAAAAAATAACGTGGCTCAAACAATGGCATAAGTGAGGACTCGTTCTCCCCGAGCTATAAAGAGCGAAGTCATATCGCCACCCTTCATATTCCCGAGAGAGAGAGAGAGAGAGAGAGAGAGAGAGAGAGAGAGAGAGAGTGTAATCTGCTGTTTTCACTGGTGATGCTTGGGAGTGAGTGATATTAAACTGGTAGATAAGGAGACAGAAACTCAAAAAGAGAGAGAATGTATACATAGAGCTTGTATATATATCTATACATCTTCCTGTAGACCTGTAAAACTTAAATTTTGTTGCAGAGATTAAAATGGGGTCTTCAATTCTTGATCCCTGGATCCGCATTTTTGGCTTCTTTAGAATGTAACTGTTTAGCTGTTGCTTTCGTCTCATAAAGAACTATCAGTTGTGTCATTTTCAGTTTATTAATTCACCGTTCAAAGCTTTTTTAAACTGTCTGTTTGGTAAGGAGAAAGAAACAGTTATGGGCAAAGAGTGGCTGAATTGGGTTGGTGGTGGCAGTGGCGGTGATGGAGGTGGGAGGAAGAGGTCCACTAGGAGAAGAAGAATGGTTGGTGAAGTCAAAGAAGCAACTTCTTCTGGCTGCATGTGTGCAGTTTTTAAACTCTTTGATTTACATCATTTTCAGTTTCATTTGAATCAGCAGCCTGAATATTTCCTTCAAGAAGAAGACACCACATCCAAAGGTCTTATTCCAACCCCAACCTCACATGAAGAACCCCCCCCCCCCCCCTCTCTCTTTTTTACAAATATTTTGACTTCAAATGAAAATATTGTGTTTTGCAGGAGTGGAAGCACCAAGAAACAGCTTGGAGTTAGAGGAACCTGCCATGAAAGCTTCTTCATTTCCCTTGGAAGAAAAAAAATTGAAATTCTCAGTAAGTATTCATATATAAATGTGATTATCCTATGTTATTATCTTGTTCTTTCCCAATTGGGTCATTGTTAATTTTGGTCTTTGGATTCTGATAATCTTTTTAGGCACCAATTCAAATCAAAACAAGAACAAGTTGTGACTTTAAATCTGAATCCAGCACCAACTCACCAGGAACAAAAACCCCAAATTTAGTAGCTAGACTCATGGGTCTTGATCTTCCTCCAGAATGTGATTCACCTGCATTTTCTTCTTCGTCAAGTTCGAATCCTTCGAGAATAAAATCTCACTTGCATTCAATAAATCTGATTCAAAGCAGATCAAGAAGCAGTAGAATTAGTTTTTCTGATGATGATATTAGCATCAACGGTGCTCGTTCGTTGCCGGAAACTCCAAGAATTTCTTCAGCCAGAAGATCAGATGTGGATCACCATCACAGGCTCTCTTTCCAAATCAGCAAAGAAAATATTGGTCAAGATTATGAATTTTCTGCATTCAAGAAAATTGCTACAAGGAGAGGGATTGTGCAAGAAAATGATCAAAATAGGAGTCCAGGCCATTATGCAAAGCAGATTGTGAAGCAAGTTAAAGAAAGTTTTAGCAAAAAAGTTGGGCTGCAAGACATCACCAACACAATCAAGAACAAAGAGCAAAGACGGGATGAAAATCTTCTAAGAAAACCATCAAAGATTTTAACAAGAATTGATGAAGAAATTGGTCATCAGGGCAAGAGATTGACACTCGCAAGCAATTACCCAAGGCTCAGATTGTTGGATTCAAATAACAAAAATCATACTTCTCAGTCCCCAAAAGTTACATTGCAACAGCAGAAGAATTTCAATCAGAAATGCAAGGAAGTTGCAAATTCGAAAATCAAGAAACATATACAAGTTTCTGATTCTGTAAGGAACAAGAAAGAGGAGACATTTGTTCGGTCAGCGTTAACAACAAATAATGTCAACCTCGTAGACAAGAAAACTCCATTGTCAAATGAGCTTCCCAACATCAATGTTCCAACCTTGTTACCAGTCAAGAAAAACCCTTCTCCCCCAGCCACGAAATTACCCCCAAAACAGGTATGCAAAATTTATCCTCCATATAAATATCTCTTTCATAAATATTTTTTTTATACTACTAAAATCCCCGTAGATTTTCCACTCTGATTTTCCAAATATTTTTCTTCTGATACTATTAAGTTCTTTAGGGTGTGTTTGGTAATGACGAGGCTTTTGAATGTAGAAGTAATTTTGTTTTTATTTTTTGGTGTGCAGTCACAGGTATCAGATTCTCATTCATTGAAAAGTAGCACACAGTTATCTTTTTGTTCGAGCCATTCGTACAAACAAGAAACAATCTTCACCATCCAAGAAAACATCCAACAAGACAAAACTAAAGAGTCTCTCACCTCCGGCGAGTACAGACAGTACATTCAAAGAATCCTCAGATGTATTGGAATTATTGACAAACCCACCCCAATAATTCCCCTACTCAAATTGCATCCACCTTCCCGTCCGCTCCTTGATCCTTCAATTTTCAACTTTCTTGAACTCTTCTACCCAACCAACACGGCAGCCTCCACCACCGTTTTAAGCCGCCGCTGCAACAGAAAGCTCATTTTCGAACTAGTGGACGTGCTTTTAGCAGAAATTGTAAAACCCCATAATTGTTTCACCACATGGGCTATTCCCAAACTTTCTGGTTCAGATTTGATTGACAAATTATGCAAGAAAATACAAAACTTTCCTGCAGCAAATTGCCGAGTTCTTGAGGATATAGATACACTGATAGATACAGATTTGAGTAACTCTGAACTTGGAGGATCCCGAGCTTTTTTCGAAGAAGGTGAAGGGATAGTGAGTGAGATTGAACGTGAAATTGTAGATTCCTTGGTGCATGAAACTACTGCAAATTACGGTGTCCGTACAGCCGGCACGAACAGAGTCTGATGGAAGTCACGTGGTTCGGCCACGTGGTGAGATACTATTCGTTACCTTTTGGCTGACCACGCGTAACCGGCTTATGATTTGTGTGAGTGAAAGAATTAAATCATTTTGCCAAAAAAAAATTAGACACTTTTGTTGAGATTGTGGTGGGACTCATGCAGGACCCATATGAATTTAAAAAGAAAAAAAGCATCCCTCCCCCATAGTGTGAGGGAGCTGCCAGGGAGGGTGATAACCCAGCATTGTTTATGGAGCACGAGTGCTATGATTTATGAGATTTTTTCTTGTTTTATTTTTCATTATATCTTAATCAAATAAAACAACAAAATTGCATAAAGCAATTAATCAAGTAAAAACAAACAAGGTTTATAGAGTTTCGTCTAAAGATAAGATAATGCTTCTCTATTAGGTTGTACTATAATTCACTATGAAAATAAGTCTATAACACAAACTCACACATTCTATTTAGTTTAACATATCTCTCTCTCTCTCTCAAGTTCAATCTCAACGATGGTTCTCTATCTATGAGACAAATTGGAATTAAATCAAAATTAAAAGCTTGAAATTTCTAAACAGAAATTTTGTTCAGGGAACTCCACCCCCACAACCCCCTGTAGGGTGGCTTCCTACCCTCCTTCCAATCTATCCATAGTAACCTTACCATAAAAGTCGACCCGCATATTGAATCTGTACAACATCAATAATTAGATTTCACAACTTAATAACTTATCCACTTATGATTCTAATGGGTAACGTCATGTTTATTTTTCTCCATTTAGTTGTTAGGAAAGTCTCTTCATTTTAGCACACAACATTATCATCCTCTTTAGTGGCATTGGCTCCACAAATTACTCGTGATTCTACCAATATTAATGTTTCGTTGATATGAACCAACAACGAAATAGCATAGGATATTAGAGAGAATTTTTTTTAAAAAAAAGAACCTGCGAAGAAATCAGAGAGTGAGAATCCAATTAGGAAAGATTGGTTTACGAGATTATTGTTTAGGAAACGAGCTGAAATTTTCAATTTTCTAGTCACTTGTGATCTGGCGTGGTCAACCTGATCATGATATCAAGGAATCAATCATTAGAGGGTGAAAATTTCCTCCAATCGGAATACTTGCTTTTCCATAGATATTGCATGCCAATTTTACTTGCTTGGTAATAGTAATTAAAAAAAAAAAACTATGTTACATCATTTTGACAGTCAGACAGACATCTCTAATTTGAATTGCATGGATTTAAAAGTGAAAACAAATTTGACAAGGACGCCAAGACACAACTGCAGTGATTCAGTAATTTCAAATACCAAGTGACAAAATTACGATATACTAGGGGTGAGTGCAGAGCAGAAGAACAAGAGACGAGAATAATGGGATTTATTTATGGGGTCCGTCCAACAGTAGTAGGGGAAACAAATGAGTGGTTGCCTTTAGGTTACAAAACTGAACTGAACTGCAACTGGCTTTCATGACTCCTCACTTTATAAATCATGATTCATCACTCTATAATTTATTTTTTTAAAAAAAACTTGTGTTATGCAACTTGCCATGTATGTAGTCCCTACTTGGTGGAAATTTTCCTTTTTTGGAAAAACATTATTTTAAATAGTGATTTTTTAAAAAAATAGAGAAAAATTTTGGATTTATAAATAAAATATTTCATTATTTAAATTTGTGATTGAAATTAAGTATGTAGAAAAAAGAGTTTTGAAAGAACGTAAGACAAAATGGACATATATTATTGATCAATAGTAAATCAACAATGATATCAATTAGGGGGTGGGGGTGGGCAAGGGCGGACGCTGAACTTAAAAGTTAGGGGGGCACAATCGAACTTGCAAAGAAGTTGAGAGAAATTTTACAATCGAAAATTTACGTCCAAAAAATCATACCCCATGTAATTTTACATCCGAAATTTTACATGGGATATGACTTTTTCGCATGTAAAATTTCCCATATAAAATTTCCTAATAAAATGATGAAAATTATATTGAGAAATTTGTATCGCAAAAATAATAAATGTTAATGAAATAATTGAATTTAAAAAAAAATGCGAGTTAGACGTCTTTTTTTAAGACCCACGTTTAACGTATTTTTAAATATTTTCAATATCTGTTTGGACTATTCGATATGCCCATAATGTAGTTCTCGAAATAAGTTTTGAGATGATATAAACAATTTGTAGATTCGATTAATGTAACGACCCGAGTAATTTTCTCCGGCCGTTAACATATACGTACTGTCCGCTGTGGGGAGTAATTTTCTCCCCTCACGGCTTTCTGGACGCGTCCCCCAGGATTCGAACCCAAGACCTCCAACTCATATGGGAGACTTAAGTTGAAACCTGGTACCAATTGAGCAACTTGCTCAATTGGTACACGGTTTCAACTTAAGTCTCCCATATGAGTTGGAGGTCTTGGGTTCGAATCTCGGGGTCGCGTCTGTAAAGCCGTGAGGAGAAAATTACTCCCCACAAATGACAAGACGTCTATGTTAACGGCCGAGAAAATTACTCGGGTCGTTACAAAAAAACGCGCGTTTTTGTAACGACCGAGTAACTTTCTCGGCCGTTAACATATACGTCTTGTCGCTATAGGGAGGGATCTTCTCCCTCACGGCTTTCTGGACGCGTCCCCCAGGATTCGAACCCAAGACCTCCAACTCATATGGGAGACTTAAGTTGAAACCTGGTACCAATTGGGCAACCCAATTGGTACCAGGTTTCAACTTAAGTCTCCCATATGAGTTGGAGGTCTTGGGTTCGAATCCTGGGGGACGCGTCCAGAAAGCCGTGAGGGGAGAAGATCCCTCCCTATAGCGGACAGTACGTATATGTTAACGGCCGGAGAAAATTACTCGGGTCGTTACCAGGTTTCAACTTAAGTCTCCCATATGAGTTGGAGGTCTTGTGTTCGAATCCTGGGGGATGCGTCCAGAAAGTCGTGAGGGGAGAAAATTACTCCCCATAGCGGACAGTACGTATATGTTAACGGCCGGAGAAAATTACTCGGGTCGTTACAAAAAAACGCGCGTTTTTTGTAACGACCCGAGTAATTTTCTCCGGCCGTGCTATACGCATCGGCCCGCCATGGGGAGTAATTCTCCCCTCATCGGGCTTCGACGCGTCCCCCAAGATTCGAACCCAAGACCTCCAACTCATATGGGAGACTTAAGTTGAATCTTGGTACCAATTGGGCAAGTTGTCCAATTGGTACCAGGATTCAACTTAAGTCTCCCATATGAGTTGGAGGTCTTGGGTTCGAATCTTGGGGGACGCGTCCAGAAAGCCGTGAGAGGAGAAGATCCCTCCCTATAGCGGACAGTACGTATATGTTAACGGCCGGAGAAAATTACTCGGGTTGTTACAATTAACGTACGATCGTCGGAGAATTTTTTAAATTAGCATATTATCGAAATTCAAATTTATTGTGATTTTACCCCTATTTGGTGGAGATTAAAATCAAATTTTTAGTAAATTTTGATTAAAGTTAAACAATTATGGATTCCATGAAATATGTTATTAAAATTAATTGTTAACTTTGATTTAGATTAAAAGTTAGATTTCAATCGATACCAAACACGATTTTATATAAATAAAAAAATCTCAAAAGTTGGGGCCCTCCCCCTCCCCCTAGGTCCGCCCATGGGGGTTGGGAGAGTATTGAATAAGGTAACCCAATAATCGATGAACATACATTGAGTATATGTCTTCCTTAGTTCTATCTGGTCTTATTTAATTCAACAAGCTAAATAGTTTAAAAGCTCATTCGAGTTTCCTAATATTAAGCAATAAAATTTGAAAGAATAAAAAGAAGAACATCTTCAATAGATTCTTTAAACATAAAATACTCTTTATTTTAAAAAATTGACCCTTAAAATTATGTTCTTTGATACTCTTTAATTTAATATTTTAATTTAAAGAGTAAGTTTGACTCTCTGTAATTAAATATGTTCAAAATATTTCAATTTTCAGTGCATTCAAACCTATTCATTAACTATGAACCTCCCAAGTGCACTTGCAAAATATAAATGTTTTACCAAAAACTATCAATAAGTGGTGGTCAACATTAGTGGTGGGAAGAGAGATGAGACAAAATAGTCTATTTGACTTGCATATTGCAGTGATAGCTGCTACTAATTTGTGCAAGTAGGGTTGGTAAAATTGATTGTGGAAATTTAAATTCAATGTTAGGTTACCCCTATATTGAAAATAATGTTACATTGAAGAGGGCTAGCAGGGTAATGCCTTGATAAGGACACCACTGCCCGAAATTTCCCACTTTCTTTTCTTTGGGAGCTAAAAAGATGCTATATATTATTTCACAAGGCAGATCCCAGGTTATTATTGATGATGGTACTAGTCGACCCGGACATCTACGGTTACAAAAAAAAAAAAAAAAGACCCATGCCCTAATTTGGACCGTTCAAAAATTTCTGAATAGAAGTGAAAGAATTAGGCCCATCAATAGGGTAACAATAATGTCATCTTCACCAATGCAACTTGTTCCTATTCATGTAAAATATACAAAACTTAACATGTGATTCCAATAGTAAATATTCTTCTGACTAAGTCATCTGACGTGTGTGTAAAGAAATTGTTGTCCACTACAAAATGCTCAGGCTTATAGTTTGCTCCACCCTACTCGCACCTATTATAGGCAAGTGTATCAATCTCGCTATAGTAACATTAAAATGGTGTTTGGTGGGGATTAAAATTAAATTTTTAGTAAATTGTGATAGAAGTTTTTGAAATGTGTGGTTGAAAAATTGTGGGACCCATGAAAAATGTGATCAATATTGATTGTTTGACTTTAACTTAAATTAAAATCTGATTTTAAACGAAAACAAACAGAGTTGGAAAATTAGGCATATTTTTAAAAGTTTGAAAAATATTTTCTATGAAAAAATAGCAACCAAACATTCAAAATAAGAATTTGGGTGGAAAACTGACATTTTTCATAGAAAATAAATGTAATCGAACACACCCTAAATTAGTTGACTGAAAAATGTACAAGTTTCATCTGCAGACTCTCAGGGCCATTATTATAAGAAAAAAAAACACACTAATACATTTTTCTTTCCATTATTTTCAACCACACATATTTTAATAAAATAATATTATAAACAAATTCAAAACTTTTCCTTATTTTTTAACTATACATTCTCCATCAATCTACTATTTCAAAATGTATTCTTACTGTAAAATGGGAACAAAGATGCTCTAAAGATGCAAAAAAAAAAAAAAAAAAAAAAATCTGGCAATTTAGCTAGACATGACAGTCTATAGGCAAATGAAATTAGAATTAATCTATTTGTACCAAGTTTGTTGACAAAGATTGTTGACAAAATTAGGTGTACGGTTTGGATGAATTTTAATTGACGGATGAGATTGAATTGTCCATTATTCTATTATTTCTTTACTTTTATGTTTTGGTCATTATCTATTATACCCTTTAGCCTTACATTTTAACTATTTTCCGCATTTTACTCTATAATTGGTAACAAATTTAAGTATTAAATATAAATCTCTAAGTGAAGAGATAAAACAAGTAAATAGTCCTCAACATTTAGCAGAAATAAAAAATAAAGGATTACAAATATTAGTAGATGAATTTTCTGAAAATGAAGAAGAAGATATTATTATAAATCAATTTTTAGAACATTATGATAATTTTGCTCAACCTTTAGGAGAAACGGATATTATAAACCAAGATGTTTTAACTCCTATAAAAAATATCGAGTTTAATTTGGAAATTGTGAATGACAATATTAAAATAGGACCAAAAATCCTATATAAACAAATTGAATCTAAATTTAAAGAATCAAAATTTAAGGATTCTTATACATCAATTGAACCACCTTTACCGGCATATTGATAAGTGCAATTTGTGCATTTATTTGGATCAAATTACTAAACTTTTATGTCTTCAAATTATTAATTTTTACTTAACTTGGGTTAATTTTCTTTTATTTTAGTTATGGACTCGTTCGAAACAATTGGAAAAGAAAGAATGCTGAAATTGAATGAAATCTACAATTTTGGAGATTAAATTCTACATTATAGAAATTGAAGGACTACATTGCATTAATTTAAAAGATGGGATGACTTGGATTGTAATTTGAATAAAATTAGAATTGATGGACAGCTGATGATTGGATTATGGTAATGGGCCTCTTGCCATTGAACTAGTACTTTAGCACTTGGAAGTCTAATTGTATTAGAATTGATTGCTTGGAGATATATATATATATACTCATTAAGGCAGAAAGTGAGGGGAGGGCCGCAGAGACTTCTCAATTAACAACAGAAGGGCAGCTTTGATTTGAGGAGTGGCAGCAAATAATATATTATATACGTAGAAACTGGCCGGCAGAATTAATCCAGGTAGGTGGTTGGCTGATAGTTTTTCTTTATATACATACATACACATAGCCGACAAGCAGAGAATTGGAGAAAGTGGGCGGCTTCTGGAAAATTTACACACAGCAACTCCAAGTTTCATCAAATTTTGGTGATGTCGTTCCTCTTTTGCCTATTTTATTTTTACATTATGCGTAACTAAATTATTTTTAGGGCGAACAATGTAGCCGAATTGGGATCCTTTATTTCGTTATTTTGAGATTCTTGTTTTTATATTTTTATGTGTTGATTTTATTATGAGTTTAATGCATTTAATTACTTGATCACTAATTAGATGATTTTGTGAATCCTTTACGAGTCGAGAGGTGAGTTTAGGGTTTAGACCAAATAGTAAAATCCGGTAAATTGACATAACGTGTAGAGATACCTATGTTAATTATTGCGGTCATAATTGAATTCTTAGAACCAATGTTTCGTTTGATTAACGTCAATTCGCATAGAGATATGAAATTGAATTAGTTAAATAGGCTCAATGAGAACTCGAGAGGGGTAAATTGAATACAATGGAAGAATTCAATCGAACACTACATTAGGTTATGAATCTTGATTTAAGGAATAAAGGTGATCAATAGGTGAAGTTGTTCCGCCCTAATAACCGTCATTATTTGAATTTCGATAAATTGTGTTTGTTTTCAATTCAATTCAATTTCACGTATTTAAATTAAATAGTCTCAACAAATCCATATTTTTATTTGTTTGTCTTTTATCAAATAGGAGTTAGAAAAGTAAATTAAGGCTAAAGTATAGTCATCGTGGGAACGATAATCTGGACTCAAAGGTCCACTTTACTACTTGTTACGATATCGTACACTTGCGATATAAAAAACGCAACAAGTTTTTGGCGCCGTTGCCGGGGACTATTTGCTTTTAGTATTTGTTTATTTTATTTTTAACTGTTATTTGATTTTAATTGATTTTACTTTTATTTACAAAAAGAAAAAAAAAGGTGTTCGTTGTATGTTTCGTGCCCAAGGCGACGATCTTGAACCGTTTGACTCGGAGATAGAACGTACTTTCAGACGAAGACGCAAGGAACACAAACAAAAACAACATCAAATGGTTGACGGTCAAAACATTCATATTCCTATTCAGCCAATTGGGCAAGTGGCCGCAAGAGTAATGGTACTACCGGATCAGCAGCAGGAGCGGAGGGAAATAAATGAAGGACACCTGCCAGTTTCAATGTTCTTAACGCCAATAGCCGCGCCTGCACGCTCCAGTATTGTGTATCCAGATTTCGGATTAAACAATTTTCAGATAAGGGCAGAATGGATCAATTTGATGAGTAATACTCTTCAATTCTACGGGTTGCCTCATGAAAATCCAAATACACATATCTCCAGATTTCTCCGAAATTATCAGAATTTTCATGCTCCAGGGGTCAATGAAGATGCTATTAAATTGCGGTTATTCCCATATACACTTAGAGATGCCGCATTGGAGTGGTTGGACGCCGAACCTCATGGAAGTATCACTACATGGGAAGAACTGACCAGAAAATTTTGCAATAAATTCTTCCCACCAGCGAAAGTAGCTAAAATCAGATTGGAAATTCAAACTTTCCAACAGCAGGATGGAGAAAGCTATCACGAGGCATGGAACAGATTTAAAGAGCTGATGCGAAAGTGTCCAAATCATGGAATCCCAATTGGTAATCAAGTGCAATACTTCTACACGGGACTTTCACCACTGTCAAAATCTCAGGTGGATTCTTCTGCGGGTGGATCAATCATAGGAAAATCAGTACAACAAACATTGGATCTATTTGAGCTAATTGCCACTACACACTCAATGTTTTCATCAGAAAGAGTGGTACCACCGAGAGCACCCGGGATGTATGAAATGGATAGCACCGCACCTACGAACGCACAGATAGCGGCTTTGACAAAGCAGGTAGAGCTGTTGGTGAAATCTCAAACAAGGGGAGCATATGCAGTAATGAGTAGCGTATCGTGCGAAAATTGTGGGGCAAACCATACAACTGAAAGCTGTATGTCTATGAGTTTCCCAGAAGAACAGGTCAATTTTATTCAAAATGGCTCCCGCGACTTCAACCCGTATTCTCAAACTTACAATCCAGGATGGAAACAACACCCAAATTTCAGGTGGTCTGATACTCAGCCAGGGAATGCCCCAAATAATGCTCAGCTAGAGAAGAAACCAAGTTTGGGGGAGATGTTCAATCAGTACATGCATAGGATAGATAAGGTTTTCCAACAAATTGATACAAACTTTCAGAATCAACAAGCTTCAATCAAGAAATTGGAAACACAAATTAGTCAGATAGCTCAGCAGTTGACAGAACGACCCCAAGGGACATTACCGGGCAACACTATGATAAAACCAAAGGAGCAAGTGCAGGCCATCACAACTAGAAGTGGAGTACAGCTACCCGAAATACATGTGCAAAGGCCTAATAGAAGAAAGAAAGAAGCAGAAGTAAAAGGGGGGCTGGAGAAAGAGCAAGTTGGAACACATGAACATGAAGACAAAAAAGAGAAAGAAGAACCAGCTGCAGTTAGAGCACCGAGTCCTGTTAAAGCTTATGTGCCACCGATTCCCTTTCCTCAAAGGTTGCAGAAGAAGAGGATGGATAAGCAATTCGCGAAGTTTGTTGAAATCTTTAAGAAGCTCCAAATAAACATACCATTCGCTGATGCAATTGCACAGATGCCTAGTTATGCAAAGTTTCTGAAAGAGATCTTAGCTAACAAGAGGAAATTGGAAGAACATGAAACTGTTTGCTTAAATGAAGAATGTAGTGCAGTTCTCCTGAAAAAGCTACCTCCTAAACTAAGAGATCCAGGGAGTTTCACTATACCATGCACCATTGGTTCTATTATTTTGAACGTTCTTTATGTGATTTAGGTGCCAGTGTTAACTTAATGCCACTATCTATTTACCGGTCTCTTGGATTGGGAGAAGCTAAACCTACAACTATTTCTTTATAACTTGCTGACCGTTCGATTAAAAGGCCAAAGGGAATTGTTGAAGATGTGCTTGTCAAGGTTGATAAATTTATCTTTCCGACCGACTTCATAATTTTGGATATGGAGGAGGATTCCAATATTCCTCTTATCTTGGGCAGACCGTTCTTGGCTACAGGACGGGCGTTGATTGATGTTTATGATGGCAAAATGATCCTTCGCATGGACAATGAACAAGTCATTTTCAATATGTTCAAAGCAATGAAACACCCATTGACATCAGACACTTGCTGCCAGGTGGATGCTCTTGACGAACTTGTGACAGATGTATTTCATGCAACAAATCCAGAAAAAGATCATGAAGCAGACAGTGCAAAACTTGAGGAAGAAAAGTCAGAAGGAACAGAATGCATGGTGAAATTGGTTGAACAATCCAATGCAAAGAGACATTGGCAATATGAGTCTTTCGGTTCAAATCCCACACCATCAGTACCATCAGTGGAGAAAGCACCGAGTTTGGAGTTAAAGCCCTTACCATCACACCTCCGTTATGCATATTTGGGAGATGCTTCAACCTTGCCTGTGATCATTGCCAGCGACATTACAACAGAGGAGGAGAAGAAGCTGTTGGGTGTACTTCGGGAACATAAAACTGCAATTGGATGGACAATAGCTGACATTCGGGGAATCAGTCCCACTCTTTGTATGCACAAGATTTTGATGGAGGATGAGTCCAAGCCATCGGTAGAGGGGCAGCGCAGACTGAACCCAACTTTGAAGGAAGTTGTTAGGAAAGAGGTGTTGAAGTTACTTGATACAGGAATTATCTACCCCATTTCAGACAGTTCGTGGGTCAGTCCAGTTCATTTAGTGCCTAAGAAGGGTGGAATTACGGTGGAGAAGAATGAGAATAATGAATTAATTCCAACAAGATTAGTCATAGGGTGGAGAGTTTGCATAGATTACAGGAAACTAAATAATGCCACCAGAAAGGATCACTTCCCATTGCCCTTTATCGATCAGATGTTAGAACGGTTAGCAGGTCATTATCATTATTGTTTTCTGGATGGATACTCGGGGTATAATCAGATAGCAATTGCTCCAGAAGACCAAGAGAAAACAACATTCACATGTCCTTACGGTACTTTTGCTTTTAGAAGAATGTCATTTGGTCTCTGCAACGCACCTGCAACTTTTCAGCGATATATGATGTCAATATTCTCTGACATGGTTGATAAATACATAGAAGTGTTTATGGATGACTTTTCAGTATTTGGAGATTCATTTGATGACTGCTTGGAACGTTTATCGCTCGTCTTACAAAGGTGTGAAGAGAAGAATCTGGTGCTCAACTGGGAAAAGTATCACTTTATGGTAAAAGAAGGGATAGTACTGGGTCATCGGATTTCATCACAGGGCATTGAAGTTGACAAAGCAAAGATACAGGTGATTGAAAAATTGCAGCCGCCTACTTCGGTCAAAGGGATTCGAAGTTTTCTAGGCCATGCGGGGTTTTACAGACGATTCATCCAGGACTTCTCGAAGATTACAAAACCTCTGTGCAAATTACTGGAAAAAGACGTGTCATTTATCTTTTCTGATGAATGTTTACTTGCTTTTAACACTTTGAAAGAAAAGTTAACATCTGCACCTGTTATAGTGGCGCCAGATTGGGAACTACCATTTGAACTCATGTGTGATGCTAGTGATTTCGCAGTGGGAGCAGTACTAGGTCAACGAAGGGGAAAGGTCTTACATGTCATCTACTATGCCAGTAAAACATTGACAGATGCTCAGATCAACTACGCAACAACTGAAAAGGAAATACTAGCAGTAGTATTTGCCTTTGACAAATTTCGTTCTTATCTAATTGGTTCAAAGGTGATAGTCTACACAGACCATTCAGCTTTGAAGTATTTATTTGAGAAAAAAGATGCCAAACCCAGACTGATTCGATGGGTTCTGTTACTGCAAGAGTTTGACATTGAAATTCGTGATAAGAAGGGGACAGAAAACCAGGTAGCAGATCACTTATCAAGGCTGGAGCAGGCTGAAGAGTTTGACGACTTGGATATCAATGAAATTTTTCCTGATGAGCAACTTATGCAGTTGGAAAAGGTTCCTTGGTATGCAGACATTGTTAATTACTTAGCAAGTGGGCATGTGGATCCAGATTTTACCTATCAGCAGAAGAAGAAACTTTTCTATGAGGTGAAATTTTATTACTGGGACAATCCACATTTATATAGAAGAGGGGCAGATCAGATTATCAGAAGATGTATGCCAGAGGATGAGATGAAACCAATACTTTCCAGGGTTCATGCTTCGGCGTATGGAGGGCATTTTGGCCCGACTAAAACTGCAGCGAAGGTGCTTCAAAGCGGTTTCTATTGGCCAACGCTATTTAAGGACTGTCACAGTTTTTGCAGATCGTGTGATAAGTGTCAACGAACAGGTAACATTTCTGCTCGCCACGAGATGCCCTTAAACAATATTTTGGAAGTGGAGTTATTCGATGTTTGGGGAATTGATTTTATGGGACCTTTTCCATCGTTCTATAACAATCGTTATATCCTAGTGGCAGTGGACTACGTCTCCAAATGGGTAGAAGCAAAGGCGTTGCCAACCAATGATGCTAGGATAGTGGTGGATTTTGTAAGGAGAAATATCTTCAATCGCTATGGAGCTCCAAGAGCCATCATCAGTGATGGTGGAACTCACTTCCGTAACCGGTTATTCCAAGCGGTCCTTGCTAAATATGGAGTACAACATCGAATAGCGACACCTTATCACCCTCAGACAAGTGGACAGGTTGAAACATCCAATAGGCAGTTGAAAAGGATTTTGGAACTCACGGTGAATGCATCCCGTAAAGATTGGTCCAAAAAATTGGACGATGCTTTGTGGGCCTATCGCACCGCTTACAAGACGCCGATTGGAATGTCACCATACCGAATAATATTTGGGAAGGCTTGCCACTTACCAGTTGAGTTTGAACACAAAGCATACTGGGCATTGAAGCAGTTGAACATGGACTTAGAAAAAGCCGGAGAAACAAGAATTCTACAGCTTCACGAATTGGAAGAATTCAGAAGAGAAGCTTATGAAAATGCATCAATCTACAAAGAAAGGACGAAACAGTGGCATGACAAGAATATTCAACAACGAATTTTCAGAGTGGGGGATCAAGTACTCTTGTACAACTCCAGACTTAAGCTATTCGCAGGAAAATTGAAATCAAGATGGTCTGGACCTTTCACAGTATCCCAAGTGTTTCCCTACGGTACAGTTGAATTACACCACCCAACTAAGGGAAATTTCAAGGTTAATGGGCAACGCATCAAACACTATGTGGAGGATTTTCCCACTGCCAAAGAAAGTATTGAACTCGCTGTTCCAGAGTAATCGCGGCACAAAGTCAAGCTAATGACGTTAAAGAAGCGCTTCTTGGGAGGCAACCCAAGCCTTTTCCCTTATTTTTTTTATTTTTTATTTTTTGAGTTTTAGGATAATTTAATTTATTTGTGACTCCTTATCCATACCCCTTTTTCCCCTTATATCTTCGATATGTTAGTTGGTTTATTAGATGTTAGAGCTAAGTAACACTTGTTCCAATTATTTGATCTTGATGCTTTAATTGATTTTTTCAGGAACATGACGTCGCAGAATATGTAAACCAACATTGACAAAGGAACCAACGAAAGCAATGAATAAGCAAGCCATTGAAGTAACAGTCATTTCAGGGAAGTCTTTTCTTCACATTCTTCCCCACCCCTTTATATGCAGATTTAGGATTAAAGATATTGAGGATAATGTCTAGTTTAAGTTTGGGGATGGAAAACACGAGTTTTCATTTTATTTATGTGTTTTGTGTGCGTTTATTGTTTTAAAAAAAAAAAAGGTTTGAAAAATGAAAAAAAAAATGTCAAAAATTTTTAAAAAAAATAGTATTATAAAAATATTTTATTTTTGTATGCTTGTGTGAGTTAGTTGGCATGGCTGACAATGACGAATATATTGAATCATGGATTGATCTATGAATGGTGAATAAGTTGCATGCTTAGATTAATTTTTACTTTTCCATGTGAAATTTGATATATATTGAGCACGTGAATTAAGTTAAGTATTGTGTAGGATTGAGTTGATTTCATAATTGAATAGGTTAAAATAGTGGACCATAGATGCTAAACCCAAAACCACTAAATTTTACATTCTTGGACCAAATTTAGAATAGTTTGGGGGGATTTCACTGTTATAGGGAGATGTTGAGATAAATAAGGATTCCATGTGTGAAATTAAAAATCTTGTGTGGATTGTCTAGGGTCAATGTGATGCAATTAAGTGAAAATCTCAACTTGGAAGTCGTTTTACTTGAATTTGTGTTAAATAAGGGACATTGCACTAATCAAGGCATAAAAAAAAAAAAAAAAATTTATTAGAAAATTTCTCTTCGTAGCCTTTATGACTCGAGCAATTAAGCCTGCAAGGGTCTTTAAAACCTGGTGCCCTATAGTCATCTGACTTGGGAGTCATCGGCCGAAAGCTTGTTACATGGGTTATTTAGAAAGCTTAAAGGAGAGAATGCTTCAAATAAAGAAAAAAAAATTACTCTTACGAAAAAAAAAAAAAAAAAGAAAAAGCAGATGCATGAAACAGAAGAAGCACTAATGCCTTGATTAAGTCCCAAACACTTGTTTAAGAAAATCGACTTTTGATAACAGATTGTTAGCCTAGTTAAATCCCAGAGATTGAAGCAATCAAACTTAATGGAGAATCCTTGTTTATTGAAATGTTAAACTGCAAGTGGTGAAATTTTGCCAAACTAGAGATGTGAGGATAGTAAAAAAATACAACTGTAGTTCACACACTGGAAAAGAGTGAAAAGAATAAGTTTGGGGGGTGTGTGAATCTCACGAGTGATGAAAGAACATATTTGACCATTGAGGGTCGGGAATTGAAACAACTTATGAATTCATAATGCTATACTTAATTCTCCATCCATACACACACGTCGATTTTACATTGGAAAAGTGAGTTTTAATTTATGTATTGTGATTTTGAAGCTGTGCATAGATTTGATTTCAATCCTGAGGTAAAAAGTCAGGTTAACTAGCAAAATTTTATTACTTTACTTGATTGATTGATCATCAATTAGGTAATTATCATTGCTTATTTGTATGCTTGTTAATTTTGAATGTTGTTTGAGGACAAACAAAGATGTAAGTTTGGGGGTGTTTGATAAGTGCAATTTGTGCATTTATTTGGATCAAATTACTAAGCTTTTATGTCGTCAAATTATTAATTTTTACTTAACTTGGGTTAATTTTCTTTTATTTTAGTTATGGACTCGTTCGAAGCAATTGGAAAAGAAAGAATGCTGAAATTGAATGAAATCTACAATTTTGGAGATTAAATTCTACATTATAGAAATTGAAGGACTACATTGCATTAATTTAAAAGATGGGATGACTTGGATTGTAATTTGAATAAAATTAGAACAACTGATGATTGGATTATGGTAATGGGCCTCTTGCCATTGAACTAGTACTTTAGCACTTGGAAGTCTAATTGTATTAGAATTGATTGGCTTGGAGATATATATATATACTCATTAAGGCAGAAAGTGAGGGGAGGGCCGCAGAGACTTCTCAATTAACAACAGAAGGGCAGCTTTGATTTGAGGAGTGGCAGCAAATAATATATTATATACGTAGAAACTGGCCGGCAGAATTAATCCAAGTGGGCGGTTGGCTGATAGTTTTTCTTTATATACATACATATACATAGCCGACAAGCAGAGAATTGGAGAAAGTGGGCGGCTTCTGGAAAATTTACACACAGCAACTCCAAGTTTCATCAAATTTTGGTGATGTCGTTCCTCTTTTGCCTATTTTATTTTTACATTATGCGTAACTAAATTATTTTTAGGGCGAACAATGTAGGCAAATTGGGATCCTTTATTTCGTTATTTTGAGATTCTTGTTTTTATATTTTTATGTGTTGATTTTATTATGAGTTTAATGCATTTAATTACTTGATCACTAATTAGATGATTTTGTGAATCCTTTACGAGTCGAGAGGTGAGTTTAGGGTTTAGACCAAATAGTAAAATCCGGTAAATTGACATAACGTGTAGAGATACCTATGTTAATTATTGCGGTCATAATTGAATTCTTAGAACCAATGTTTCGTTTGATTAACGTCAATTCGCATAGAGATATGGAATTGAATTAGTTAAATAGGCTCAATGAGAACTCGAGAGGGGTAAATTGAATACAATAGAAGAATTCGATCGAACACTACATTAGGTTATGAATCTTGATTTAAGGAATAAAGGTGATCAATAGGTGAAGTTGTTCCGCCCTAATAACCGTCATTATTTGAATTTCGATAAATTGTGTTTGTTTTCAATTCAATTCAATTTCACGTGTTTAAATTAAATAGTCTCAACAAATCCATATTTTTATTTGTTTGTCTTTTATCAAATAGGAGTTAGAAAAGTAAATTAAGGCTAAAGTATAGTTCTCGTGGGAACGATAATCCGGACTCAAAGGTCCACTTTACTACTTGTTACGATATCGTACACTTGCGATATAAAAAACGCAACACATATGTTATAGAAGAATTAGAAACTAAATTCTATGAAGCCACATGAGAAGAATTAGAAGCTTATAAATAGAGTCTAGAACAATTAGCTATTCAAATTGAGAATATTTATATGAATGATCCACCAAAAGAAGAAACCACTGAAATTAATACTCCACCTTTAAATCAACAAGTTGAAACACAAACATTAGTTGGAGAAACAAGTAGAACTAATTATTGGACTCAAGTCGAATCTGATGACTGGAATTTCGAATGGATGAAAGAACATGGATTAACAGAAGAACGAGAAAATTACAATTTTAGAAAAGGAGTTAGAACTACGTCAACCAAACCTATACACCTTAGGGATAATAATCCAGTTAAATTATTTACTGAACAAATTCTTACAACAGGAATATGGCTAGATGTTGATGATAGCAATAATAAAAGTGAAATTATTGACTCATGGGCAAAAGCTACTGATTTAGCGGTCGCTTTTCATAAATGGAATACCACTCAAGCATACAACTTTATAATCCACGCCTTTAGAGGAATCACTTCAGATATCGGGAGAACAACTTCTGAAAAAACTAAAAATCAAATTAAACATGGAGAAAAATCTACAACTACTATAGATAGCAATGAAAGCTTAGATGCTGAAAACTTTAAGGAAATTTTAAAACGAATGGAAAATTTCTTTAGACACTTACTCTTAGGAGAAGTTATACTAGAAACTAAAATAGATATGATCACTCAAGAAGCCTTACAAGCAGAAAGAGAAATGGAATTATTAAAAATCTGTTATATGTGTGAATTAAACGAATATACTAAGAAATTCGAAAAGATATACATCAAAACATCTAAATCCATAAAAGAATGGAATCTATCAGAAGAAGATAAAAAACTACTTAATGGATATTTTCTTAAACTACCTTGGCCATGGGATCAGAAATTATTTGAAGATTACCAAACTTATTGGAATAAAATAGAATGGGAAGATCCTAATCATAAAGCCGATACCTTAGGAATGAGAACTTTATTCGCTAAAAGAAAAATATCAGAATGGTGTAGAAAATCTATGTATCAACACCTATTTAGGAAACATGGTAAGAAAGCAAGTTTATGTTGCTATGGAGAGATAGCAGCAGTACCATAATTTGGTTGTCACAAACCATCTAGGAAACCATACTATAAAAAGAAATTTAAGAAATATCTAAAACCTTGGAAGAGAAATAAAGGATTTAAGAGTCACAAGAAATATTTCAAGAAGAAAAAGCCTTGGAAAAATGAATATAACCAACATAAGAAATCTCAAAAGAAATCTAAAGAAGAATTTTATAAAAAATGTAAATGTTTTACATGTAATGAAATATGGCATATATCTCCCAACTGTCCTAATAGAAATAAAAGAGAAAATGTTAAAGCCATTAGATTAATGGAAGAAATAGAATCTGACTCAGATTATGAAATAATCGAAAACTTAGACGAATTATCTGAAACAGACTCGATCTATGAGCTTGATATAGAAGAAATTGAAGAACCAGAGTTTGAACAAATTTACATGAATCAAGAAATTATGGAAACCATTGAGAATACTTTAGATAATGAAGAAGGAATTTCACAAACAATTATGTTTGATGAAGAAAGATATGGAGCTATAAAAGAAAAACAAATATCTTTAAAAGATGAAGATGTTTTTGTAAGACCAATATTACCTTGGTTTAAGAAAATCATATATATTGCCAAATATGATGAAATACCCATTAACATCGAAAATGTTAAAGGTAATACTACTATACCTCTAATAACTAGAGAATGGGTTAATAAAGAATTAGCTAAGATAAAACCCTCAACTAGAGAAAGATTAAAAAATATTGTGATTGGAAGAGTACAAATCATAGTTAAAGGATACTTTAGAGAAGGAATGGATATTCCCATACAAATGTACTTGATGGATAACAGAATACTTCATGATCCTATAGATGCTTTATTAGGAGTTGTATCTGGAAATCTAGTATATAAGAAAATTATATTTACTATAAGACTTGGATTTGCCATGTCTTTATTAGATGAAAACTTAAGTCTAGGATTAAATCTATATCATAAAATAGATAGATTAATTATGCCACCAAAAAGTAAAGCGGTAACTTTACATTGTAAAGCTTTATATGCTTTTACTACTACGCACCAAAAAGAAATCAATAAAGTCTCAGGAGACTTCATACAAATTTATGAAGACTTTAAAGATCTAACGCAATTTACACCGTAAAAAATGTTAAGTAATAATAACATTTCATTACCACAAGACATATTGCTTGATTTTCATCAGCAATCTAGAAGAATAGACAATAATGTAGGAAATCAAGGATTAGTCATCTTAAATACCTCTGGACAACTTCTTGTTAGAATGCCTAGCAAAAGAATAGAAAGAAGTATCAGTACTAGAGAACTCTCAAGCTCTAGCAGATCATCTACAAGTAGAAATTATCCAATAATGCCTAGAAATAGTATTAATATTGACCTTAAAAGGTGTGAGGAAGATAATTTCCTTATCCTAACAGAATATATCAATAATCAAAATAAATACGAAGAAATTATAGCCCTTGTTAATACAGGAGCTAGTACTAGTCACATAAGAGCAGACTTAGTAGAACATTTAACAGAAGAGAATTTACCACAAGGAATAACTCTTACCGATTATCACGGAATTAAATACGAAATTAAAACATTTGTTAATCTCGAACTAAGTTTCACAGATATAGAAGGAGAACAATTTAAATTAAATCTTAAAATCCATAAAGATTATAGAAAATGAAAAGATACTAGTCCAATATTACTTGGAATGAACTTTCTTGAGAAAGTCTCACCATTTCATATACAAAAGAATACTCTACAAATAACTATAGAAGGCAAACAAAAAATGATTCCTAGAATTACTAAAAACAAAGAACCAATTTATATGATACAAGGAATCAGATCAATCAAAACTAGTATACTTAGTCCATATATTGAGATAACTCTCAATTTACCAGACTATTGTATGATAAAGTTTCATGCCATAATTGATACTGGATCAGGTATTTGCTATGTAAAAGAAATGTGTTCTCAGAACATTATTATAAAAAAGATTATAAGAAAACAACTTATGGTCAAACAACAAGTGATATTGTAGAAATCTATAGAGATTTTGTAGAAAATGTTCCTATCATTATAGGAAATAGAGAATGTTTTATTCCTACAATATATGCAACATATAAAATTGGACGTGATATCCTTTTAGGAGAAAATTTTATCTATACATATAGCCCCTTTACAGAATATAAGGATAGTTTTGAATTTACTACACCTTGTAATCACAAAATTAAAACACCAAAAATATATAAAGCTATTGGAATTGCACATCAACCTATTCGCCATAGACCTAGACATCAGAGTTCTGCAGGTAATCGTGGTGGATGTTATACAGAAATTAATCAAAAACAAAAAATTCAAGTATTAAGAATTGAAAATTTAGAAGAAAAATTAGAAAAAGGTTAAATTAGAACTAAAAGAATGTTATCATGAACATCCTCTAACTAAATGGGATAAAGATAAACCTATGTCAACCATTGAACTAAAAATCCCAGATGCTAACATATCAGGAAAACAATTTCCTTATAGCGAAGAAGATAAAAAAGAATTTGAAATACAAATTAAAGAACTCTTACAATTAGGAGTGATAAGAGAATCAACTAGTCCATATAATAGTCCAACATTTATGGTTAAAAATCATAGTGAAATTAAAAGAGGAAAAGGTAGAATGGTAATTGATTATAGAGAATTAAATTCTAAAACAATACCAAATAGTTATAAACTACCAATAAAAGATTTGTTAATAAAACAAATACAAGGAAGTAAAATATATTCTAAATTTGATTGTAAATCAGGATATTGGCAAATAAAATTAGATGAAGCCTCAAAGCCTTTAACTAGTTTTACTACCCGTAATCCATTAGGACAATTCAAATGGAATGTCATGCCATTTGGATTAATGAATGCACATGCAATATTCCAACAAAGAATGGATAAAATTATTAGACCAATAAAGAATTTTTGCATTGTTTATGTAGATGATATTCTTATTCATAGTAAAAATTTAAAAGAACATATTGAATATCTTAAGAAGTTCAACTATATTGCTAATAAGTATGGATTAGTCTTATCAGAAAGAAAAGCAGAAATAGCTAAAATTGAAATTGAATTCTTATGATATATTTTTACAGAAGAAAAATACTTCAACAAGCTCATATTGGTAAGAAGATTATAGAATTTCCAGAAGTGATTAGAGACAAAAAAGAACAAAAAAACTTTATCGGATTATTAAATTATTCCGAAAAATTTATAAAAAATTGTGCTAAATATAAAGTCCACTTTACCAAAAAACTTAAAAAAGGAGTTGTATGGGAATAGATACAAGAAGATGTAGAAATGGTAAACAAAATTAAGAAAATTTGTGAAAATCTACCTGAATTAAATATTCCAAATGATAAAAAAGATTTCTTTATTTTAGAAACTGATACCTCTCTATTACACTGGGGAGCAATACTTAAAAGAAAAGAGAACCATAAAGAGTTTCTTTGTAATCCATTGTGTAAATGCCCAGAAGAGCTTGTTGCTTATACTTCAGGCACATTCAAAGATGGCGAAACCAGGTATGATATTAATCGTAAAGAATGTTTAGCAGTTAAGAAAGGAGTAGCAAAATCTGAACCATACTTACTACCTAGAAAATTTCTTATTAGAACAGATAATACTCAGGTAAAACCATTATTAACAAATAAACTTGGAACGAGTGCAGCTGAAAGACCACTTATTAGAATGCAAATGTGGTTTGCACCATTTAAATTTGATATTATTCATATTAAAGGAAAAGATAATTTTATTCCAGATTTCTTAACCAAGAATGGAGCAAATCAAGAAGGAGCTCGAAGCATTGAAGTTCGAGACGAACATAAAGATTGTTGCGATAGAGTCCAAGATAACTTTGATTGAAATGGCTGCTGTAAAGCCGATATCTGAGAAAGCCAACAAGGCTATATTATCTGAAGGCCCTAGTGCCAATAATTCTGAAGGCCTTTGTGCCAATATTGAACCAGAAGCATTGAAGCTTCATAAACTTTCAGTTAAAGAGAATACTACTTTGTCTCCCTCACAGGAGAAAATATTTACAAAGGATAGTATCTTCATACCAGAGCTTAATAGCTCAAATATCATCAAAGCCTGTAACACTCATGGTGTTATGGACATCAAAAATAAAGACGATTTTATGCTTGCATATGTATTGTTCAATCTAGCCTACTGCTGGTTCACCAGTCTAGGAGGATGGATGAAAACGCTAACATATGGAACCTACAACAAAGTTAACCTTTATCCAGGAGCCCCAATTTATTGGGTTCGTGCTCTTTACGAAATGGGAAATATAATTTGTATTTACCCATCGGAATCTTTAAAAGAAATTTCTTTGTTACCAAAAGAAGTAGTCCGAGCTATTGAAAGGTATTGCCAAGTTCTTAAACATAATAACATATATATCAAGTTTTTCTCTGCCTGTCCCGAATGGGATAATGAAGAAGATAGGCTACTGCCAGTTAGCCATGTCATAAGAATTGCCACTACTTCCAAACATCTTCAGCCTGAGAAGAGTGAAGTCCATGAAACTACACCAGAAGATATTATCAAGATGACAACATTCCGTAGAGCCAAGGGATATAAGGAGCAATTTGAGCATATCCAGAAAGTTATTGAAGAAAATCAGAATATTTGGGTGTATGAATCACAAGACCACTTGATTTACAGTAAGGCTGTGGCACCCACTAAACAAGAATATTGGCACTATCTTGATATATGGTGTGATCATATTTTTGAAGGAAATGTTAGTGGAACACAGAAGACAAAAAATGAGCTGTGTAAACAGTTTTGGCGTTATCCAAACCATAAGTGCGAGTGCTGTAGCAATGAAGAAGATGGATCACCAATCTCACTAGATCCAGAGGAATTTTCGGATGAGTGGTTTGAGTCTCATATGGAAAAGTAGAGGACCCCCTTTATCACTACTTTATCAGACTTACTTTGATAAAGAAAAACTGTGGGGTTTCACCTCAATAATTTTCCATGTTAAGACAAAGAACTTTAGGCCACAGTAAGATTCTCATTATCTTACACAGTAACACCACAATAATGAATGACAGTTGGAGAACTTTTTGAGTCTATAAATTGAAGATTAATTCTCAGAAGAAGGCATTCTATCCTTAAGCAAAAAACTATCTTTCTCTCTAGTTTTTCGAATCTTGTAACCATTTCAGTTTCTCTCTTTCATTTGAAGCTTGTAATAAGGTAATCTCTATGGAGTTCTAATCTCTTTAGAGAAAGTACCAAGAGTGTAGCCGAAATATGTATGTATACTCTTATGTAAGAGATATTAGTGTGATGTGTTTATGAAATCCAAGTTGTTTGAAAATACTGTCTTTCTATTCTTGTTGTTTTCTCAAAAACTCTTATCTTACTTATACTCCAACGGTGAGAACCTTGAGGGTTGTGCAAGTATCTTGTTGCCGTTTAGCCGTGTGTTGGCGTTTGAGGCGTTGTTAGAGAAAGCCATTAGAACCCTGTTACCTTTCAAGGTGATGTTTTAACAAGGAGTTGAAAGGAAAACTGTGATTCCGTGTGATCCATTGTGAGATATGCAAAAGAGTCGAGAGAAAAATAATAAGAGTGCGGAAGTCGTGTTGGACCATAACCCACTTTCTTAAACTCAAATAATATCGATCACTTATATCTGAGTATACAAACATACGGGAGCAAGCTCGAGGGAAATCTCGTTGATATTATTCTGTCTTTACCTTCTGCTTCAATACTGTAAGATCTTTCTTATTTATGTTGAATACTTGCATTAATATTTGCACTTATGATATTTATGAAATTTTAGTTACTATCATTCAATATTTAGAAATTAATTGCGAAAGGAAAAGAGAAGAAATTAAATCATTTTATACTGTGCTTGATTATTTTCTGAAAAATAGTAGAAATATACCTGTGCCTTTATATTTTACAGAAAATATAGTCAGAATTAATAAAGAAATTAATAAATTAGAAAAAAAAATTAGAATATTAAACGATTGTTTTGATAAAAAAATATATTGATAAATACGAGTATAATTGGCTTTTCTATTTATTAGGAGAAATACATCAAACTTATCCTATATTGGGAATAGAAAACCTTGATTTAAATAGAGGAAAGACTTTTAAGTCTTTTAATTCCTACCACATCACTTTGTAAACCCAGTTTGTCAAGCCACTTTGTACAAGTAGTATGATCGATGAAATTATTGCAATGTCAAGGCAAACCTCAGTGCCAATACTGTAAACAAATTCATTCAATCATCAAACAAAGAACAAATGTAGTTAATGCACGAGTTCCAAATTAAGCAAAATTTTGCAATCTACTTAATGCAAATCCCAAACCATTTTTTTATTTTAGTATTTTTCCTTTTCGCATGCTACGTGGTTGTACACTCAGAAAAGAAGATCGAGGAAAATTAGAGACGGCCAATAGGTTTTTTTTTTTCTTCCCCCTCCCCCTTATAAGTTTCTTCCTGGTAACTTTAACTTGCTCGAGAGCATCAGATAGTGGCCGTTCAAAAAGTGATAAGAATAGTTAAAAGCAAATTTGATTTGAAGAAAGGCATTCAAGAAGATTTATGTAAATCGCAAGAAGTGAATGATGATAACTGATGGAAATCTTAGGTAGTGTTTGATGCACCAAATTTGTCTAGGAAAATGGAAATGAAATTCCAACTTCCACAAAAGGTGGTTCTTCATGTACAAAATTTGGCCACCCAAATGTTTTCTTCCATACCACCTCACGCGCCCCTTTACCATTTAATTCATGAAATGGTTTTCCCACCTTTTTGGTGGGAAAACTGAATTTCAGGTTATTATTATTATTATTATTTTGTAATAGAAACAAATTTCATAACCATTTGAAAAAAAAAAATTCACTTTAATGGACAATTTTCATATAAAACAAAATCAAACGAATACTAAACTTTGATAAAAAAAATGACTTTTTAGGAAATAATTTTTTCATTTTTTTTTACTTTTTGGCAATGGAAACAAATTTTATAACCAATTGTGGAAAAATTATCACTTTAATGTACAATTTCCATATAAAACAAAGCCAAACGAACACAAAATCTAAAAATTTTTTGGGTGAAAAATTATACCAATCAAACACACTTAATTAAAAATTCTCTGCAAAATAATTTCTAACCAATTACTTTATCTGAAATTCATTTTATTTTCACCCATTTTCCACAATTTCAATCAAACGGACCCTTAGTAGAGATAGCAATTGATTTAATTTTCAAATAATTAGGGGTGGGCATGGGTTGGGTTGAGTACGTTTTTGCCTCAACCCAAACCCAACCCAACATGATCGATTTGATCAAAATTTAACCCAACCCAACCCGTGTAAAGGTTGAAACCCAACCTAACCCAATCAAGTATCGGTCATGTTGAGTTGGATTGGTCGGTTTGGGACGACTTGTCAACAAAAATTAAAGTTATCCAATTTTCTATTATACTAAATTCGAATGGTAAGTAAGTAAATAAATAAAATTATCTATTATCTTATTCAATTCTCATTAGCCGAGCCTATAAAGAACAAAGTCCATTTAAAATAACATGGAAAATTATACTACATTTCTTATGAGAAGAACAGTAAACTCCACTTCTACAATACACTAAGGTAATTACAGTTACATTATCTACTCATACTTTTTAGGTTTCTTTTACTTTTCTAGACATTTTATTTCTTTTATTTTATTATTATTATTTTTAAAGTGACGGGTTGGGTTGGGTTAGGCGGGTTTATTCGGTTTTCTTGAATTAACTCATAACCCGACCCAACTCAACCCACTTACACAGTCAACCCACCAAATCCGTGCAAAAGCAACAAAAAAATCGATTCAACCCGGTCGGGTTGGTTCAGTTTTGGCGGGTTCGGTTGGGTTTTGCCCGCCCCTACAAATAAGATACTTGTTTTAGGAAACATAATTATTATTTTATTTAATAATTTTTCTAGCATTTTGTTAGTTGTTTAATTTTCAAATTGAACCCCGCTCCATTACCAGGGCCTATGTGGCCTTGGTAAAGAAGATTAATTCTTTAAAATTTGATGCTTATCTTAGGAAACATAATTAAGATTTTATTTGACAGCTATGTTAGTATCTACTTACTTCTATTAGGATTAGTTTAAACCATATATAAATGAGGTTTATGCATTGTAATATACAATCTTGGTATGAAATAAATTTGTTATTCTCCTCTAAATTTGCTCATTCTAATTCTTCTCTGTTTCTTTCCCATTTTCTTTCTCCTCTCTCCTTCTTTCTTTCTCCATCTTGTTCTTATTCTATATTGTTCTGAGTAAATTTGATATCATATCAAATCATTTTACTTTGGCCAAACATTTTTCGTGAGGTTTCGATTAGTGTCTAAAAGGATTAAATTTACCAAAAAGTTTAGACCTAAATGAGGAATTAAACAATAAAAAGCAACAAAATCACTATTTATTGGTTTCTAGATGATTAAGGTTAATTAATTCAATCAAATTAATCTGAAGTGTCAATGAAATAAATATTCATATCAAATCAATAAAATAAATGACACCAAGAATTGATCATGGAAGAAAATCCAAACTCGGGATCAAAAACCTCTGGCAAACTTGCCATTAAAATTCATTGGAAAAGTTAATTTACAATTAGTTCAGATACTGCTAAAACTTATCTAACTCTGGTCACTTAACTTATAAATCACTAAGGAACTCCTTTGGTTGTGCACGCCTACACTTTTAAGAACTTTGAGCTACTCTTATCTCTGCGTGGATCAACAAGAACGAATATCGTCATTGAGTGCTGGAACTCTAAGCTCCTCTTTCCAAAACTCCAGAACTTTGAATGCTTATTGGAGAAGGTAGATTTCTTGTATTCGTGTTTGATCAATTGATCTTTTTATATTTTGATGTGTTGATTTGAGGCAAGAGATATTGGAATATGTATTAGATCTTTAAAGGTTATTCTTTTGACTAAATAAAAAGCTCAATCAATATTGGAACAATGTTTGAGATTTAATATGAAGAATCTATATAAGGTGGTTGAATCAAGAAATCATTTGAATGTATTTTGGATCTTCAAGAATATGATCTCTATGATAAAGTAATGATTCACACACCTTTAGACGTTCCATAGGTTGTATATTTATAATGGAAAGTCTTTGAGAATGAAACAGGACTAAAAAATCAATTGAAATCGCGAACTTGGGGTTTGAAAATGTAATAGGGCCACTCGAGTGCCATTGGGGTGCCAAGCGAGGGCCAAGTTTTGTTTTGGGCTCTCGAGCCCCAACTGGGCAGCTCCCTCTAAGAAGTCGTCAATATTTTCATCATATATTTCTTTCCAGATATTAGATTGAGATGATTCAAAATGCATTGAAAAACTAACTCATAGGACTACAATTCTTCTAGATAAATGATTTTTTAAATTCGAATGTTTCCTAGGTGAAAAACGCGTTGTAACTTGTAGATCAGAATTTGGAGCAAAACTTGTGCAGCATTTTGACACTCATTTGACTTCTAATTGCATCCCATTGATCATATGTGATATTTTTGGACATTTTTTACTCCTTCAAGGACTCTATCAACCCCAAACTTTTTTTTAACTATAAATTGGACTCAATGAATCATATTTTGACTTTGATTACAACTCGATAAACTCCTAATACAATTCAACTACGACGTGATTTTGACGAAGGAAATTGTAAATTACAAATTCGAAAATTGCTAATTTTGCTAATTACAAAATTTGACTTAACAATCTCTCCCTTTGATATTCCGTGACAAAATCATTTATTTCAAGTCAAATAAAAATCTACCTAAAGACTTAATTTCCAAAATTTATTTCAATAATCTTGTTAACCTAGTTCCTAAAACACACAAAAATAGTAACACCACGTGAAAAGGAAAAGAAAATTGACAATTAATAAAGTAGAACAAACAACTCAAAGCATGATATCGATATTAGATAAAGCACCAAATCAAACATAATATCAATATGGAAAAAATTGCTAGATTCTCCTCTTAACTCACATCTAATCTAATCTAACTCAAATACTCAACTTTCTAAAATAGATACTAATCTCTTTCCCTTTTTGTCACGAATAAGAATGGGAAATAGTAATATAAACATGATTACCATTGAGATTAATGAGTTAAAAAAGTATGCACATGCAAAAATATATGATGGGAGAAAATATTCCTTTCTTTTGCTGCAACTGTTTTTTCATGAATTTTTTAAATATAAAATCATGAACAATTATTTGCTTACAAATACATATATAAGTCATAAACAATAAACTTTTTCAACATAACTTATGTTAAACCTAAATTGAGTAAATTGTGTAAACTATTCATGTGTGAAAGTGCCGTTAAACTCTTGTAAGTAAGTCTCCAAACATTAAATCAATGAGAAAGGATATGCATGGATATCATTGGTGAATAAATATATTTTTCAAATTATGAAAGTCAAAACTAGTGCTGCTAAATTAAAAGCTCATATTTGATTTTGTATATATGCTTCTTTCTCTCGTTATTTGTGAGCACATACATAATTTGTTTTCTTTTATTTTCTTTTTCATCTTATGCGAGACTCTTCTTCATTAAACTTTCTAAATAATCTATGTAACGAGTTTTAGATCGTTAACTCTAAAGTCAGATGACTTATAGGGCAATATGTTTTAAGTTACCCTACATGCTTAATCACTCGAATCAAATAGGTTATGAAGAAAAGTATAAGATGTCTCACAACAATTTTTTTCTTCAAATATTTCTTTTGAAACTTAATAACAATTTTTTAAAGGGGAATATATAGGAGTTTAGCTCAATTAGTTTAAAGATCATTTCATATTTAAAGTCAATTCACAACACAAGTGACCGCCATCCCAAATCTCTCACAAGTGATCGCTTAATGTGTGTAGTGCAGATGATACATGCAAGAACCTATATCAAGTACTCCAAATAAGTTCTAAATAAGGTTAATGAAAAATTTATTTACTATTAATTAATTATATTAGTACTGGATTATAAATTAACATGTCCAAAAATCCTTTTTTTTTTTTCCATTTTTTCTCAAATTTTCAATTTTTTTTTTTTTTTTTGTTTTTCATTTAAAGCAAAAAGAAAAAAATTCAATAATAAAGAATAGAGTCCATGCATGTATATGTAAATATCAATTGAATAATACAGATACATGCATCTAAATGCCTAATCAATGAAGCACAAAAATGCTCTTATCATAAAGAGCAACACATGGAACACCACAATTCACATCATCACTTTGACCTATTAGATCACTGCCTTTGACCCAAATCTTCTTATAAAAACATATAATCTTAGTCAATTGCGTCATTATATTGGTAAAGTGACTCGCTTGATTAGCTAAGGACCTAACAATACGTGAAGTGGTGTCCTGTTTTTTATTCCTAACCAAGGACTTGTAGTATCTAGGTCTAAGGTGATCCAACTCACCACAATTGTGACGTGGGAATGAATCTTGCAGGATTTCTAGGATTCATGTTATGAAACTTATGTTGAGGAACCATACGTTTGTTTCTAGAAGAGGTAGCAGTTTGAGCATTTGTTTCTTTAAAGCCTAAACTACTCCTATTCCTAGCTGGATTTTGTAATCCAATATGGTGTCAATTTTCTTAGACCCACTAGCGAAAGACTGAAGTTGGGCATTAGATTTCTCAAGATTACTAGTTAGAGTCTTAATCTTAACTTCTAAGGACTCTTTCTCTAATCTCAACTTATTCAATCTACTGCTAGATTACTAAGTTTCACCACAAGGTTCTCATTTTCTAACTCTAGTTCATGTAATTTCTTAAAGGCAGAGTTATTCACGTTTTTCATTTTAAGGCACTCCTTATATAGCTGGTTATAAGCCTCTTGTAAACCGAATCATCTTCTAATTCATCATTAGAATGATCTGATTGCTCTATTCCTCATTACTCTCATTCTCCTCCTTAGATTCACTCTTAATCACAAAGGCAAATGCCATATAATTCCCTCCTTTATCAGGATTGGAATTATCACTTTATTATCTAAATTAGACTCGTTATTAGTAAGTGTGGCATTCATAGCCTTTTCCAGGGTTTTCTTATAACTTGGGCACTTAGATTTCACATAACCAAAAATCAAATTTCACATGACCAAAATACCTCATAGACCTTTTCTAGATATCCTTAGCATTATTCTTATCTTTTTTATCTTTCCTAAATGTACTAGATTCACCTTTAACTTCTCAAAAGGCATCTTACTTTCCTTAAGGAATTTCTTAAATCTCCTAACAATATATACAACTTCTTCAATTGGTATAAGAATTCAATTCATCCAATTGGTACCAGAATTCAACTTAAATCATTCTTAAGGGAAATGTCAATGGTTCGAATCCTTGGAAAGCGATAGAAATCCATGAGGGGTAAAATGGGTCAAAGCTCTCCCATGCGCATTTTTTTTGTAACGATCCAGACCTCGAGTCTGAGTGTTCTTTTACATATTGTCCACTTTGGGAGGAAACCTTCTATCTTATCTCTCACGGTTTTCTATTGCGTTCTTCAATATTCGAACACATGACCTCCTCTTAAAAGAGACTTAAATTAAATCTTGGTACCAATGAATAATTGAAATGGCATAGAAACCTAGATTTCATATGATTATGTGATTTATTTGTTCATTAGATATGTCATGTGTTTATTTAAGTATGTAATTATAATTTAAATATAAAGTTTATTATAAACTTATGATTTTTGCAGTGGATGGTCGAAGAAGCTACAAAAAGGTTGACTGCCCAATTAATTGATAATTATTAAGATTAAATGTGGTGCATACATCTTACCTTTTTCATGCGAGTGCTTAGATATTTAAGTAATTATAAAATTTCCTTCTAAATCAATAATTGAGTAATAATCCATTTTTGTAGATTAATGCATTATCATATATTTATTATATTTTAACTAATTATAGAAAAGTTATCGTAGATTAATGCATTATCATATATAATATCTCTAACTTCCTAGAACAATATCTCATTTTCATACAAATAAAGTTAAATGACTACATTTCATTAAATTAGTGCAATAATGTTTTTTACCTCCTTGACTCCCCAAATAGACCACACGTTTTCTTGGTGGAAAATAAATAAATAAAAACATCCTTAGCTAGCTTGTATAATACTTAGTGCAAATTAGTTTTTTACATTATATAATATCTCTAACTTCCTAGAACAATATCTCATTTTAATCTTTAAGGCATTCCATCTTCAAATAAGTTTGGTGAAAATTATTCTTCTATATTCTCCATACATCTTTTCTCTTCTTCCATTGTCTTGTATAATACTTAATTTATTCTTATTTCAAATCTCAAGGGATTAAGAATCTTTGGCCTGGTGGATTAAAGTTCATTTGAATAAATGGTATTATCTTGACATACAATTTATATTCATTTATATCATAATGTTCTAAATACCCCTGGTACTCATAAATATGATATGTGATATGATCATGATGTAATCAATATTTTAAAAATCGACCCGACCATCGATCCGAAAAAGATAAAGGGTCAAGGGTCAAAAGGTCGAACCAGAACTTTATAAAAAATTAAAAAATATACATTTATAAAGAAAGAAAAGAACGAAAAGTAATTTTTTTTATTAAATCAAATCACAAAATCAATCAATTACAATCAAGAAAGTCAGGTGCTACTCAATTCAATTATATAATGTAAAATAAGTAACTATATAAGTCAATAACATAATATAAACAATAATGTCAATAATATAAAAACTTAAATAGTTAAAATTTAAAATTTTCACATAGCCTATCACCAATAAAAAATGTCCAGTAATAATTGGAACCAAATAGTGCACTAAATATAAAAGATTAAATAGTTAAATTTCGCCTTCATCATTTGCATCTAGAAGCCTTAATCCTTCATCAGTTATACGATCACTTGAACACCAAAGCGACGAAGTACACCCAATGTATCTAAATCACCTATATCTATAGTGTTAAGCTCGTCATTATTTCCATTGTCATCTAAAACACAAAAATAAGAAACAGGGTCAAGCGTATGAAAACATGGCGGGACTGATTGTTGCTACTAATTTTCTTCAATTATGAATTTTACTTAATAATGTGAAAATTACACTGATGATAAGGGCGGGGATCCTAAAAGCTCCTTTTAATGCCTTTCAGGTTGCTAGAGAATTTGTTGTGGATAAATCTCAAGAAGGAAAGACTTTAGAGACCAACTAGTTTGATCTAATCTTTGTTCATGTTGGAGCTGATGAAAAAATAAATGATCTCAAAGACAGAGTTTATGAGTTGGTGGGCTGATGAATATGGCACAACTGGAAACTGATATTGGTTCTCGGTTGCATGTGTCTATTATAATGAGCTATGGGGCTACCCTGGACGATGATAATTCAATCATTTCAGCTTCTGATGCTAAACTCAAGATTAACAATGAACTTTCACAACTTTTCCCTCGTCAAAGGTATACAATGAAAGGGTTCTCTACAGATAATCGGAGGTTCGAATTCCCGCGGCAGCTGAAAGGTAACATTTATGTTGAAAGACAGATATTCTTCGATGGCAAAGTTATGGTGCGCTTGTCGCCCCTCCGGGATCCTGTCCGCACGTCGTAAAGGGAGGTCCATAGGGAGGAGAACCGTTTCCCAAATGTCCAGTTCAAGTGTGTATAAGCTGTGACCACATCCGAATTTACTCGGGTGGCAAATCAGGGGAAGGCCGCCACTCCTTTTAGAAAAAAAAAAATGGTTACGCAATGAAAGGGGAGAAGCCAAACAAGAAATCTTTCACAGCTTTTAAGGTCCCTGTTTTGTGGATTCCGGTCACTATGTGTTGGTCCTTCCATAATCATTAAAAGAAAACAAAGCAACAAAAGTTTTTCACTCTTTTCTAACAATCAATTTCTCTTTATGGGTTATAATTATCACACAAACCATCTCAAAAAAAAAAAGTAAAAAAAAAAAGTAAAAATCTGATTAAACACTGACTCATTATCATAAATAAGCAGAAAAAACAACAAAACCCAATGTATCTAAATCACCTATATCTATAGTGTTAAGCTCGTCATTATTTCCATTGTCATCTAAAACACAAAAATAAGAAACACGGTGAAGCGTATGAAAACATGGTGGGACTGATTGTTGCTACTAATTTTCTTCAATTATGAATTTTACTTAATAATTTGAAAATTACACTGATGATAAGGGCGGGGATCCTAAAAGCTCCTTTTAATGCCTTTCAGGTTGCTAGAGAATTTGTTGTGGATAAATCTCAAGAAGGAAAGACTTTAGAGACCAACTAGTTTGATCTAATCTTTGTTCATGTTGGAGCTGATGAAAAAATAAATGATCTCAAAGACAGAGTTTATGAGTTGGTGGGCTGATGAATATGGCACAACTGGAAACTGATATTGATTCTCGGTTGCATGTGTCTATTATAATGAGCTATGGGGCTACCCTGGACGATGATAATTCAATCATTTCAGCTTCTGATGCTAAACTCAAGATTAACAACGAACTTTCACAACTTTTCCCTCGTCAAAGTTATACAATGAAAGGGTTCTCTACAGATAATCGGAGGTTCGAATTCCCGCGGCAACTGAAAGGTAACATTTATGTTGAAAGACAGATATTCTTCGGTGGCAAAGTTATGGTGCGCTTGTCGCCCCTCCGGGATCCTGTCCGCATGTCGTAAAGGGAGGTCCATGGGGAGGAGAACCGCTTCTCGAATGTCCAGTTCAAGTGTGTATAAGCTATGACCACATCCGAATTTACTCGGGTGGAAAATTAGGGGAAGGCCGCCACTCCTTTTAGAAAAAAAAAATGGTTACGCAATGAAAGGGGAGAAGCCAAACAAGAACATTAGGTAAGTGTAAAAAACTAAAAATCTTTCACAGCTTTTAAGGTCCCTGTTTTGTGGATTCCGGTCACTATGTGTTGGTCCTTCCATAATCATTAAAAGAAAACAAAGCAACAAAAGTTTTTCACTCTTTTCTAACAATCAATTTCTCTTTATGGGTTATAATTATCACACAAACCATCTAAAAAAAAAAAAGTAAAAATCTGATTCAGCACTAACTCATTATCGTACATAAGAAGAAAAAACAACAAAACCCAACAAATTTCCCAAATTCTGAAATTAGATATGAAAATAACCAAAAAAAAAATCAACAGATTATTCGAAACCTTCAAAATGTGAAAAAAAATAAAAAATCTTATCCCTAAATTAATTGAATCTTGGAGGAGTTATGGAAAAATGGAACACGATGAAGCTCAAACCTTTGTAACCAATATGGAAGAAATCAGCCAAAAATACAACTTGGAATCAAGAATCAAGCAAAAACTTGGAAGAAAAGATGTTTTGATTCTATGGCATGGGGAAGAGAAAGAGACTTCCAGTTTTCACAGATTTGAGATTTCAATTTGTTAATAACTTAATTATGAATCATTGAACCGGTGGCGGGTCACGAATTTTGTCTAAACCGGATTTAGGCAGGTTTTAGATTAGAGGGTTTATGAGACAAACCGGACCGGACCGGACCGGACTTAGGCCCAGTTTCCAATTTTTCCAGTTGAACCGGACTGTCCGGCCCCATTTTTAAAATATTGGTTGTAATAGTTCTTACATGTTGATTACAGTTAGAATTAAAATTTCCTACAAAATCGCTTCTAAAGATAATAAAAAATAGAATGATGTGCCTTCACGTTGTAAATATCGACTGTATATGTCTTAATAAATATATATATTTTAGACAATTCTTGTTTTTACAGTGTCATATGTTTATTTTAAAGTAACATGTGTTTAATTATCTAAAAAATTATTGAAAACTTAAATATTATTTCGACTTATAAAAATATATACAACATACACTTTTGATATTTTTGTTACTGTACAAATTTTTATTTAAATGTCACATTTGTGAACTAAAGTGAATTTTGTGAGAAAAACTAGCATTTTTATATCTAGTATGTTTGAATACTAAAATTGTGAAATGTTATTTTTAAATACTATGAAATTTGTATAGCGATGTATATATTCTGACATGTTCCGAAGTTTTAATATGACGATCTTTAATTTATTTAGTGCCTATTGATCACGTTAGCACATTTAATTTTAATATGTTAAGAACATTTACATAATTTTATGTTAAGAGAATGGGCACTTGAGTTGTGAGCATCAAAGGATCCGCCCACTCGCAGCAAGTCAAAAATTTGTTAAGGATTAGAGGTAAGTGAACCTCCAATTGTCCTCATACGTATATTAATTTGTTAAATGGTATTATTGGAAATTAATACTCAATCATTATATTTTTATGTCATAAATATTTTTAATGATCATTCATGTATATCAATTTATCCATAAGCATGCATAAAATTCATGAGATAAAGAGGTATTAAATGTCAATGTAAGAATGACTGTTTTTAAAAGAATGTGTACCAAATATTTTTATTACGAGCTATATGTCTATGTCATGAAGATGTGAGTGGGAAATGGGGTGTGGAGGACCGACGCACCCGTCCAATGTTCAATGATAAATATTCAATGTTAATGTTAATTGTTTTACGGTACTACTGGTAGATTTGACCGGGTTCTAAATAACATGACCCACCTCATTCTAATTGACTAGGCGATACACCAAGTGAATTCACAATGTCAATATTAAGGTCTTTAAAGAAATAAAATAAAAATGGGATACATATTGAGAAAAACACTTTATTTTAAAGTAACTTATGTACATATCATAAGCATGTATCATATGTACGGAGTTTGCTTACTGGGTCGAATCATCTTGCCTTATTCATCTAAAAGTATGGAGGGATAACATGGAATAAACTAATGCTCAGTAAGCAAACATCATGCATTTAATGCATGCTTATGATATGTTTATAAATTATTTTAAAATAAAAAGTATTTCTCAATATGCATACCCTTTTCTTTCATTTCGTTATAAAAAACTTAACATTAACATCGTAAGCTCACTGATGTATTGCCCAGTCAATCAGAATATATTGGGCATGTTATTTGAAATCCGATCAATTAGTACCAAGATTCAACTTGAGTCTATCTTAATGGGAGGTCATATTTTCAAATTTTGGGGAACGCGACAGAAAACCGTGAAGGATAATTGGGAATATTCACTCCCAAAGCGGTACGTAAGAGAGTTGTCGGGCATGGGGCCTGAGTCGTTATAAAAAAACGCGAAAGAGAATGCTGGGCACGAGGCTTGGGTTGTTACAAAAAAAAAATGCGCATATTTTTGTATCGACTCGACCTCTATATCCAAATCAGTAACTTGCGTAATGTCAGTTACGGGATAACCCAATTCTCTCTTAAGGGGAGGTCATGTGTTCGAATCCTCGAAACGCGACGAAATTAGTGAAGGATAAGATGAGATTAAACTCTCCCATAGCAGACAGTACGTAAGTTAACAGTTTGAGCACAGAGGTCGGGTCGTTACATACTCTAATTTTTCTAAACAATTTAATAAAAGAACTTTCAAAGTAGCCATTTTTAATGGCCACGATCAAAAGTGACCATAGCTTAAGTTTTTGGTTTACAACACCTAAGCTTCATATAGTAGTAGGTATACCACATTGACAAATGTTTTAAGAAATACCATGTAAGAGAAAAACCAAATAAAGATCTTGAAATATTTTTTTACCCAAACTGAAATATGTGTTTCAAACTTCTTTACCCCTTTAAGTCACTATAATCTTGCCAAACATACAGAAAGACAGATTTATCCATGGCTCAACCATAAGCGTGGAGCTATGATAGAGATTCTACGTACCTAGTGTCAAAGAAAGTTATTAAATTAAATTTGAGAAGGGTCCAAATCTCGATCTGGGAGCGATTTTTAGCAATTTTTAAACAAAAAATTGATTGTCATAAAGTTAACACGGTTCCACACAGCTGCAATAATTGACTGCCTTAAAAAAATATCACTAGAAATGCTCTCTGTACTATGTTGTAGGGTGGGTATCAAAATTGATTTATCATGAATATTATGTGCACTTACAATTTCGCAAAGGTTTATGCTTGGAAATAATCTAAAAACGAAGTACCGTTTCACATGTGATTCTTTCAGTTCAGCAACATGCATTCTCTCGGTCGACATTTCAATTTTCTTTTGCATGTGTTCGAGTGCTGATAGTAAGAAAGAGTGCTAATAGCTCAAACAGACTCATCACGAAATATTCATACTCACGAAATATTCATACTACGTGAAGTTGCAAAAACAAACGCATACCAGCTTTCGTTGGCCCAGCAGTAATCTTCACTCTCCATGGTGAGATTTGATACTTCTTGTTCAACTTCCCGAATCTGGGAATAATTTTCTTAAATGTATCTAGCAAGATGTACCGGATGTATCATGAACATTTCTAAAAAAGATAAATTGAATATTTGGTCCAACCAATTCAATGGAACTCCTATGAAAGCCTAATTTTCATCAAGGTAACAAAAAAGAACCTTTTAGAAAGATTCTAATTTCAACCAAGAAATTAAGGGTCTCTTTTCTTTACCATTTTCAAACCGTTTTCTGTTTTCGATTTTCCAAAACAGTGAAAACACGTTCTCTTTCCTATTTTCGAAAATGCGTTTTTGAAAATAAGTTAAAAATTTACAAAGAAAACACAAAACGACAAATTTGTCGTTTTGGGTGTTTTCAATTATAATCAAGCCAAAATTTTCAAAACGCATTTTGAGTATTTTTTGTTAATGTATATACATATATACACAATGTACATGTTAGTTAGTCCCACATTGATTAGAAAGTAAAACATTCCTATCCAATTAAATTATAAATAAGATGCCTCTCTTGTAAACAAATTACACTATTCAATACAATTTTATTATCTTTGTATTGTCTTATTTTCTCTCTTATTTTTTCTCTTAAATTCAACTTGGTATCAGAGCTACTATTCTTAGTGGTTTTCGATATATCAAGAGTTGAGTATGCTCTGTGATTGCCACTATTAGTGGATCCTTCACATCAGAAAAAATTCTTGTATATCCTCGTCATACTTGTTGGGTAGTCACTATAGTCGGAGTCTTATTCTCCATCGACGTCATCTCAGCCACCACTGCATCAGTTCAGTTCGATTCCTGTTATTATTATTTTTCTTTGTCCTCTTCTAGTTTCGTTCACATTATGGAGCATCTTGAGGCTTCACAACCCATTGTCATTATCATAGAAGGACTCAACTACACTATATGGGCTCAGGCTATGTCGAGCTTTCTTAAGGGCAAAAAGCTATGGCGCTGGTGATATCACTGAACCAGAGAAAGTCGTTGGAGAAGACAACAAAAAATACATAGACAGTCTCGAAGAGTGGGATAGCAAGAACCACCAAATTATCACTTAGATTCGCAACACGTGTGTACGCTCCACCAGTCTCCAGTTTGGTAGATTCAAGACTGCCAAGTCATTATGGGATTTTCTACAGAAACGCTACACCACCGCAGATCTGTCTCATCAATACGAACTTCTGGGTACTCTACATCGTATGCAACAACAACCTGGGCAATCCGTCAATAATTTCTTATCTGAGATGCACTATGTTTGGGATCAACTTGCTTCCTCAGAACCAGAGTTTACAGATGCCAAAAATGCTAAGAAATTTTCCGACTATCGAGATCAGCAACACTTGGTTCTCTTTCTCATGGCCCTCACTAATGAGTTTGAGCATGTTCGTGCATCTCTCCTTCACCGCAATCCCTTACCTACTTTAGATCAAGCTGTTACTGAACTTCTTTCAGAGGAAACTCTTCTTACCCCTCGCAAAACAACCTCTATAGATGCTATCTTCGCCACTCCCAGGGGACCTCAACCCAACAACAAGGGGCATTCATCTGGATCTTTTCAATACAAAGGACATCCATCTGGATTTTCAAAATTCTGCAATTACTGCAAGAAACCAGGACACACTATCTTGGAATGCCCAATTCGAGTTTGCCAATTCTGTCAGAAGCAAGCCCCAAGTCATCTTCAGCGTGATTGTTTTCAAAACCCCAACAGACACTCCCAGCAATACATGTCTCGCAGTATTCCTTCTAGATCTGCCGCCACTACTGCTGAAGGTTCATCATTCACTACTTCCAGTGAGACGTTTTCTGCCTCTAACATAGAGGAAATTGTCAAACAAGTCCTTGCTCATTCTGGTAATATACCCTCTACTGCTATGTCAGCCACCTCAGGTAATTCATCCTGGTTCTTCGACTCTGCATGCTGTAATCACATGACACCTGATTCCACTATATTTGCCACCAAACATCTTGCTAATCATGCTCCGACTATTCAAACTGCTGATGGTTCTTCTATGACTGTGAGTCATATCCGAAAAATATCGACATTAAACACTTCTCTTCCTGATACTTACTGTATTCCACAACTCACTCTCAATCTTATATCTGTTGGTCAATTATGTGACTTCGGTCTAACTGCCCTCTTTTCTGCTTCTGGTTGTTGTGTGCAGGATCCAAAGACAGGACAAACACTTGGGATAGGCCGCAAGGGGTCACGTTTCTGTTGGTCATCTTCAATCTTTAGCATCTAGTGGTCATTTAGGACTTGTTACTAAAGAACAATTTGATTGTCTTCCTTGTCAACTTGCAAAACAATCGGCATTGCCATTTTACAAAAGTGATTCATTTTCTTTTGCACCATTTAATTTGATTCACTCTGATGTTTGGGGCCTGTCTCCCACTCCCACAATGGGAGGCTCTAGATATTTTGTCATTTTTGTTGATGATTACTCTCGTTACACTTGGATATTTCTTATGCGCAATCGATCTGAATTACCTCAGTTGTACTTTGATTTTGCTACCATGGTCAAAACTCAATTTTCTTGCAATATCAAAGTGTTTCGTGCTGACAATGCTGCTGAATACACAGACTACAAAGTCCTTAACTTTCTTCACCAACATGGCACCCTTCCTCATCGTTCATGTCCAGGCACTTCTCAACAAAATGGGCGTGCTGAACGCAAACATCGAGACATTCTCAATACCTTTCGTGCTCTTCTCATATCCGCTTCATGTCCTGAACGCTTTTGGGGTGAAGCTGCTCTTACAGCTGTTTATACCAAGAACCATATGCCTTCTCCCATCACTGGAATCAATCACCATTTGAACGTCTTTATGGTCACCCTCCTGACTATAATACTCTTAAGGTATTTGGTTGTGCCTGTTTTATTCTTCTTCAGCCTCATGAGCGCACCAAATTGGAATCTAGATCTCGATTATGTTGTTTCTTAAGATACGGTATTAAACACAAAGGCTACAGATGTTGGGATCCTTACTCCAAACGTCTCCGAGTATCTCGTCATGTTGTTTTCTGGGAACACAAGATGTTCGCCTCCATATCCAAGTTTCACCTGCCGCATGATAACACCTCTCTCCTATTCACTGATCTCTCCACAGATCTTTTTCCTGACAATCCTGAAAATCCACTGATCTCTCCACAGATCTCTCCAACACATCCTCTCTCTCACTCTCAGATATGTCATTACCAACTGGCATGTCTACAGATCCCTTAACTGAGTTATCCACCTTACCCTCTTCTGAAGAACTTGTCTATTCCGATGGATCCGCTCCAACAGCTTCTGATCTTCCTACTCGATGAAGTGACAAGGTAAAAATTTCTTCTGTTAATCTTCGTGACTTGTTGTATTTTCTACTATTCTTTCTCACCATGAACCTCAGTCTTATCATGAAGCAAGTTCTGATCCTCTTTGGCAGAAAACAATGAATGATGAACTACAGGCACTTGAAAACACTCATACCTGGGATCTAGTGGATCTACCAAAGGGCAAACAAGCTATGGGATGCAAGTGGGTCTACAAGATCAAAACTCACTCTGATGGGTCCATTGATCGGTACAAAGCTCGCTTGGTAGCTAAAGGGTTTACCCAGGAGTATGGGGTTGACTATGAGGAGACCTTTGCCCCGGTTGCTCGCCTTACTTCAATTCGTAGCCTAATTGCTGTTGCCGCCGTTCGTCGTTGGGAATTGTTTCAGATGGATGTGAAAAATGTATTTCTTAATGGTGAACTCACCGAAAAAGTTTATATGTGCCCTCCTCCTGGTTCTCATCATCTTCCGCATCAAGTCTGCAAACTTCGTCGGGCTCTATATGGTCTCAAGCAAGCTCCTCAGGCTTGGTTTGCCAAGTTCAGCACCATCGTTGGAGATTTTGGGTTCACTTCCAGCTCACATGATTCTGCTCTTTTCATTCGCAAAATAGACCAGGGTACTATCCTTCTTCTCCTCTATGTTGATGATATGATCATCATTGGTGATTACACATCCGGAATTTTAGATCTCAAGACTTATCTTAGCCAACGTGTAGAGATGAAAGATCTTGGAAAGCTTAGTTACTTTTTGGGACTTGAGATCACTTCTAACTCTGAGGGATATTATCTTTCGCAAGCAAAGTATGCTTCTGATCTTCTTACTCGAGCGGGACTCACAGATAGTCAGACATATACTACTCCTCTAGAGCTCAACTCTAAACTCACTCCTATGGATGGTACACCTTTGGATGACCCCACCTTGTTTCGCCAATTGGTCGGTAGTCTTGTTTATCTTACAGTTACTCACCCTGACATCTCTTATGCTATCCATATTGTCAGTCAATTTCTCTCTGCTCTTCGCACATCCCATTATGCCGCAGTACTTCGGATTCTCAGGTACATCAAAGGGACCCTATTTTATGGTCTCCATTTCTCATCCCAATCTTCACTTGAGTTTCGCGCCTACTCAGATGCAAATTGGGTAGGTAACCCCACTGATCGTAGATCCACCACTGGTTATTGCTTCTTCCTTGGTGATTCTCGTATTTCTTGGCGCAGCAAGAAGCAAACAGTAGTCGCTCGATCCAGTACAGAGGCTGAGTTTCGAGCCCTTGCTGATACAAATCAGGAACTTCTTTGGCTTTGCTGGTTACTTGAAGACATGGGCGTCACTTATTCTACTTCCACTATCATAAGCTGTGATAATCAAAGTGCTATCCAAATTGCTCACAATGATGTATTTCATGAACGCACAAAACACATTGAGATTGATTGTCACTTTATACATCATCATCTCACCCGTGGGACTATTGGACTATTATCAGTTTCTTCAGCCGATCAAACTACTGATATCTTCACTAAAACACATCCTCCTGGACGCCTTCAGGATTTAGTTTCCAAACTCAAGTTGGTCTCCATTTTACCTCCTTGAGTTTGAGGGGGACTGTTAATGTATATACATATATACACAATGTACATGTTAGTTAGTCCCACATTGATTAGAAAGTAAAACATTCCTATAAAGTTAAACTATAAATAGGATGCCTCTCTTGTAAACAAATTACATTATTCGATACAATTCTATTCTCTTTGTATTGTCTTATTTTCTCTTTTAAACTCAACTTTTTCAAAACAATTTTTCAAAATATTAAAATGAACACATTTTCAACAATCTCAAAATGAACGCTCAAAATACAAAACCCAAAATGAATTCAAAACTCAAAATACAAAACTGAAACACAAAGAGAACAGCTCATAAATTTCTCAATAAATCAAAACTATTGCACATGAACTATCCATATAATATAATGCTTGTTTCTTGCAAATTTTAAATGAAATTTTCAAATGCAACTATTGCACCTGAACTCTCTTATAATATTTCAAAAGAAAAATTGCAAAATTAACTTCCTTCTTGTAATATGATGTCCCAAATCCCAAAACGATAAATTGAATATTTGGTTCAACCAATTCAATGGAACTCCTATGAAAGCCTAATTTTCGTCAAGGTAACAAAAGAGAACCTTTTAGAAAGATCCTAATTTCAACCAAGAAACTAAAGTTCTCAATAAATCAAAACTATTGCACATGAACTATCCATATAATATAATGCTTGTTTCTTGCAAATTTTAAATGAAATTTTCAAATGCAACTATTGCATCTGAACTCTCTTATAATATTTCGAAAGAAAAATTGCAAATTAACTTTCTTCTTGTAATATGATGTCCCAGTAAAAATTTATTGTTAGCTCTAGTTAGTCTTTGTCTAGTACATGGATTACCAATTGAGGACTTTGTAAAGATACAAATGTTGAAACTTTTTAATGAAACTTAAACTTTATAAACTTTTCAAGATCTTCAGGTCAAACTATCAAGAAACTGAATTAACGCTGAACATACCTTGATCCATTGATTTCTGACTCGAATAATGAATCTTGAATCTTGATCTTTAAATCTTCAATTTGATTGCTTCAACCTCCTTCTTGATTCCTGATTGTGGGTTTATGGATCTTCATCTTCAATATGTTTTCTCTTGTATTTTTGTGTTTGTGGGATGACACAAAGAATGAGAAAATCGCAAATGAATGGGGGACCATAACCCTTTATATAGTTCCATATGTATTCGACTCATCATCAAATACAAACCCTAATGGATTCGGTCTCTACACATATAGTCTGATCCACACTTTATTTAGATGCCCAAAGCCCAAAGACCAATTACTTAATTTATTATTAGATCACTTTAATTTTGAGTTTAACTTTAAGATAGCATTTATACACAGTTAATTACATATATCGGCCCACATGTCAAATTAAATAATTTCCCAACAACAAATTTATCTATTTCCTTTTGCAATCCTACAACATGAAACATCTGAACTTGATGACATTATTACCCTCGTTTCTGTGAACTAAGAAGGCCACGATGTATGTTAAATATACGTTTGGCTACCGTTGTTATTGTGACTCAAGATTTTATTAAAGTTGTGTTAGTGAATGCGTCTTTGCCTTTTTTGTTGGAAGTGTGCGTTTTCTATCTGATCATTAATCTTGGCCATTCATCTTAACGGTTGTGATCTTATTTGATGGTGGTATAAATACCTTACCAAATCAGCATCTAGGGCAAGCATTGTTTTTCTTGAGGCTACGACTCCGTAAATCACAGAGTTTGTCTTGGTGATAATGTCTTTTGAATTTTGTAATTGGTTAAATCTTTGGAGTGGTCATGTGTTGATCATAAGGTTGAGTTGAAAGAAAGAGAGAGGAAGAGAGATCGGAGAGGTGTTCTTCGATCCCCATTTTGAGCGTTATGAGAGAACTTGTATGTTCTTGAGACATTTAAAGTGATTCTATGCATGCCAGCATCCGTATATTGTGGAGCTCCGAGGATGTAGGTTTGGCCAAACCCCATGAATATTTTTCGATGTTCTTTTATATTTCTGCAATTCTGTTGATGGTTGACTCAGACGATAATCTTGATAAATACGCTTTCACGCCTAACAAGTGGTATTAGAGCCTTTACTTTTTAAAGTCGATTATTAATCTAATATGGTTGGTGGAACACCAAATACAAGACTCTGTTCGTTTTGGTTTTCTTTTAACGAAAATGGTTCTAACCCTTTGTGCGTTTAGATTTGGAAGTTCTTGACCTATCCCGCTTTGTGAACAAAATTGTTCTCTCGGTTTGCACTTTCTGAAACCCTAACTCATTAGATCTATTCTTTGTGTTTAGATGAACCATATGTGAATATTACCGTCTGTTCTTGTTGAGTTGTTTTGTGTATAGGGATGAATATAATGTCTAGACCTACCTTTAATCCGTTTTCTTGGATCTCTTGACCTGAGACACAGAGATCATGACCTGATAATTGTACATTGTTCTGTATTTATAGTGTGTGAATTTTGCGAAATATTCTCATACTGTTACTTTGTGATACATTGATTTCATTCTGCTATCTTATGTGTGAAGTGCTATGAGATCTGTTTGTGTGTCACTTATCATCTATACACTAGTTTTTCAAAATTTGATAACATCTTCTTCAAAATGGTTAACACTAATTTTGAATTGGGGATTTTTACTGGAAAAGATGATTTTCCAACAGGGCAACAAAAATGAGAGGTATACTTGCTCAACAAAAAATTTCAAAAGCAATTGATGGAAAATATCCTCAAACAATGACTGCTGAACAACTTGAGGCTGATGAGTTAGCCTACTCATCTATAATATTGTAATTATCTCATTCTGCCCTTAGAAAAGTAAGGCAATTAGATACCACAAAAGAATTGTGGGATACATGGAAGAACGTTACCTTGTGAAAACTTTGCCAAATAAATTGTTTCATTTCAGTTTTAGAATTGATCCCTCAAAAGATCATTATGATAATCTGGACATTTTAATAAACTTTTTGAAGATACTACTATGTGTGGTGACAAAATTTCTAAGAGTACAAAGCTATGATTTTATTGAATTCCATCCTTGAAAAATACATACAAGTTAAAAATGGTATAAAGTGTTAATTTGTAGGGAAATTTTGTATTGTTCTACATTTCTTTACACAGCCTTGACAGTATATAACAACTATGGTCTATATTTGGCTGAGTACGCCATTGTAATCACTAACAATTTGCCCAATTTAATTAAAAGTAGATAGACGACCTTATGATTGAGGAATGGACATCCAAAAATATCCTCATTTGATTCCTAAATATCATCTTTTGATTGCTTGGAGGAGCAACTCACGCCAACACTCCCCCTCAAGTTGGTGCGTATAAATCACTGATGCCCAACTTGTCAAGTGAGTTGTGGAAAACTTTACTGCACACTGCTTTTGTTAGTATGCCCGCTAGTTGGTCTTCGGACTTCACAAATGGAAAACGGATTATCTTAGCCTCAAGATTCTGTTTGATGAAATGTCGATCTACTTCCACATGTTTTGTTTGATCACGTTGAATAAGATTATGGGAAATATCAATAGTCGATTTGTTATCGCAAAATAAATTCATCTCACTATTTGAGGCAAAACCAAGTTCAGTAAATAATTTTCTAAGCTAGAGAAGTTCACAAAGACCTTTAGCCATTACACGAAACTCAGCTTCTTCACTTCACAATGCTACCACTTTCCATTTATTACTTCTCCACGTGACCAGATTTTCTCCAACAAATGTGAAGTAGCCTGAGGTTGACTTTCTATTTGAAATATTTCCAATCTGCATCTGTATAACCTTCAACTCGTACGTGATCAGTCGATAGTTGCTCCTATTCAGGTCGGTCATAATGGCCAGAAAGCTTATATATCAGATGCTCAACCAGTGGCTCTACCTTCGAATCCGATCAGCAGTACTCACGTGACTAGTAGTTCTACATATTTGATCCTCTTTTGGTAGATATGTTAGAGAGGCCACGGGGTTTTATGGAGGCAGAGGCTCATGTTATCTATGCACACTGTCAGCAAAATATGGAGGCTTTTTTATCCACAGATCAGTCTGATTCTGATGTTTTTTCTCATACTGAAGTTCATCAACAAGGTCCATATCGTCAATCTTCGGCTGATGACTTGGAAGGCATGACTAGTAGGGCAGAAGAGGACGATTTTGTTCAAGTCGGTCGAAAAAGAAATGCGAAAGCCACCAATACTTCAATTCTTAGGATGGTGACCAGGAGTCGGTCACATGATACCTCTTCACGCACATCTAGATGAGTACCATCATATGGAATACGAGAGGTATAGCTAGTGTAGCTACTCGTCGGCGCATGAAGAAACTTATTCAGCTTCATCAGGTTTATCTCTTGGTTATATTGGAGCATTTTGTTTTTCAGCATAGATTTTCTCATATTCGACGATATCTGCGCTTTGACACGGGAATTCAGAATGAGTCGAACAAGATCTGATTTTTTTGGAACGCGGGTACTACTGTTACTGTTATTGTTGATCGTCTCCAATTCCTTCACGTTAAAGTTGAGGATCCCAGATTAGCGCGTCCCATCTATCTGACTCGTGTCTATGCTTCATGTAATGTTACTATCAGGAGGGAATTTTGGGAGGGTCTTCACCACAATTCTCCCGATATGGACAACCCTTGGTTAGTCGGGGGAGACTTTAACGTTATTTCTCATGATGGTGAGCGCACTGGTCATAATACTCGTGATCGAGGCACTACTGCTTTCTCTGATATGATGTTAGATTGTGATTTAGAGTATGCTGGCTTCCTTGGGAATCGGTATACTTGGTCCAACGATCGAGTCAGAAAGAGACTAGATAGAGTACTCATTAATTCTACTGCTGCTGCTTTCTGTCGACAGCTTACAGTGAGGCACTTGAATTGGACTTCATTTGATCATTCTCCTTTATTATTTCAGTGGGTTTCTGATGATGATTTGGGGCCTAGACCTTTCAAATTTCTCAATGTTTGGACCCAGCATCATGATTTTAAATCCTTCGTCGCTCAGAAATGGTCACTCCTTACTCATCTTACAGGGATGGCTGCTCTTTGGGAGAAGTTCTTTAGGTTGAAATAGGGACTACGTTGGTGGAATCGACATGTGTTTAGAGACATTTTCCACGGGTGCGTGATGCTGAGGATAGGGTGGATGTGGCTGAGACAGTATATGATAGAGACCCTATACCGGAGCATCGTAACCAATTACATCGTGCACAGGCAGTTTTGAATCGGACCTTATCTATTGAGAAGGGTTTTTGGAAGCAAAAGGCCGGTTCACGTTGGGTATGTAAAGGAGATCACAATACTCGTTATTTCCATGCGATGGTTCAAGGAATTGTCCATTAGGTCCATCAGAACGCAGGCAGGGGTAGTCTTAACAACTCCTGCTGACATTCAAACTTCAGCTATTGCATTCTACCAGGATCTTCTTTCTGCTCCTACACAGTCGGTGAACCCCATTCGCACTGATATCATCTACAGGCTCTTGAAGGAGGATGACAATTTGGCACTAAACCGCATCCCTTTGATTCATGAGGTTCAGGATGCGGTATTTAGTATAGTTACTGACAGTGCTACCGGACCGGATGGATTTTCATCCCTATTCTTCCAACTGTATTGGGATATTATTCAAAACGACGTTTACAAGGCAGTCTTGGACTTCTTTGACGGCGGCCATCTTCCACGGAGTTTTGCTGCTACTACTATAGTTTTCCTTCCTAAGAGGGACGGTGCTTGTAGATGGACCGACTTCAGACCTATCAGTCTTTGTACTGTATTCAATAAGCTTATTACTAAACTTTAGAACACTAGATTGAGTACATTGTTACCGCGCATTATCTATCCACAACAGAGTGGGTTCATTCCTGGTCGCCTAATTGGGGACAATGTTCTTTTGGTTCACGAGCTTCTCCATACGTTGGATAATAGAATGCGATGGGATAACGCGATGTTGAAGGTAGATATGACTAAAGCATATGATCGCATGGATTGGAGCTTTATTTATTCCGTGTTAGAGGCATTTGGATTTGATTGGATCTGGATCGATAGGATTAGGCGGTGCATCTCGGAGTGTCAATTTTCTGTACTCCTAAATGGCCGCCCATGTGGTTTTTTCCGGGCTCAGACATGGAGATCCTATCTCACCATCCTTGTTCATCATTGCTGCAGATTATTTCTCATGCCTTGCTCACTCAGAGGTTTCAAGATTATCCCAGTATGTGTTATCGACATGGTGGTAGTATTCTTATCTCGCACCTTTCATTTGCTGATGATATGATCATATTTGCCAACGGTCAGAAACAGCCTATCAGGAGGATTCTTGGTTGTTTGGAGTATTATGAGGGGGTCTCTGGTCAGTTGGTGAACAGGGACAAGAGTAGACTCATACTACCCAGACGGGGCATCTATTAGTCAGATTAGACGATTGGAGATTTTGACTGGTTTTCGACACCAGTAACAGTCGTTCACTTATCTAGGAGTCCCCATATTCAAGGAGGCTAAGAGGAGCTTCATTTATGATGACCTTATCCAGAAGGTCAGGAACAGGATCTCAGGTTGGGATTCACGGCTTCTATCATATGGGGGTCGTATTACTTTGTTGAGGTCAGTGCTTTCCTCCATACCATTACACCTTCTTTAGATCATGCAGTCCCCTAAGACTATCTTGAAGAAACTTGAGAGCATCTTCGCGCGATTCCTGTGGGATTCCAAAGAGCAGGCGCGACGTTTACATTGGCGGAACTGGAAGGAGCTTCCTACTGATGAAGGTGGTCTAGGCTTTAGGAGATTACAGGATGTGGTGGACACCTTTTCCATGAACCTCTAGTGGTTGTTCCATTCTCAAAGATCTCTCTGGGCCCAGTTCTTACGGGGCAAGTATTGTACGAGGACACACTCTTTATTTGCAGCAGTTCCTTACTCAGCTTCTCCTATCTGGAAGAGGCTAAAATTAGATGGGCCCCGGACAGAGCCATACATTACATGGCACCTTGGTGTTGGTCAGATTTTCTTTTGGCATGATTGCCGGATGGGTGAGACTACATTGGCATCCCTATTCCCACACCGACAACATACATTTGCGAGGGTGCAGGATTTTTTTGATGATACTGGGTGGAATATTGGACATTTGCTACTGGTTGTCCCCTCTCTTATAGCGGAGCAGATAGGGGCTATACCTTTATGTACAGATGCCTCGGATCGAATTATTTGGCGAAATACATCAGATGGTACCTTCACTACAAAGTCTGCATGGCAGCTTGTACGTTCGGGACGCCAGTATCAGGATTCATACCGATTACTATAGAGCTCCATTTTGCCCGCCAATGTCTCATTCTTCTGCTGGAGACTATAGCAGGACCTCATTCCAGTTGATGTGGTTATTCAGGAGAGGATTGGATGCAAGTTGGCCTCTCGCTGTCAGTGCTGTTCCGAGACTAAGACTATCAATCATATTTTCACTGGTAGTAGCATCTCCAATCTGGTATGGCAGCATTTTCGGGATATTTTTCAGATACCTATGAGTTCAGGAGAGGGAGTCAGACAGAGATTCCAGAGATGGAGATATTCTAGACAATATGTTCGTTGTGGACACATTCGCATTATCATTCCTCTACTGATATTTTAGTACCTATGGACCGCAAGGAATGATACTAAGTATAGGGGGATTCACATTGTTACCAAACGTATCATTTGGAGGGTTTATCGCATGATCTTTTTTTTTCATATGGGAGGACTGCTTCGTGTGGTGCACTGGCGAAGGGATTTGATAATTGCACCCATATTTGGTATTTTTATGAACCCCCTTCTCCATCTCTCCCTATTCTAGTTTGGTGGCGTACTCCACCAATTGGATTTGTCAAGATCAATACAGATGGATGCGTTAAGGATGGTTTTGTGAGTGGGGGAGGCATCATCAGAGACCACGTAGGACACTGTATTAGGGCTTTTTCAACTTCGTATGGACCATGCTTGATTTTAGAGGCAGAGCTCCGGACTATTCTTGATGGGATTTTACTAGCTTATGGACTTGGGTTTTCGGTGATTTGGGTAGAGTCTGATTCTACATCGGCTATTCACTGCATCAATAGAGGACGAGGATCGTGGACTATTCAGGGCATACTCAGATATATCACAAATATTATATCCTTCGACAGAGACACAGTTTCTCACATTTACAGAGAAGGAAACTAGGTTGCAGATGCTCTTGCTGCGGAGGGTTGGGATCATCGACGATACCAGATATACGGACTACATGACCTACCATGACATATTAGGGCACTAATACAAACTGACAGACATGGATTGCCCAGTGTCAGATTTTAATTTTATTTTTTTATTTTCGATTCCTATTTTTGCCTTAATTTGCATTAGTTCTTATTGTAAAGAAAGTAGTACTTCCTTGTTTACTGTTTTCATTTTTGTCATTTATTTTCATTGTAAGGGAAGTAGTACTTCCTTATTTATTGCTTTCATTTTTTCATGTAACCACGGTATTCCTCCGCCACAAGTGAGGGCATATTAATAAAATCTTGGAGGCACCGCCCTCCTTTATTAAAAAAAAAAAACAGTTCTTTGACCTTCGGGTAGCGGAACAAGAATCCATGTCTTATTTTTCAATAGTGCATCAATCTCTTCTTTTATAGCTTGAACCCACTTTGGGTCCTTTAACGCCTCATCAACACTTGTGGGAATATGGCTCGAGGAAAGTTCATCGATGAAGTTCTTGAGAGGTTTGGAAAGCCTTTTTGAGGACACATAATTAGCAATTGAATATTTAGATCTTTGCTATTCTACATTAGGAGAATATTGATCCGGGAGTTTTCCACAATTATGCCTGAAAGGTAGCTTATATATAACATAGGTAGTGTTAGGAGTGACGAAAAGTTTACCTCAGCGATATTCTCAGGAGATAGGTCGTTGGATACTGTAGAGTGGGGGGGTGCTTGTTCGGGGGGGTGCTTGTTCAGCTGCAAGAGAACTTACTCAATGATATTCTCAGGAGATAGGTCAGGAGATTAAGTCGTTGGATACTGTAGAGTGGGATGTGCTTGTTCAGCTTCAAGAGACATATTCTGAGATTTCGTTGATTCTGTATTTAGTTCCTCTTGAAGAGCATTCACTGTTGGTAATTCCATATCATCAAATCTTCGCCACTCAAATTTCAGCCAATTCAACATTTCATCTCATGTATCCCCCTGAAGAGAAGAATTGGATGCTATATGAGAGAAGAACATCGTTGTTTCGAGAAATGTAACATCCATAATCACATAGGTGTGTCTCGTGTTGGGGTTATAGCATCGGTATCCTTTTTGATGTAAAGCATATCCCAAGAACAGGCAACGATGAGCACAAGGGTCAAGTTTCGTGCGTTGATTCTTGTGAAGGTGGACAAATGCCACGCAACCAAAAATGCTAGGTAGGAGTATCAATACAGTGGGTAAGGAGACATAGGTGAACAAGACTTGTAGTGGAGTCTGAAAGTCTAGAGCTTTGGAGGTCATTCGATTGATCAGATAGACAGCGGTGGTAACTGCATTATCCCAGTGGATGCTCGATACATTAGTTCCAAGAAGGAGGGCCTTAGTAGTCTTAAGAATGTGGCGATTTTTTCATTCTGCAATACCATTCTGTTGTGGAATCTGAGGGCAAGAGATTTCATGGATTAAGCCATGATGATAAAAATAGTCACGAAAATGACGATTTACTTATTCTCCACCATTGTCAGAACGAAGAATTCGAACTTTAGTAGAGAACTGAGTTTGGACCATTACATAAAATGATTTAAAAATAGGAAAGACCTAATCCTTATTTTTCAACAGGTAAAGCCAAGTCATCCGAGTACAATCATCAACAAATATCACAAACCAACGGAAACCAGACAATGCCGACTTTGGAGATGGACCCCACACATTAGAATGAATCAAAGCAAAAGGAACATCACTTTTATTCATGCTTAAAGGACAAGTCACCCGATGACTTTTAACATAAATACAAGTTTCACATTTAAAGTAAAAAACTGATAAATCTGCAAATAGCGTAGGAAACAAGTTCTTCAGGTACCCAAATGAAGGACGGCCTAACCGAAGGTGCCAAAGCCAAATCTGTTCAGCTTTTAGATCGCTTGAATGGTACATATGGTGCACTCGACCCACACAAAAATCTTCCATATAGTAGAGCCCCCGCTCTTAGTATCACGCCCAATAATCTCAAAACCATATTCAAAGTGTCATGAAACACTTGTACAAAAGTTTAGCTAAAGATTTTAAATAAAACGCTTATTGGACTCTTCTATTTATTATGCTTTCTGTATTTATATTGCATATAATCTATTAAGGTGTATTAGTTTTTGGTATGTTTCTATTTCAATAAAAGGGTCATCACATTTATATTAAGCCTATTAAAAGAAAATTATATATTTGAGTGAAAAACATTAATAAAATACACGCGGCACATTTTTCAAGGCTCGAGGGACGTAAAAAAAAATGGTTATCATACACACTACATTATAACTTTTAAAATTTTTTTTACTCTTATATTTGTCTTTTTCTTTCAAAGGTACAGAGCTATCGAATGGGAGGAAACTTAACAAGTTGAAGAGTGGAATGGAATGATTCAAAAAGCTTACTTCAAATATCAAACAGAAAAATTTAGGGAATATCTTCTTTCTTTCTTCCTCTCCCCTTTATATGCTAGATTATAATTTAAAACATTGAAAACAATGTCTACTTTAAGTTTGGGGCAGGAAAAAAATGAGTTTTTAGTTTTATTATTCTTATATGACTGTATGTTTCTACTTCTTTATTATATATGAAAAAAATAAAAAAAAATTAACTTTAAAAAAAAGATTTTTTTTGTTTATTGTGTGTTTGTATGTGTTAGGTAGCCTTGTCAACAAATATATTTGGAATTATGTATTAATTTATGAACTGTGAATATGTTAGATACATAGATTAATTGATTCTTATCCATGTCAAATTTGATTCTATCTGCGTACATAAATGAAGTTTGACATTATAAAGTAATTGGTTGATTCATATGCTTGATAGGTTGAAATAGTAGAACTTAGATGTCAAACCCAAAAATTACTACAATATACATCATTTTGACCAAATTTAGATTAGTTTGGAGTGATTTTACTGTTGTAGGGAGATATGGATATGAATGGGGTTTCACATGTATCAATTTTTGTGTGAATTGTCTAAAGCCAATATGATGAAAATTAGGTGAATTACTAAGTTATGGATTGATTTTTGAGAATGTGTGTTTAATGATGGGCATTACGCTAATCATAGAAAAAAGAGAAAAAAAGCTATCTCATTGTGAGACGTCTATTCAGAGTCTTTTCGACTTGAGTGATTAAGCCTGCAATGATATCTAATAACCTGGTGTCCTAAGATCACCTGACTTGGGAGTCATCGGTCTAAAACTCGGTACAAGTGTCATTTAGAAAGTTTAATAGAGAGAAGTTTGTACATAAGATAAGAAAAAAATAATAATTATGTATTCCGTACTATATGCCTTGATTAAGTTTCAAACACTTATTTGAGAAAGTTAGATCATTGACGAGGAATTGTTAGCCTAGTTATTCTTGGAGGTTGAAGTTGTTGACACCTGACCTTCGACGTCGTTAAGTACAACTTGTTGTAGGCATTAAGCTCATACAAATGCAAGCTTGGATATGTGAGATCACCTCGAGTTACGTTATTACCAAGATTCGAGAGGACATAATGATTGAAGATTCCTTACGTATTGTATGAACAGTCAATCGACGAATGACATATGGAAGGTCTTACATCAGCGCCACCAATTTAACCAATCATACGCCTTAGCTTCATGCCCTAAGTAATTCATTAATTGCCAGACACCACTTTTGAGGTTAACTCATGATAACCTGACAAGTCGAGCTCACTAACCAATCCCCATGAGCCAATGATGTATTTTCTTAGATTGGTACTGTAACTGATAAGATAAGGAAAGGAGGGATGCATGTAAATTCTTCCCTATAAAAGGACGATAAAGGCCTTGAAGGAAGGCAAGAGAAGGAAAAATAACTCAAAAACAAACATTTCATATTTCAAATATCTCCTTGAAAAGGAAGGAGAAAAGATTGGTGGTTACAATTGCAAATCTCTATCAATGAAATTCTCATTTACATTTTAAGTTGTCTTGAATCTTGTTCATACAATTTTCCTCGTCAACAAAAGTAATCAAAATTTGGAGAATCCTTATTTGTTGAAGTATCGATTTACAATTAGTGAGATCCATCTAAACTAAAGACGGTGATGAGTTGATATAAAGATTTAGCCTTACATCACACACTAGGAAAAGAGAAAAAAAATAAGTTTGTGGGTGTGTGAATCTTACGAGTGATGAAGTATAAAATTTTGATCATCGAGGGTCGGGAATTGAAACAATTCGTGAATTTATAGTATTTTACTTAATTCTTTACACACACATATCCGTTTTGCATTGGAAAGTAGATATTGATTTTGGTAATGCGATCTTGAAGATGTTTATAGTTAATACATGATTCCATGATTCCAATTCTGAGACAACATGATCTGTCTAGATCATGTTTGTGTGTTTGTTAAGTTAGGTTATGATTTTGTTTAAAGATAAATAAATGTTTAAGTTTGGGGGTATTTGATAAGTGTATTTTATACACTTATTTGGACTTAAAAATAGACAGTTAATAGTTCTTTTGAACAATTATAACCTAATTTATTGTATATTTCGTTTATTAGATGAAATTCGATGAAAATAAGTGGAATTGAAAGACGAAGCGAAAATTAGCGAATTAAAGGGAATTCATAGGTAGAATTGTAAAACCCAAATTCGAAAAATTGTGTGCTTTAGATAATTTAGTTTAGTTAGAATAATATAGACACCAATCACAAATCTTATTATTTGTTAGATAGTAGTTCTCATGGGAGCGATATCCAAATTCATTGGTCAACTATATTACTTACAATGAACCGTACACTTATGAGATATAAAAATCGATTACATTATTCTATTTTTAGTGTAGCAAGTAAAGTGACAATTTTAAATCATTCATGTTGATTAATATTCCTAATTTAATCGAAATCTCATCTCAAAATTGATCAAATCTATTCCCCTTATGTGACTATTCAAACTCTGGACAAAAGATACAAATATGATAAATGCATTAACAAGTGTTAGAACACCTATTGAAACTATATAAAGCATTGAAAGTATATCTTTGTCTTCTATCGAACATTAAAATGTTTATTATACTGTTCTTAAACCCTATTATATCTTTAGATAACAATAAAATCTACTAACAATTCAATTGGTGATCAAACAATTGAAAAAAAAAAAAGATAATAAACATCCACAAATCAAACCAAATGAAATTCAAAATAATTAATTTATTCGAGTGAATCACAGTCACGACGTCATCATATGTTGATTTATGTCGACACCAATTTAATTATAAACATTTTCAGTAAGCCGAAATTACTGGTAGAAATTAAAATTCAAGATTTAATCTAAATCTAAATCAATAATTAATTTTAACCACATATTTTATAAAACTCACGACTTTTCAACTATATATTTCGCTTCTTTGCTCACAAATTCCGGGTTTAATCTCTAATTGATGAGTTCTTGAACTTTGTCTTTGAAATCTTCTCAAGAAAATTGATGGAATATTGTAGAATGATATATATATATATATATATATATATATATATATATATATATATATATATATATATATATATATATATATATATATATATATATATATCTTTGTAGGAGTCGAAAATTAGTTAAAAATCACATCCAATTTAATTTTTAAAAGATTTCCAATCGAATAAAGTAGATTTTTGTCTCTGCATAGTTGTCAGTATTTTGATCATAATTTTCTCTTCCGATATTTGTTTGAAACGATTTAAAGTGTGCTAGAAATCTAATTCGAAGGACAACAACCTTGCTAGAAATAGAATATTTCCAAATCGAACATCTATTATGTCAAAAATGAATCTCAATGTTTGGCTAAAATTCTGAAATATAACTTGTGCGATTGATAATTGATTTATGATAATATTTTGATTATATTACATTCTTTTTTTACTTCTAATTACATTCAATTTTCTCCTAAAAATCTTCAAATTATCGTCTTGTGGGGTGTCTAATATGTATTCTACCGTTAAGTATTTATAGGAGTCGAAAATTGGTTGAAAATCACATTCAAATTGATTTTCAAAAGATTTCCAATTGAATAAGGAAAGTTGTCTTTGCACGTGCAGGTTTTTGTCTTTGCATATTCGTCAGTATTTTGATCATAATTTTCTCTTCCGATATCTGATTGAGATGATTCAAAATGTGCTAAAAATCTAACTAAAAGGGCTACAACCGTGCTAAAAATAGAATATTTCCAAATCGAATACCTATTATGTCAAAAATGGGTCTCAATTTTTGGCCAAAAATCTGAAATATAACTTGTGCGATTGGAAATTGATTTGTGATAATATTTTGATTATATTAAATTCATTTTTGACTTCTAATTGCATTCAATTTTCTCCTAAAAAAATTATCGTCTTGTGGTTCGAATTAACTATTGAATATTTTCAATTTGGTTCTCAAACATTTGACTTCGTCATTTTTCACCATTTTCCATTTTTTTTTTAAAAAAAAATCATCGTTTAACTATTGAGTTTTACATATATAATATAAAATACAACAATCTAGAACATATTTTGTTGAAAGAACTATCAAATATCGTTATTTTAGACCCCGAATAAGTGTATAAATACACTTATCAAAAAAGATACTTGAATATCTATAAATCAGGACCCCCCCAATTCTATATTTTCTACACCAAATCAATTCAAGAAAAAAGATTTTTAGATTCTCATCAAAATATTCTGTTGCTTTTATTTTTCAGAAATTAAATTCCATCAGAGCAATTTTAATTCATTTCTATTCCCTTCATGAAAAATACTATCAACACTTTGATTCGCTTGACAAAATTAATATTCTGATATATTAATTTTGAAAGAAGTGTTGTATCTTGAAAGAAAGTCGTTCATTTGATCCTATTAGCACAGTGCAGGGGCAAAATCTGTATTAAGAAGATTTGAATTCACATGCCTCGGTTCATTTCATGTCCTTCTAATTTCTATGTTTCAGTAAGTTTCATTTTGTATATATTTTGATGTGCATCTTGGTTTCAGAAAGTCGAAACTCTATTCGATATTTTGCACTAGTAAGTCATGATTTTATCGTATTTGCAAGCATGCGCTTTTTGTTAAAATGAATATAATTATACAATTTATCCAATGTAACATACATATTATAAAAAGAACGAAATCCGTGCACTACTCAACTTCTTTCTTGGATTCATTATATTTTTGCTCCAATTGAATTCGTCTTGATATAAATGTTCCTGTAGATTATTGACTTCAATATCTCCAAGATTCGGGCTCAGTTTCCCCAAATCAATCGACACCACAAAGAGAACCATATCTTCCAAAACCGACACTACCCAAACCGGTTGCTCCAACTTGTGACAGCCCACTTAGGGCTTGGTGTGAAGAAAAAGAAGACCTATTTTAAGCCACCAAGGCAAAGAGAGAAGGAAGGAGAAAAAGCCACCAAGAAGCACAAAGCAAGAGGATGGAGTCGGTTTCTCTCTTCTCCAAATGAAACGGCCCTCACACTTCTTCCACACCCTAAGACTCGAAAAAATAAGCCACTTAAATATGCCACAATAATGGGCTTTTAGGTCAAACACAAGAGGCCCAATAGATAACAATAAGTTTTCAACCTTAAAGTCGTCCAAAGTAATGAGTTGGGCCATGAGCAACACTAATAAATTAGGCTACTTCAAATGACCAACTTAGGTTGTCGGAATGGTTCGTTCATTGTGGTGTCAACCTTTCACTTCAATTATCAGCCAAGGCCTGTGAACTCTAATCCAAACTATAAAATCGATTAACATCATCGCCCGGATTTATTGAGTATCAAAACCCAACAAATCTCCACATTGATTCTCAATAAATCTGCAAGCAACCATAACACACAGTTTATATTTGCATAATCAAGGTAACCAATAAAATTGGTATCATAGACCTTACCTCGTGTTTCAAACCCTAAACACATACCATACATGCTCCATGTACTCACCAGGGCTAAGGTCAAGAACACCCAAGTAGAAACAGATAATCACAGCAATCAATCAAGAGCAAATAAACATGCGATGGAGATATCATATAGGATACACGATTCTTTTCAAAAGTGTTCACACAGAACAACAGATTAACATCAAGTCAATCAACAAGCCAACACATACGTAACAAATACATAAGTGACCTCATGAAGAAGATCTCACCACACTTTTCCTATCCCATTCCGTGTTTCTCACTCCTTGAGAACACATATCTCACCTCATCGTCCACCATGCTCACTAGACTAATCACTCAAACAAACATGTCTAACTGGTAAGTTTCTGTATATCCTAAGTTCTTGGGATAATCCTCTATCACCACATCACTTCTCCAACCTAAATGGATAATGGGTCTCCACCTAACAGAAGTGATAGAAGTGCCTCTCTCGCACTCCACCTGATCAGGATCTTTTCACAGATAAATGATTCCAACATTTGATCACATCTCCACTCGTGATCCAAATGCCACACTCCACATCCCATGGTACAAAACCACAAATGTATGCCTAGGTATCTATACTCCAACTTACCAAAAGACACACACACACACTGTTAATGCATCCCAAACCCACTATACATGCAAAACAATTACACCAAGTAATAAGATCACTCCAATTCATGCTAATGCACATATCAAACACATTGAAAATGCAACATATAATCATGCAACGAAATTGAGCAATCACACACATGCAGAAAGAATTACACACGGTTGCAAATGCAGTAACTAGGGTAACACTCAATAAACCTCAAAGGGTCATCACTCGACCTTAGTACCAAATTCGTCTCCCCTCTCAACTTACCCTTCTTCTTGGGACAATCCCTAATGATGTGTCCAGACTTACCACAGCTGTAACACCGTCTACCACTAGGTTTGTCCCGTCCCTTATTCTTCTTCTTACCTCGCTCATCACTCGAGTCACTACTCAAATCACTTTTGTCTTGAGCTCTACCCAAACTCATCTGCTTAAACTTCATTTTACTCCTCATCATATGGAACTCACCAGTTCTTTTATCTTCCTTTTCAGCCTTAATCTCCATTTCCTTACTCTTAAGGGAGTCTATGACAATTTCGAGAGTTAAGGTGTCCCTACCGTACTTAATCGCATTCTTAACCTCTCTATATGAATCAGGCATAGAATTAAGCAAAATGATAGCCTTATAGGTTTCAGACACCTTCTCATCACAATTAACGATGTCTTGAACCAACTTATTAAAAACATCCAAATTGTCATCAAGATCTTTTGAATGATCCATTTTAAAATTGAAAAATCTTTCAAGCAAGTACAACTTATCTGGAGTAGAGTTAAACAAATATAAATCTTCTAACTTTTTCCAAAGTTCTTTGGTAAAATCAAGTTTTTCTACTTTTCTCAAAACAGTGTCAGACATGTGTAAAATAATTGAAGTGTATGCAAGTTCATCATATTCTTCTTTTTGTGCTTCTGAAAAATTTTCAGAAATTTTGCCATCTGTGGCTTTTGAAACTTTTTGTTGAACCAAAATACGCTTCATCTTTTGTTGCCAAATTGAAAAGTTATATTTCCCATTGAAAATTCCAATTTCGAAATGTGAAGACATTTTGAAAATGCACAAATAGATCACACAAAGTTATCCTAGGGCAACAAAATATACCATTCTAGATTCACAGGGTTTCGTGAGACACAAGATCTCAGATCAAGTGAATGTTCAAACAGGTCAAGTCTAGGTGTTCTAACGGAATAATCAATTGCAACACGAAGGTATGTCAACTAAATTCAAGTTTCCAAGCAATACAGTCCCACACAGTGACTAAACAACAGTTACAGCACAAAAGCAATTACTAAATTGCAGTTAAAACCAACACTTCAAATAGAGCAATTAATTCCTAAATTTCTAGCACAAGCAATGTTTACCCCTTCACGGTAACCACAATCCTAATGTCACCCCACACGATGACGCGCTAATGCTTGAATTTAAAACGGGATAAGCCAATTTACCAGAGCGGACCTATCCGAGTCCGTAAATTACGAGAGATGCGATTTTACTGCTTTAGGACCGCAATTTGTGACCTAAAGTAATTCAGTAAATGTTTTGCAGTTTGACCGTCGTACGCACAGAGGGCAAAGTCATCCAACTTTTACCGCGTAACCTGAAACACTAAACCAAAAATATCAGTACGTTCACAAAATCAAATATAACAAACTGCCTGAAGAAAACTTTGTCTGAATCGCTGCCATGCGCCCGTACGCGCCGCCCACTCCTCTGCGCGTGGGCCTCACGTACCGCCGCCGCAACGCGCCACCTACCCAGCTGCTCCTCGACCTGCAGGTGCAATTTTCTTGCAAAATTCTGGACAGATTTTTGCTTCAGTTTTCTGCCGATTTTTGCTGCGTTTTTGGATAGTTTTTGGTGGGAGGTAATCACCACCTATTGCTCTAATATCATTTGTAGATTATTGACTTCAATATCTCCAAGATTCGGGCTCAGTTTCACCAAACCAATCGACACCACAAAGAGAACCAGATCTTCCAAAACCGACACTACCCAAATCGGTTGCTCCAACTTGTGACAGCCCACTTAGGGCTTGGTGTGAAGAAGAAGAAGAACTATTTTAAGCCACCAAGGCAAAGCGAGAAGGAAGGAGAAAAAGCCACCAAGAAGCACAAATCAAGAGGATGGAGTCGGTTTCTCTCTTCTCCAAATGAAACTGCCCTCACACTTCTTCCACACCCTAAGACTCAAGAAAATAAGCCATTTAAATATGCCACAATAATGGGCCTTTAGGTCAAACACAATAGGCCCAATAGATAACAATAAGTGGGCTTTCAACCTTAAAGTCGTCCAAGGAAATGAGTCAGGCCATGAACAACACTAATAAATTAGGCTAGTTCAAATGGCCCACTTAGGTTGTCGAAATGGTTCGTTCATTGTGGCGTCGACATTTCATTTCAATCATCGGTCGAGGCCTATGAAATTTAATCCAAACTATAAAACCGGTTTAACATCATCGTCCGAATTTATTGGGTATCAAAACCCAACAATTCCTTCCATCTAGGACTAGCATAGTTCATTGTAAACCATGATGATGTTTGGTAAGTAATAGATTTTATTCGATCATCAGTAGTTGAATTTCTATTTCTTATTTAATATTATTGAGTATCGTCGAATTCATCTTACTTAATATACCAAGGGGTTAAGATACAAAAGACGTATTAAAAATTAAATTATGTAGTTTTGTAACGAAGCTTTAGAAGTGTTGTGTTCCAAAGGTATAATTAAAACACGGTTCTTCGAAATTATTACATTTTGGGTTAAAGAAATATTTGCTTTTTTACTTTTTATATTGCTTACTTGATCAAGGGAAACACACTTTTGCAATCATTTTCCATAAAACCAACCTTTATATCCCAAAAAATCCAAGGCCAAAATCAATAAAGATTGTCTTTGCTCCCCATTTGTAATAAGATATAAACTAGTCACCAGACCCACCAAGAAAATAATGGCATAGACGGGACAGAAAAAAGCAAGCGTTCTTTTATTGGATTAAGAAAGGAGATAAATACAATAAATATATATCATATATACAGTGTGAGGAGGGGGACTCGATATTACCTCTAGTTAAAAGTGCAGAATAATGAACTTACCCCTGTCCGAGGACAGAGAGTATAATATAACGAACACTTCTTCTACGTTCGATTGTGCGACAATTGTTAGCTTTTCACTTTTACGTCACAGTACTTTTACCTAAAATAACATGTGTAGTATCCAGTAGTAGATCTCCTATCTTTCCGTTTTCAAATTTCATAAGCGACTCCTCGTCATCATACGTCCAGTATAGTATCATGTGTCTCATGATCACTTTCATACTCGTTATTGGAGTAAATTTTCTAAATTTTTTTACACGAGATTAGGAAAATCCATAACTTCATTATATTCTCGACGAAGATATTCAAAAGGGTCTCCAACTTTACATACATATATAAATTGTATTTGCTTTAACTGGGTGGGTGGAGGGAGGGAGGGTAGGGGTCCGGGGTTCACCCACTTTAGACTCAACAGTTTTGATGTAAGATCCAACTTTGCTGGGTCTGTCAGTTTCATGCGATTTGTTCATGGGGAGAAAGTCATTTGCCCCACCTTTTTTCTGCATGGAATTTGGGCCACTACACCACCATGTTAGTTGCCTCCAACGGTGGAACTCCACCTCACCTTGTCTTGTATTCAAGATTTTGGCATTAGGGTTCCTGGAATTATGATTAATATGCCTTTTTTGAGCAGGAATTAGTGCTGACAACTATGAAGTATGTCAATAAATGTCTCATAGGAATGACTTATTTGATGGTTTGTGCCTAAATGTTTTCTACACAATCGGTATGTATGTTCGTATGTTAGGTAGAGTAAACAAAACTCAAAATGATTAATGAATGAAAAGTTCGAATCTTCATTGCTAAACATACAAAATATATACAAAAGTTTAAACTGAAGTTTTTTTTTTTTTTTTTGATTTAAGTAGGAGGAGGGAAAAAGGGAAGAGAAAAATAATTATAACCGATTCCTTTAGTATTTCTGCTCTCATAACATTATGACACGTTCTATATGCAATTTTTTTAAATTTTGAATAATATTAAACCCCTGTTTGATAGGGATTAAAATTAGATTTTTAGTAAATTTTGATAAAAAATATTATAAAATGTGTGGTTGAAAAGTTATGGAACCTATGAAATATGTGATTGATATTAATTGTTTGACTTTAACTTAAATTAAAATCTGGTTTAATCAATACCAAACAGGGGCTAAAGAAGAAAGGAGGAGGAAAAACGAAAAAAAAAAAAAAAAGTAAAAGCGTTACTCTTTATATTGTCTAGTTTCGTCAAACATGCACCAAAAAGTTCAATTCGAGATATTTGTTTTTAGTGGACTCAAGGAACTAAACCATTTGACAATGGGATTAAAAGTTAAAATAATGATTGATTTGAATATTTTCTTGTGTTTGTTCTTTAGCTAGTTTGACATAATATAAAAAATAATTTGTACTAAATTAGAATTAATTGGCATTATTTGACACCCATCAATCAAAGTACAACAGTTTCACACTCCATTGTCTCCCCATTACCAAAAACCCCTTCTACTTGCTTTGACAATTCATTAAATCTATCACCATTCGCACTTGTGTATGTGTTTCGAGTTGAGTTGATGCAAGTGTAGTTGAGTTGATAAGATTTTCAAGTTGCGATTTCTTAATCGATAAATGATATGTATTTACTATTAAATTACTTTATCCATATATTCTTACGTGTTAAAGATAACAAGCATGTCTTTATACGAGAATACTTTCAAACTTTGTACACATGTTTCAAATTAATTAATCAAAATATAAATTGCATTTACAAACACTCGCTTTAGTAGATAAATATTTATTTACTTTTCTACACATTCTCACATGTTAAAAATAACGAGCATGTCACTATGCAAAATGAACTTTAGAAAAATCTAAGGGGCCGTTCTCTTTGTGTTTGAGTTTTATGTTTTGTGTTTTGAATGTCCATTTTGAGATTGTTGAAAATGTGTTCTTTTTGACATTTTGGAAAATTGTTTTGAAAACACCCGAAACGTGTTTTTAAAATTTTAACTTGATTATAACTGAAAACACCCAATTTGTCGTTTTGAGTTTTTTTTTTATTTTATTTTTAACTTGTTTTCAAAAGCGCGTTTTCGAAAATAGGAAAGAGAACGCATTTTCACTGTTTTGAAAAATCGAAAACAGAAAACGGCTTGAAAATGGTAAATAGAACAGACCCTAATAGTTTGTGCAAGTGTTTCGAGCTAGGTTAATTGATGCAGAACATCATTTGAACATGGAATGATCCTATATTGTAAGGGGTTGGCCCTATCCAATAAGTGTAAGGGGTAAATTTTCAAACTTGATCGTAGAAGATAACTAACTATAACCCTTGATAGAAGTTGTTCCACCTCTCCACATGAGTTAGCATCAAAGGTGAAGGTATGTGTTCAAGTCTCCCAAGGAGTGGCGAGAATGATGCAGAGCATCATTTAAACATGGCATGGCCCTTTTCATAAGAAGTTGGATCCACATGAATAATGTTTAGAGCGTATTCTCGAGTTTGATCCTAAATGATAAAGGGTTTGATCACGTCTCTCCTACTACTAGTTATAGCTTTCGAAAAAAAGTTATTATCATCTCATTACATTTTTAATCCAAGTACAAATTTGTATATATTCAAATACTCGTTTGTCTCAAACTTATGATTTTTTTTTTTTTATGTGATGAAAATAGGGGGCACGTCCTAATGCAACATGAGCTCAGAAGATTTTTGAAATTTGCTTAGACTAAACATGAAAATCTTAAAGAATTAAGTCAACGAAAAATGACAAATTTTGTTGGATAACTTTCAAGTGCTTTCTGAATATTACCAGTATTGTGGTGGTTTAGAGTTTGATGCTCAAGTAGCCTAATGCCCACTTATTTGTCGTTGACTCCACTGCTTCGGGTGTACAACACTTTAGTTTATACACCTTTAAAAGTTCTGCTCTTTCATATTATTCCTCTATTATATTATTATAATTTAGGCTATTTGCATCGAAGATTAAAATGGACAAGATGAAGAAACAATGTCATACTTATTTTCTTCCAAACATTTATTTGATTCTTTAAAAAGTAAAAGATAGAAACAACACTTGTACATACAGATGCAATAATTGTTGCTGATAGCTAGTTCTCGAGTCGAATGGCTACAAGACAAAAGCTAAGGTCTCCCACTCAATTAACCAATGTTCCATCCCAATAACTTCGTGATGTTGCTTCCTCTATTTTGAATTAATGAGAAAATGAGGTGCTATCCCAAGAAAAGAAATCCCCTATTTCTCAGCGTCGTCAGGCCCAGAACCCTAGGATCTAATGGAAAACGGATTACACCACATATTATAGCGTGTCACTACAATAGGTGACATGATACACTACAATAGATGGTGAGACATAATGATTGATTGCAAAACTAATTACAACATCTATCGTAGTGTGCCACGTCACATGATACTTAGCATAAACTGTTAAATAAACACGCCCCCTCATGGATATTTGATTTGATTAGGTTGCCCTACCTCTTATAGCAAGCATTAGAGACCAGGTGTTGAATTACTTAATCTAAAAGATTAAACTGTTAAAAAAAATCAGATGCATATCATTTGAATCAACATGTTCCTCACGTGTAAATATTTATTTATTTTTTTCATCAAAACCTAACTCGTGTACAATTTATTTAAATGATTGACTGCGATACATTAACTTAGGACCTATCTCCGATAATAGCATGTTGAACCACTTGGTTAACTAAAAAACTTAAGAATGATCGATCCTAGAGGTATCAATCCGGGTAGTCCGGGCCGGGTCGGCCCTCCAACATATAAGCTCGGTAACGGTCCGCGTGAAAAAAGCCCGCCCGCTACGGCTTCCGGGCCGGTTCCGGGTCGGTCCACAAATTTTGGACTACTACCCGGCCCGCCCGCTGACCCATCCTGATTGAGCCCATGCGGGTCACGAGTCGCGGTTTGTTCCGGTTTAGCCCGTATGATTGTATAAATAAAATTATAAAAATATAGAATTTTTCATATTTATAGCAAAAAATAATTTTTTGTTAAATGTAAATTAAGAATTGAACAAAATGATAAATTCATATTTATACCAAGAAATGTTTACATAGAATTCAATTTTAATGTTACATGAATTATTTATAACTTTACAAAGTTAAATTTAACTTAAACAAATAACATCTAAATGCATTTCTAATTACTATTATCAAATATTCATAGTATAAGTACATCCCAATTAGGTTGGCACCTACTTTTTTTTCAAAATTTTTTAATTTTTTTTTTTTACGGGCCAGCGGGTTAACCGCGGCCCGTGAAGGTGCAACCCGCGAAGCCCGCGGGTCACACCTCCTTGACCCGTGAACCACCCGTTCGGGTCACGAGTTGGCCCGCGATCCCGGGTCGATCCGAGCCGGTTTTCACGGGTCTGGCTGGTCCGTCCGTCTTGACACCTCTAATCGATCCATTGGTATCCTGCTACCCTCAATCGATGAGATCGTCGAATTGTGTAGTCCTCTCTAAGAACAAATCCAAATTTATGAGTTGTATATGTTGTTTAATTCCATTTTATTAATATTTCAAGTTTGTCGTTTTGAAGGAAAAACACAACATCAAATAGTAAAGAAGATTTGGTGACACACTGAGTTCCACATGATAGTCTTTTAGGGTGGCCACTTGTGTTGCCCAATCTCTTATCTTCATGATTATTAAGGGGTGGCATTGGTACCAATCTTTTTGTATAATAAAGTTTAAAGTTGACACCAAAGTTACCACCAAATAGTGCATTACCAATCTTGTGATGGATTATGGAAGAATATGAAACTCTTGCGTGTTCATAAGCACTTTCTAATTATTGATTCGTTTTATAGACTCGTAAAGGCTACCGATTTGTCTCTAATAAATATAGGCCTTGAGACTAAATTATGTACAATATTAATATGAAAATTAGTATACACTTAAACTGTGGGTGCGTGGTCTTAATTACACAATAAATACATACATGTGAATACTTAAAAGAATTGAAACCAATCGAATCGAACCAAAACTGCAAACTCGTTAGTTTCGATTTTAGTATCTAGAACTAAGAACCGAGAACCAGATTTGACCTTTTTTTTTTTTTTTAACCCTGCAATAAATCCAATTTATATTAAAGCATACAACAAGACGTCTTTTATACTCACTTCGAACTTCAAAGTCCTAATTTTGTCTTTCAAACTTTCAATTGGTTTTGGACGCGCCTAAAATTTGCATTAATAATTTGAAAATTTGGATTATGTAATCAAAACAAATCAAAGTGGAACCATTAAATTCTGTTCAGGTTCGATTTCATAATTACAAAACGGAACTTATAATTGATTCTCTGTCGCCCTAAAAAAATACAAATCTATAATGTAATATTATGACTTCGATTTTGATGTTGACGTTGACTTTTCTTGCACACTTGATGGTCAGTGCGTTCATAATAAGTGTGTCTAATTATCTAAGTCAACTGGTTTAGAACTGATAGTTCGATGCTTCGAAGAGACTCTCTCTCTCTCTCTCTCTCTCTCTCTTTCAGATTTTTTACATTAAGGTCTTGTTTGAGAGAGCTTTTAATCAAATTAAAATTAAAAATATAGCCGTTATTGGGTCCCACTCATCTAATAAAAGTCAACAATAACGGCTATATTTTCAATTTTAATCTGATTTTAATCCCTCCCATACAAGCTCTAATAGTGTGTTTGATGTACATTAAAATGGAAATGATGCATTTTTTTTTTTTGTGATTTGATGGTGAATATGTGGTTGAAAAGAAATGAAAAGTTATTGATATTATGGAAAATATTATTTTATTGAAGAATGTGTGGTTGAAAATGAGTAAAAGAATGAAAATAAAAATAAGAATGTGGTTCAAACAGGGGCTAAATCCACATTAAAATTTTCATTCTCATTTTTCTACTCATTTTCAACCACACATTTTTTAATAAAATAATATTTTCCATCATGTCAATAATTTTTTCTTTTTTTTCAACCACACATTCTCCATCAATCTATTATTCCAAAATACATTTTTTCAAAATAATGTGGTTCAAACACACCCTAAAATTTCATATTATACAAACCCAAACTCGTGAAAATTAATAGTAATAATAAATTAAAATTTTTAGAGACCACGTTGACACATTTGTAGGTCAAGTTGGATTTTTTTGTTAGTGTATTAAATTTAGATTTTACTAAAATACTTATAGTCTTCATTTGTAACAAAGTAAAAATTAAATGATTAATATGAATATTTGGCATAAATTTAAGTGACCAACTATGCTTTTAGAGGTTATATATATAATTGTCAGTTTGCAAATAAATATAACAGTTAAATATAATTACACATTTTATATTATTTGCACCAAATATTTTGATTTAGTATACATATTTAATTATTTTATGTTTTTGTTTTTAGAAATGAGCAAAAAAAGTTATTGCCTATGACCGGCCCGCCAACCCCTCTCCTCGTCTCCAATTCTTGTTTTCATTAATTGGGATTTGATTTGTTGACATCTGACCTACGACATAATAAAGTCCTTTTGTTATATGCATTTACCGCATTCTAAATTAAGGTCGGATCTGCAAGGTCAGCTCTTATTTATAATCGTTGTGGTTTGAGGGGACATAATGATTGTATATTCCTTACACACTATCAAAATATTCAATCAATTAATGACATTCGAAAGGACTTACGTCAGCGCCCACCAATTCTACCAATCATATACTATAACTTCATTTTCTAATCAGTTCATTAATTATTGGGGACCCCATTTAAGGTTGACTTCAGCCTTCATTAGGACTGTCGATGGATTGAATTTTGATCTGAATTCGACGAAATTAATGGGAGATGAATTTAGGGTCTCAGTCCGATAACCTGATCAAAATTCGAATCCGATAATCCGTTAACTAAATGGGTCAAATATGGATATAGGTCAATCCGATCCGATTTGTTATAAATAATTGAGTAGGTAAAATATTTTTATGACATATTATTTGTCACTAAAATAAATAAATGAGAAAATAAATAAATATAGAATAAGAAAGTAATCAAGTTCAAAACATAAAAAAATTGAAAAATTTATAATTATTAAACCTATTTAAGAATTGAAAAATTTGAAGAAAAAAAAGGTTGATTTCAATCAATATTTTAAAAATCGACCCGGGCATCGACCCAAAAATGGAAGAGTGTCAAAGGTCAAAAAATAGAATCGGTATCGAACCAATTGTCAAATTGAATAAATAACTAGACACATAAATGTACAATATTATAAAAATAATAGATTTTTTTTTAAATTTTAGTTTACTAATTTAAAGTAAATAAATATCTATATTTTTCTTAATTTATTTATTTTATAAATTCAAAAACTAATAATTAATATGTAACAAATAATTTGATTTGTTAATGTAAATAATGAAATAAAATATTTATATTTAGAATTGAAATTCAATTTTACTTTATCTTACATCGAATGTCAATAGAAAACTAGAAGATGGTCTCTCCTTTAAAAAAGAATATCATGATGGTAGAAGTCACTATTGGGCTTACTAGTAAAAATAGGTGGGCCTCAAGTTTGTTCAAAATTTTTTAAAGAATATTGAATTTTTTTCCTAATTTTTATTAATTTCGAATCGAATATCCGATAACATAGAAAATCGGATATGGATTTAACAATCAAAGATCCGTTGGATTATCGAATCGGATCGAATCGCATAATTTTCTTATCGGATCGGATAAGATATAGACAGATCCGATCCATTTACAGCCCTAGCCTTCATGATAACTTGATATAGCCGACCTCAGTAACCAATGGGAATATGTCACGGCGTACCTTCTAAGTTCGATACTACATGTTAATTTAACAGCAACTGGTGTGAGCACAGAGTCAAGTGCGTCAAAATCAAGCCCGGGAAATGATCTGTTGATTATCGAGGGAGGTCCGATGACATGGTCGAGAGCGACGCGGGTGAAAGAGGCGATGAGATTGCTTACTCAAACTATGGTGGACGAAACGTCAAAGTTAACAAGCTAAGGAACAAGTCTCATGTTGGGATCGAAAGAAGAAACAAAATGGATCAACTCGGTTCAAGCAGGGAACGAGCAGCGTGGATGAAAACGTGCATAACTTTCAGTTCGGGTGTCAGATTTTCGTTCATGAGTACAATTCGAAAATGGCATGAGATTCTGCACAAGAAAAAAGGAGAGTCAAATTTATTACCATGCGACCGCACAGTAGAAAACACAATGCAGCAGCATGGAGTCATGTAGGGAATTCCAGGAGCAAGTTCAGATGAACCATGCGACCGCATCCAATTCTACCATGCGGTCGCATAGGCAAAAAACGAGACGATATTTTTCCTTTTTCACGGATTTCCTAATTGCAATAGAATTATATTCTTACTATAATTTTATAATCTTTGGAATATTATGCACTATTTTAGCTTGATTTTAGAGCTAATATAAATAGGATTTTTCATTCTTCATTGGAACACAACACATTATTGAGAATTATTTTGTGAGGCAAATTTGCTTTCAATCCATTGTTCTTCGCTGGAACTTATCAAGAATCGTTCTTGTGGCATTCAATTCAACCGGGTGAGATTTCCAAATAATCAATCAAAATGGTCAACATTCGATTACATTTTGTTGGTTATTTGATTCGTTATTTTTCGAATCAAATTCAAAACTTATGTTCTTTGGCTTTCTTGGGTTCGATTTCAATTTATTTGTAGGTTTCGTAGTTCTTCACTACGTTAGTTCACATCAGTTGGTATCGGAGCTTAGGCTCCAAAATCAAGGTTATATCTTTTTCTTTTTTTCATTTGAGTCTTTATTTCCTATTTCTAGCGTTCTAAGTGTTTCTATTTTTTTTTAGTCCTTGATTTATAATTTTCCGGTCAAAAATCCAAAAGTTTTTTTGTGCTCATTTTGTGTCCAAATCAAGTTCCGTTTTCTTTGCCGGTGTCATAGTTGAATTCCGAGTAAAAAAAATTTGAAAAAAATTCAAAAAATTCTGTGAAAAGTCAAATTAAAAAAAAAAGTATAATTGTTACTATTTTTCTAGGAAATTGCCGGCCAATTACATTATTTATTGTGTCAAATTCAAGATCCACTTTCTTGAATTCAAATTCCATTCTAATCATCCAATTCTATTCTTTCTCTTTCTTGAATCTTCAAAATTTCCAAAAAAAAATTCTCACTCAAAATCGCGATTTGAATTCTACGCTAATAACTCATGGTTGAGTTCGAATTTTTCCTTTGAAGCACTTGGGTGAAAGCATTGAGTGAAAAAGGCAGAGTGGTGAGAACAATAGAGGGAAAAAACTAAATTGAGTAATACACGAGCGCACATTTGTGAGGCAGAAATAAATTTTAGATTTAGGATGTCTGATAGGAACGGATCAACACCAGGCCAAGACAACAACCAAACCAACATGTCGGATGAGATGATACGTAGGTTTGAACGATTATTTGAAGATGTACGGGATAGATTGGATAGACAAGACACAGAGCTTGCCAACTTGCTAGGGGAGTTCCAAATATACGGAGACAAGGTAGGCAGGAGCCTAGGATGGAGGTGCGTGAAGAATATGATTATGGGAGTGATGTGGATGAGGAGGCGGTAATCGAGGCTGAAATGGGTAGGATGAGAAATAGAAGAAGTTGGCTTGAACGAAGGGATAGAAACTTGGTTGGAGACGAGGTAGATGGAAATATGGGCAACATAAAAATGTCCATTCTACCTTCAAAGGAATGAGTGATTCGGAGACTTACTTGGAGTGGAAGAAAAATGTTGAATTAATCTTTGGCTGCCACGACTATTCAGAGGAGAAGAAGGCGAAGATAGCGGTCCTTGAATTCACCAACTATGCAATAACTTGGTGGGATCAAGTGGTGACAACGACGAGAAGAAATAGGGAACGACATATCAATATATGGGAAGACTTGAAAGTTATCATACGGAGGAGGTTTGTACCTAATCACTACTACCGAGAGCTTCATCAAAAACTACAAAGCCTCTACTAAGGATCAAAGAGTGTGGAGGACTATCACAATGAGATGGAGTTTTTGGTGAATAGGACGTATGTGGAGGAGGATCGGGAGGCTACCATGGCCAAGTTTTTGAATGGGTTGAATTAGGATATAGCTAATGTAGTGGAGCTACAATTCTATATGGAATTAGAAGACATGCTACACATGGCTATGAAGGTGAAAAGGCAATTGAAGAGAAAGGGGACAGCAAAGTTCTCATCGGGTGCTTCGGGTTGTAACTCATCCTTGAAATCGAAGTGGGATAATAACAAAGGAGAAGGGGCAGTTTCTAGGGGAAAAACTGAATTGTCGAAGGAAAATGAAGAAAATGCTAGTAAGAAACTGGAATTCCAGTCATCGAGGAGTCCAGACATCAAATGCTTTAGGTGTTTGGGGTCTGGGTACATTGCTTCTCAATGTCCAAACAAAAGAGCGATGATCTTGCGGGATAATAGAGAGATGGTGGGTAAAAGTGAGAGTGATTATGAAGGCATGCCGGAACTGGAGGAGGCTAGTGATGGAGGCAGAGTGGAATATGCTGTTGGCGAGCTATTGGTTACGAAGCTAGCTCTTAACACTCAAATCAAGACGGTTGACTTGGAGCAGCAAAGAGAAAATATTTTTCATACACGGTGCCACACCAATAATAAGGTATGTAGCATGATCATTGACGGTGGGAGTTGTACGAATGTGGCTAGCACTAATCTGGTGGAAAAATTGGGATTAACTATGCTTAAACACCCTAGGCCCTATAGGTTACAGTGGTTGAATAATGTGGAGAAGTTAAGGTGAATAGAAGGATGTTGATAAATTTTTCAATTGGTAGTTATCATGACGTAGTATTGTGTGACGCAGTACCTATGCATGTGAGTCCTATCTTGTTGGGGAGATCATGGCAATACGATAGGAAGGCGATACATGATGGGTATAAAAATAGGCACAGCTTTGTTAAGGGTGGAAAGTCTATTACACTTACACCATTAACACCGACAAAGTGTATGAAAACCAAATCAAACTGAAAAATGAGGAAGAAAAGAGAAGGAAAAATTTAGAGGAAAAGAGTGAAAACAGTAAGCAAGAGAGAAAATAGTGAGGTGGCTAAAAGAGAAAAAAAAAAAAAAGAATAGTCACATGAGAGAAAAGAAAAGGGGTCTTCTAAGGGGAGAGAAAAGCCGATAGCATTTTTTTTTGCAAAATGGAGTGAGTTGAAAAGAGCGATAGTGAAGAGACAACAAATGATTTTGTTGATGTACAAGGAGCCCCTCCTCAATTTTGAGGAATCTAACCCACTCCTTCCTAGCTTGGCTATTTCTTTATTGCAGGAATTTGGAGATGTATTCCCGGAGGACGTGCATAGTGGGTTGCCGCCCATTTGAGGCATTAAACACCAAATTGACTTCGTACCCGACGTAGTAATTCCAAATCGACCAGCTTACCGAAGTAATCCTGAGGAGACAAAGGAACTTCGAAGGCAAGTGGATGAGTTGATGAACAAGGGGTATGTGAGGGAGAGCATGAGTCCATGTGCTGTGCCAATCCTACTTGTGCCAAAGAAGGATGGAACTTGGAGAATGTGCGTGGATTACAGGGCCATCAATAACATAACAGTAAAATATCGTCATCCTATTCCTAGGTTAGATGATATGTTGGACGAATTATTTGGTGCATGCATATTTAGCAAAATTGATCTTAAGAGTGGTTACCATCAAATTCGAATGAGGGAAGGTGGGGAGTGGAAAACCGCATTTAAAACTAAATATGGTTTGTATGAATGGTTGGTCATGTCGTTTGGACTCACTAATGCACCGAGCACTTTTATGCGTTTAATGAACCATGTTTTGAGTGCATTTATAGGCAAGTTTGTTGTTTTTTACTTTGATGACATTTTAATCTATAGTAAGGACCTCAATGAACATATTGAACATTTGCGGAGTGTGCTAGTAGTTTTAAGAAAAGAACAACTTTTTGCTAACGTTAAAAAGTGCACATTTTGTATAGAAAAAGTTGTATTTCTTGGATATGGGTCAGTGCTAAGGGAATTGAGGTAGATAAAGAGAAAATAAAAGCTATTAAAGAATGACCAACACCTAAAAGTATAACAGATGTAATAAGTTTTCATGGTTTGACTAGCTTTTATTAGGGGTGGGCAAAACCTGGCCGAACACGCCAATATCGCTCAAACCGAACCAACCCGATCGGTTTGGGTCGGTTTGTTTGTTGTTTTTACACGGTTGGGTGGGTTGGTTGTGTAGGCGGGTTGGGTTATGGGTTAACTCATGAAAACGAAATAAACCAACATAATCCAACCCGACTATATTTATGAACTTTACAAGTGTTATGATGGTGTTTGGACGAAATTGAGTCACTCTGTTTCTTCACATAACCTCCAAGAGATACAATATTCAGAAAAATCTAGATTAAAATGTCATTTTTGTTGGGAAAATTTTGTGCAATAGTTGAAAAATTTGAGGAAACCATACACAAATTATATACAACTAATTAACTAGGTTCTATATACGCAAACGCAATACACAAGAAGTCTTGAATATGGCACAAAACATGGAAACTCCTAGAATAATATTATAAGACTTGGACAGAATGTATTTTATGAAAAATAGTATAAGTAAATACACATTTAACACAAAAATATTTTAATTACCAAAAACAGTTCTTGACTACATATAATTTAATATCAATCTGTCCATGTAACATTTTCGGGCATGGAGTGCCAAAATAATTCAGATCTTTTAGTCATTACAACTATAAAGACCTAATATTATATAAAAGTCAATTACAAAATCCACCCAACCCGACCCGCCTACTATAATCTTTGTTGATAAGTTGTCCCAAACTGACCACCCAACCCAACTTGACTGATACTTGATTGGATTAGGTTGAGTTTCAACCTTTACAGGGGTTGGGTTGGGTTAAATTATAACCAAACCGATCATGTTGGGTTAGGTTTGGGTTGAGGCATAACCCAACCCAACCCAACCCATGCCCACCCCTAGCTTTTATAGGCGATTTGTAAGAGATTTTAGCACACTTGGCACACCACTTACTGAAGTTGTTAAAAAGAGTGTATGTTTTAAATGTGGCAATGAACAAGAGCATGCATTCAACACTATTAAGGATATGTTGTGTGAAGCACCGGTTTTAGCATTACCTAATTTTGACAAAACTTTCGAGATTGAGTGTGATGCATCAGGTATAGGCATTTGAGCAGTTTTGATGCAAGATAGGATGTCGATAGCTTATTTTAGTGAGAAGCTAAGCGGAGCAACGCTCAACTATTCTACATATGACAAAGAGCTTTATTCATTTGTTTGAGTTTTGGAGACATGGAAGCATTACTTGTGGCCGAAGGAGTTCATTATTCACACTGATCATGAGTCATTGAAACATTTGCAGAGTCAAGGTAAGCTGAACAAAAGGCATGCTAGATGGATGGAATTTATTAAGACATTTCCCTATGTCATTTAGTACAAACAAGATAAGGAAAATGTGGTGGCGGATGCGTTGTCCCAAAGATATGTGCTTCTTACTTCTTTAAGTGCGAAGTTGCTTAGTTTTGAGTACATTAAGGACATGTATGTGAATGGCTTAGATTTTTCCAGCATATATGAATCATGTAATAAAGGTTCGGTAGACAAATTATTTAAGCATGAGGGTTATTTGTTTCGGGAAAATAAACTATGTGTTCGTAATTGTTCTATGCATGAATTGTTGGTTAGAGAAGCACACAGTGAGGGATTAATTGGTCACTTTGGGGTTGCAAAAACTTTAGAGATGTTAAAGGAACATTTTTATTGGTCTAAAATGAGGATTGATGTGGAACGAACTTGTGATCGATGTATAACTTGTAAACAGGCTAAGTCTAAGGTTCTACCTCACGGATTGTATACTCCTTTACCCGTTCATAGTGAACCTTGGGTTGATATCTCCATGTATTTTGTTTTAGGTTTACCTAGGACTAAAAGGGGTTGAAATTCAATATGTGTAGTAGTCGATATGTTTCTAAGATGACGCATTTTATTCCATGTCATAAAATCGATGATGCTAATAACATAGCTGATTTGTTCCTTAAGGAAATAGTGCGTTTACACGGGGTTCCTAAAAGTATAATGTCGGATAGAGATGTTAAATTTCTTAATCACTTTTCGCCGATTTTGTGGGGTAAGTTAGACACAAAATTGCTATTTTCTACTACATGTCACCCACAAATAGATGGGCAAACCGAAGTAATCAATAGGACTATGATTCAATTGTTGCGCACTATGGTTAATAAAAATTTGAAAAGTTGGGAAGAATGCCCACCTTTCATTGAGTTTGCATACAATACGGCTATACATTCTACTACTTCATGTTCATCATTTGAAATTATTTATGGTTTTAATTCACTAACACTATTGTATTTAGTTCATTTACCTGTGAATGAACATGGAAGTTTAGATGGGAAAAAGAAGGTTGAGATGGTAAAGTCACTCCATGAGAAGGTGAGATTGCAGATTGAAAACAAAAACAAGCATTATGCGTCACGAGCTAACAAGAGCCGGAAGAGCGTTTCATTTGAACCCGATAATTTGGTTTGTGTACATTTGAGAAATGAACGTTTTCCAGAGCAAAGGAAATCGAAGTTGCAGCCACGGGGAGATGGGTCATTTCAAGTTCTCGAGAAAATCAATGACAATGCATATAAGCTGGATCTTCCTGGTGAGTATAATGTTTCGGCTACTTTTAATGTATCTGATCTCTCTCTCTCTTTGATGCAGGTATAGATTTGAGGACGAATCCTTTTGAAGAGGGATGGGATGATGTGAGCATTAGTCAAGTGCTTCAAAATCAAGCCGAGGAAAAGATTTGTTGATTATCGAGGGAGGTCCGATGACACGGTCGAGAGCAAATCGGGTGAAAGAGGCGCTGGGATTGCTTGTTCAAACTATGGTGGACGAAATGTCGAAGTTAACAAGCCAAGGAACAAGTCTCATGTTGGGTGGGCTCGGAAGAAGAAACCAAATTGATCAACTTGGCTCAAGCAGCGAATGAGCAGCGCGGATGAAAACGTGCATAACTTTTAGCTCGGGTGTCGAATTTTCGTCTATGAGTACAATCCAAAAATGGCACGAAATTCTGCACAAGACAAAAATGGGAGTCAAATTTATTACCATACAACCGCATACTAGAAAACACCATGCGGCTGCATAGAGTCATGCAGGGAATTCCAGGATCAGATGAACCATGTGACCGCATCCAATTCTACCATGCGGTCACATAGGCCAAAAAAGGAGGTGATATTTTTCCTTTTTCGCGGATTTCCTAATTGCAATAGAATTATATTCTTACCATAATTTTGTAATCTTTGGAATATTATGCATGGTTTTAGCTTGATTTTAGGGCTAGTATAAATATGATTTTTCATTCTTCATTGGAACACAACACATTATTGAGAATTATTTTGTGAGGCAAATTTGTTTTCAATCCATTGTTCTTCGTCGGACAATTTGCGAACTTATCAAGAATCGTTCTTGTGGTGTTCAAATCAACCGGGTGAGATTCCCAAATAATCAATCAGAAGGGTCAACATTCGATTACGTTTTGTTGGTTTTTTTGATTCATTATTTTTCGAATCAAATCCAAAACTTTGGTTCTTTGGCTTTCTTGGGTTCTATTTTAATCTATTTGTGAGTTTCGTAGTTCTTCGCTACGTGGGTTCACATCAGCAACCAATCAAGACTTAAGTCATTCGGACAAGTTCCCAGCTCAGTTTCATTGTTGACAATACAAGAATATGAAAGATGCATGCCCATCATTTCATATAAAAAGGAGGACAGTATCCTTAGGGAAAGGGAGAGGAGAAAAGCCCAACAACTTCATATTTCAAATATCTTCTCTAATAAAAACACTTGTAATTTGTAAGTAATTATCAATAAAAATTCTTATTTACACTTGAAGTTGGCTTGAATTTTATTTATACAATTTTCGACATCAACATGATTCATGATTTGAATGCATGATCTCATTTTGTTTGGAAGGAGATTCAAAGCCAAACACTTTCATTTAGAGGTGAGTAGGGTCAGATTCAATCTAGATATCATTAGAAACGAAATCGTTGATATTTGACAATCTGAAATGGATTACATTCATATTAAATTCTTCTTCTGGGTTTGAAGCACTAAATTCACTTCAAAAATTACTATTGCAAGGTTCATTTTAGACACGTGGTATTTCATGCAATCAATCACATTTGCTTATTTCTTGTTGTTCATCTTTAATAATCAGCACTTCGAAAATTATTGACATACCTTATCACAGATGAAGTAATCTCCTTTAAACTTCTTGTTCGTACGAAATCCACAAGTGTATGTAATAGTTAATAAGTAATACTATGATGAGAAGAGTATCATTTCACAAGAAATAAACTTTAAATTAAATTGTATCAACTATTTATTGAACTCAAATGTAATCGCGACAAAAAAAGATTTATTGTCTTATATCTAAATTAATCTATTAATTAACTAAGATGATTTTAAACTAAAATATGGGATGTATGTATTGAAATTTCGAATTCACCTATTATTATTCTATTTCTAATTGTTGACATACGTAATTTAGTGTGATTTGTGTATTCATGACAATCGATAATCCAATTTTATTTAACTATCTACCCCGAGGTAAGTTAAACTTATTCTAAACACGACCCCGTTCATACTACTATTCTGAATTCATACGTAAAGTAACACATTCAATTATACTATTATCTATATAACTATACATATCATACATGTTATTTTTAACATTTATTACCAGTATGTTGAAATTAAAAAGTTTTAACCTATTGTGAATCTAGCAAAATTACAGCAAGCAATTAATTAACCAATGATTATCAAACAATGATTCAAGAAAATATATGTTACCCCTCGATTTCGAGGTCTAAAGAGGCGAAGCCACGTGGCACGCCACGTGGGCAGAACGGTCAACGAGAGGTCAAGAGGAGGGCCAACAGATCAGAAGTGCCAATGAAGAAATAGGTCGAGGTTCTTAGCCCAGTATCAGAGGCTCTACCTGAAGCACCTCCTCAAAGACGAGACACAACCCAACCCGAGGTTCTTTCAGGCTCGTCCGAAGTTCATGAAATCGACGCTGCCTCACAACAGATTCGGAGATCTTTTTGGATTGATTGATGTGACGTCTGCAGTAAAGTGTGTAGTTTTAATCAATGTCAGCTTACTACTAGAACGGCTGACCTTTAGTCAAACATTAAATGTAATGAGTGGACATTGATGTGAAGCTTCGGTTTAGGGGATGTCGCCACGTGGACTTGATCCGACGATCATCATGTCGGCTAGAACAGTATAAATAGCACTCTCTGTATAGAAAAAGGGGACGATTGATTGATACAAAGAATAGAAAAACACACATTCATACAAACACTTGAACCCTTATTGAAAAGGAGAGAACTCATATACTCATCATATTTATCCTTCCACATATTTCATTATCATTTTATTCAAAGGAGATCATTGATAGTGTGATTGTCCTCTAATTATATCGCCGGAATCATTTTGTCTCTTGCCTGAAAGTGCCTCCCCACGTTCACTACAGTTGGATTATCGTTCCTATCCCGGTAAAAACGTGCTGGATCCGTACTTGACGTGTGGGCCCGACATCTGTTGAGTTCATTTTTTGGGGTCAACAACATACAAGATCAGTCGAGAATACATATTAACTAAAATACTGTCTTCAAATCAAAAACAATTATATAATAAGGTTCAACTTCATTCAACGCAAAGAAATTCTAGCCCTTGTTTGAGCCCCATTTTTTGAAAAAAAAAAATGCATTCTTGAATAGTGTTTTGACTCCATTTCAACCACACACATTTTAATAAAATAATATTACACGCAAATCCAAAACTTTTTCTTATTTTTTAACAACAAATTTTCTATCAATACACTATTCAAAAATGCATTTTTTTTTTTAACAAAAATGTGGCTCAAACAAGCCCCTAGTTTAACAAGATTTCAATGATGAAACAACAAGAAGAATGAAAAAGTATCGCTCGGAATATATAACTACAAGAAGGAGATGTAGAATCTATTTATTATTCATGACTTCAACCCTAGTCTTGATTCTTCAAGTTCTTGATGTCATTTGCCTTCAATTCTTTGCTAGATTTTTTCTTCTCTCCAAACTTATGATGAATTGCTCCTTCTTCTTCAAAGATTTTTTGATATGGATTGATCTGAGAGAGAGACCTTTATTGTTTTGTCCACGCTATGTATTTATAAATGCTTGAATTAGGTTACAAATCATGTCTAATTTAGGTTCCAAAAAGTGTTTAAATCAAATAAAGAAACTGTCTCGTTAGCCAAAATTACTACAATGCAATCACATAGTAGAAATAATTTTCTTTCGGGTTGGTCAATTTTACTCCTTGCTATAGCAAGGTTTATACCCATGGTGTTGCAAGGTTTTAATTTTTAGCATATTCCAAATTCATTTCATTTGGTCCCTATATTTCCTCATTTGTTCCGCATGGTCTTTTTTCGTGCAATTGTCATTATTTTCCTTCTAATTTCATCCAATTGACTCCATATGATCTTAAATCATCATTCCTTAGTCTAAATCGACTTTTAAATAATTATAACTTAGTCCTTGAACTTTGAAAATAATCATTTCCGCCAATTTTCGTTTATTTATTCCAAATCACATCCATCCATCGAGTTTTACATAATAAATAGTATAAACACGATATTAAGCCACAATTCATCAAAATTAAATTCAAATACCCTAATTTAACGGTCCAGGTGAGTGTATAAATTACAATTATCACTTCTTTTTGAAAATTCCACATTTGGTTCCAACTTAGATCCTTTGCCACTAGAAGCTGCAGGCTTCTTCTCGTAGGTCTTAGAAATTTGGTAGTGTTCCAAAATATTTCCTTTATCTGAAATTGGATTGAACCCTTCTTTTTAGAACTTCTGTTGTCTTTGTCAATTCGTGGACAAAAATCAGTTCTTCAATGTTTATTTCATTTGACTTGTCTTTAAAGTAAATTTTGAAATCCTTTCACGTTGGAGGTAGTCTCTCAATTATAGCAGCCACTTGAAAAAATTCACTTAAAATTATCCCCTCAGTATGAACCTCGTGTAAAATCACTTTGAGTTCCTTAATTGATCACATTTTTCAAATCAACCATCTTATAATCTAGGAAGCAGTCAACATTGAATTTATTAGTGTCAACATCCTCAATTTTATATTTTTTTTATCTAAAAACTCCAACAACTCCTTAGCCATTTTTATTGTACTATACACGTTGTATAATGAGTCAGCTAAATTGTTCATGAAATAATATGAATATTTGTCTCACGCTCTTTTAGTTTCAAAAAATCTTCAATCAAGAACAACTTGTAAGATTCAAGGTATGAGATAAAACATTTTCTGTTGTCACATTTTGAAATTCAAACCATTGAATTTTTCCATTTTTCCTCATGATTAATCGGAACAATTACAGTAGGGCCAGTTGTTTGAGCCACTATCTTGGTCATAGCACGACTTCACAATTTGAGCCACAATATGGTCATGATAGTGCTTTACAATTGCCAAATCTAACCACACGTATGTTTTTTTCGAATTTTTTTTGAGATTGTTAGACTAAATAAATTTAGAATATAATAAAATATATATAATGAAAAAAGACAATAGGAAATTAACAACTTTGGAGGAAAAGTTTTTTAAATCATTGAGAGAACAATTTAGCAAACTGGGGCATGTGTAAACATAGTATCCTTAAAAAATATTCACTCCTTTAAAGTAAGTACTTGAGGTTTCATTGAGTGTTTATCTACCAAAATACAACGAAGAAAACTGTGAAAATAGAGAACTGGATTTCTACACCGACGAACTGAATTTGTATCTTAACACGACAACTAAGACTGTGATTAAGCACTACAATAGATTTTTGATTTCATGATAAGATATTTTGCGACATAAAAAAAGTTATCGTAATAAGGGATTTAGCATGCAACATTTTTAAAGTTTGTCGCAAAGATTTTACGAAAACAATAAGTACCAAAAAAAAAAGGTGACATGAAAGGTCACGTCACCGTAAAATGTCAAAAGGCACAACAAATAATAAAGATTATTGCCGAAAATATGATGGAAATCATGGTCCATTAAATCATAAATTCAATTAAATACGATAATTTATGATCCATTTAATAGGATTTATGATATCTGAATATTTAGATTGATGTTTAACATCACTGGTGGTAGACAATAATATTTATAAAGATGTCACCCTTATTTCACCTGTGGTTTTTAAAACAATTATAGGTGACATCATTTATGTCACTAAATTATAGGTTCATTTAAATACAAGAATTTATAATCCATTTAATAGGACGTATGATATGTAGATACTTAAACCGATGTTAAACACCATTGATACTAGACAGCAATATTAATAAAAATGATACCCTTATTTCACTAATGGTGTTTAACACAAGAATAGGTAGCAGCATTTATGTCATTAAATAATAGGTGCATTTATGTCATTAAATAATAGGTTCAATTAAATACAAGAATTTATGATCCATTTAATATAATCTATGATGAGTTGGATACTTAGACTATTGTTTAACTCCACTAATGCTAGACAATAATATTCATAAAGATCACGTCACCTTTTTTCATCGGTGGTGTTTGACACGGGTACAAGTGACAACATTAAATCATAGGTTCAATTAAATACAAGAATTTATTAACAATTTAATAGGACCTCTGATATGTGGATGCTTAGACTGTTGTTTATCATCACTGGTGCTAGATAGCAATATTCATAAAGATATCACCTTTATTTCACTAGTGGTGTTTAACACGAGTATATGTGGCAACATTTATGTCATTAGATAATGAGTTCAATTAAATACAGGAATTTATAATTCATTTAATAGGATTTATGACGTGTGGACACTTAGACTAATATTTAACACCACCGGTGCTAGACATCAATATTTATAAAGATGCCACCCTTATTTCATTAATTGTGTATAACACGAGTATAGGTGACAACATTTATGTAATTAAAACCTACGTTGAATTAAATACAAGAATTTATGATCCATTTAGGCTCCGTTTGGGAGCTATTCTTTCTTCAAATAATACATTTTTTCTTTCACATCAAGTGGGGTCCATGGTTGGAAAGAGACTCAAAAAAGGTGTGATTTGACACAAAGAATGCATTTTTTTGTAGAAAAATGGTTACCAAACGGAGGCTTAATAGGATACATGATGTGTGTATTTTAATTGAGTTAAACTGTTTAAATAAAAAATTTACATCAATGCATAACTCTTTGTTTACTTTCATCAAATAGGAGTTAGAAAAATTTAATTAAGTTTTAAAGTATAGTTCTCGTGGGAATGATAATCCGGACTCAAAAGGTCACTATATTACTTGTAACGATATCGTACACTTGTGATAGAAAAAACGCAACACTGGTGTATATATATTCCTATTGAAACCGCACATGAGATAAGTCTTTCTTGTTTCATTGAACTAGTAGTGCCCTCGAACAGATAGACATGATGTTTGGAGTACCAAATGAGATTAGCTATTTTCCTAACATGGCAGTCTTCTCTTTCTTGTCATTTTTCTCTAGAAAATTCTAGTCTCCCCGACACTGCAATCTGTCTCATCTCATCTGTATATGCAATCAGTTTCGTTCTTCTATTTCTATCACAGCCATCTAAACTAATTAGTATTAATACTTTGGCCATACTAGTGTCTCACTCTATTGCTAGTCTTTGTAATCATCTATCCTAATTATTTACATTTTTACTTTTAATCAAATCCATTTATGTTTGTAATGTATGAGATCTTGTATATTGGACGTTGAGATTTTTAATTTTTTTTTTTTTTTTTCGATATTGAAATCAAATCCTACATGACAGTCTCTCAATCAACTTCACAAAAATCTACAATAGTGAGTTTGCCCAGTCTTTGCACAAAGGGAAATGCACATTTTTAAGAGATTCGATGTTAGAGTTAAATAGAATTTACACTAAGGGTCCGTTTGGTTGCAATAATGGAATTGGGTGGAAAGAAAATGAATTTCAGGAAATTAAATTGCCTAAAACTTGTTTTATTGGGAATTGTCAATTAATTATTTTTTATTGATATAATTTTCAACCTGAAAAATATTGAAATTTTAGATCTTTTGATGTTCATTTGGCTTTATTTTCCATAAAATTGTCCATTAAAGGAATATAATTTGTTACAATTGGGGATATAATTTGTTTCCATTGCCAAAGAAAAGTTTTTCCCAACAAAGCCATGGGAAAAACTTTTCCTCAAAAACCAAGAAAATGTGGAAAACCAATTACATGGAAAATTTAGTCAATCAAACATGTAAAAAAGTGAAAATGAAATTTAATTTCCATCTTTGATAAAAAAGAAAGCCAAATCAGACAAGGCCTAATACTACTCAAACAGGGCTATTGACGAGGGCTGAGGTTAGTGATGACAAAAAAATTTGCCTCACCCTGCCCCGACTGGTTGGCGGGGCCAGGGGCAGGGATTGCAGCCTGTCTCAAGTCTCGAGGCGGGGTGAAGAATAAAAAAAAAAATTTGTTAACTACAAATGTTTAATTTTGGACATTGTTTGTTTTGTGTGCCTGCTTTGGTTATTGATGCAGTTAGTTTGAGCATTATTTACTTTGGATTTTAAAATTTAAAATTTGTATTTTAACTGAGATTTTTTGAAAAAAAAAGGGAGCAGGAAACGGGACAGGCCCACGCCCCTCCACGAGCCCCGCCCGTCTAAGGCGGGGCGGGGGAGTGGCAGGGCGTCCCCGCTGCCATTTCTAGCTGAGGTAGGTTCACCTCAGCCCTTGATTTGAGCAGAAAAACTCTAGAATTTAAAATAAAAGAAAGAAAGAATTTTGACTTAATTACAATTTATTGATTATTGAAATATCCCACCTCGAACCCGCCTTGTTGCCATCTCTAGTTGAGGTAGATTCACCTCAACCCTTGATTTGAGTAGAAAAGCTCGAGAATTTAAAATAAAAGAAAGAAAGAATTTTGATTTAATTATAAATTATTGATTACTGAAATATCCGTGGTTGCTTTGCATTTATAGATAATGACTTAGTCTTGCCTTAGCTTGATGTGACGTTTATTGAAAGTATGCCTTTTTAGACTGCTTAGGACTTCTTGTCAGAATTAAACCGACTTATGTGAGTTTACGATGCTTTCCTCCTTGGGGATGAAATGCAAATCAAGTTGGATATGGTGGGTTTGCCTTCTAGATTAGTCCTACTTTCTTGCATATTGAATGAACTTCTTTCATGAACTTGATTTCTAGATATTAACATCTTGAGGTCGACCATCTCCCGTGGGATGATCCCGGCCATACTTTGGTAAGAGCTGATCACTCCATGCTATTCTGGGCCATCTCTTTAAGTCATGATCTCGGCCTTAGCCACTTTATGACTCGGTTAGTTGATATTCTAACATTTATTCTCGTGTCATCTCATTTTGATCCAAATATCATGTCAATTTTGGTTTTAGTAATCTCTTATTGAAAATTTTGTAATAATATAATCGAGATGCAAATAAATAACTTTAAAAGGTAAATAATAAACAATAACTACGTAATCAAACTATTATAAGAACATTCACAAAAATAAATATTACAACATACACCACCTTTGGTTGGAGACTTGAAGTAGGAGATTGAAATGAAAAATGAAAAATAAAACTTTATTTTACTGAAAAAAATTGTGTATCTTTTCCATTAAGAATTTCTAGCTGAATCATATGTTAATGGTTAGAATTATTCCATTTGTACAGAATTTTTTTTTACAAAAAACGTACAGATACTCATAGTGGGTGGGCCCCACAGTGTATTTAAAAAAAATATAAAATGTGTGGGACCCACATGTTGTGTGTGTTCTGTAAAATTTCTGTTGGTTTTGCTTCTGTACATGAAGCATTTCTCTAATGGTTATTGCTTCTTCTTATACTTCTCATATACAGACAAAATAAATGATGTAATTAACTTTTTATAATTTATTCACATAATCGACTTTTTAAGTTAGTAGAAATATTGGGCTGCCCTAATTTGATTTTACTGTTGTGGGCATGAGCTAACGGCATAATGCTACAGGTGAGGTTAGTACTTAGCCACCCTACCAAAAGAAATGCCAAATTCCATTGGGAAACGCTTTTCTGTCAACATTGCAATACGACAAAATATATTATGGACCATTTTTTTAATTTTATTAATTGGTTGGTCCTTTATAGAAAATATAATTATCATCAAGCCCTTATTTGCAAACAATTCCTTTTTGTTGTTTCTGTGTGAGGCACACTCAGATGGTGACTATAAAGATTCCAATTTTTGTTCACCTATTTCCCCAGTGAGCGGCCTTGGCTTTTCCTTTATCACAAATCTTAAAACCTTCTTATTTCTCCCCCTCCCTCTTAACACCCCAATACTCTCCCCCTCTATTTCTAGTCTACTATATCAACTCCAAGAACACAAAAAATACCTCATGCAATGGCTATTAATAGTCCAATAATGAGCGAGGCATCCGTGTCTCAGTCTAAAAATGCACGGAACGGTGATTTGCTAAAGAAATCTCTTGTGTTTGATGCCTCTGTGCTACAACATGAGTCTAATATACCTTCGCAGTTCATATGGCCAGATCATGAAAAGCCTTGTGCCAACCCGCCGGAACTTTATGTTCCACTAATTGACTTGGACGGCTTCCTCTCCGAGGACACCATGGCCACCGTGGAAGCATCCAAGCTAGTCGGGGAAGCATGTCGAAAGCACGGTTTCTTTCTAGTAGTGAATCATGGTGTCGATGCAAAACTCATATCAGATGCTCATCTTTACATGGACCAATTCTTTGATCAACCTCTTCATGAGAAGCAAAAAGCTCAGAGAAAACTTGGTGAACATTGTGGATATGCTAGCAGTTTTACAGGGAGATTCTCTTCCAAACTACCATGGAAGGAAACTCTTTCTTTTCGATACTCTGCAGAAAAGAGCTCTTCTCACGTTGTCGAAGATTATTTCAACAAGACATTAGGCGAAGATTTCGTGCATTTAGGGTACGAAAACCTTACCATTTGAATTCATTTCTTGTTTAGAAACAAAGAAAGTGCATGAATTCCTTTTCCCAACATAATATTGATGTTCCCTCCAGCTTAAGTTTTTAAATGATGTGTTTAAACATTTACCGAATAGCATTCATATTCGATTCTAAACTGCTTCGCACATGTGCAGGAAAGTTTACCAAGAATACTGCAATGCGATGAGCAAATTATCTCTAGGGATCATGGAACTTTTGGGGATGAGCCTTGGTGTGAACCAAAGCCATTTTAAAGAGTTTTTCGAAGAAAATGAATCGATAATGAGATTGAACTATTATCCACCGTGCCAGAAACCAGACCTTACCTTAGGCACAGGACCTCATTGTGACCCCACATCCTTAACCATCCTCCATCAAGACACGGTAGGTGGCCTTCAAGTTTTTGTCGAAAATGAATGGAAATTCATCGCTCCAAACTTTAACGCTTTCGTTGTCAACATAGGAGACACTTTCATGGTAAGTATTTGTTTGGTACACTGTACTAAACAAAATTCTTCTTAATTTATAATATTGACCCGTACTAGACAGTAGATCTTTGAAGTATTGAAAAGCTTAAGTAATTAATTGGGTTTATTTTTAATATTTTTTTGCAGGCACTATCAAATGGAAGATACAAAAGTTGCTTGCACAGAGCAGTGGTAAACAACAAAATTCCTAGGAAATCTCTTGCTTTTTTTCTTTGTCCCAAGAAGGATAAGGTGGTGTGCCCACCAACTGAATTGGTGGACTCCAATAACCCTAGAATATATCCAGATTTCACATGGCCAGCCCTCCTTGAGTTTACACAGAAGCATTACAGAGCTGACATGAATACCCTCCAAACTTTCTCAAACTGGCTTCAACTGAAAACATCTGAAAGTATAGTGTCCTGAATTTAACCTAGTTTTCGACTTCGTCCATGTTACCCTAATTATTCCTCTCTAAGAAAACTACTGGAGGAGGAAAGTTATGGAAGATCGAAATGAATTTTGGAGAAATAAATTCAGGGCACTAGCTACTGTTTACTTATCTTGATCAATCTGTTAAAGCAAATTTATGAATTATAGGTTTATGATGAATAAAAGAACAGATTTTTACTATTTCTTATACTAGGCAATTTTTTAATTTCATTTTGAGCACTTGGTACAATTATCATGTCAATATCTTTAAATATATCTTTTTCTCATAATTGCAGAATATATAATCAATATGGTATCCAAGGTAGATGCCTCAGTAAATTTTTCCTAACTTTTCTACTGTTTCAATTGTTGGAGTACTTTTACTTTTACTTTTTGCCACAGTATCATAAAATTTGTCATTTTTGTTTGGTATATATATGCCACACGCAGGGGCGGAGGGGAGGGGGGTCCTGGGGGGGGTCCAGGACCCCCCCAATTTTTTTAAAAAAAAAAAAAATTTTAGTTTTTTTTTTAATTTTTTGGCCTCAAATTTTTTTTTTTTTTATTTCATAATCCATCCCATTAAGTTGTTTGTGAAGTTGTATTGTTTATCAATTATGAGTGAAAGAGTTTCCTCAATCCTCAGGCTCAGTGATGGAGAAGTATTTCAAAAGATTAGTAGTTTCTTTTATATGTTTCTTGATTTTTTTGTGAAGTCTTCGTACATTAATTTATATTCATTTGTTTCATTTCTCCATCACAAAGTACCAACTTTCCTCATTTTAACAGATAATGTTTCAAAAAAAAATTTCGGGGGCGCTACCCCCGTGAGCCCCCGCCCCTTCAACTCCGGGACCCCCCTAGTTTGAAGGGCTGGCTCCGCCCCTGGCCACACGTGATATTAAGAGGGTGTTTGGTGGAGATTGAAATTACATTTTTAATAGATTGTGATAGAAGTTTTTGAAACGTGTGGTTGAAAAGTTGTGGGACCCATGAAAGATGTGGTTAATATTGATTGTTTGACTTTGACTTCAATTAAAATCAGATTTTAATTCAAAACAAACATGTTCTAACTTTTAACCCCTCGCAGTATTATCTAAATCGAGCAATTCTTTGAGTTTCATACAAATATTGATTATTATGACGAGACTGTATTCTGATATTGATTATTCGAATAAACTATTAAGGGTTTTGATAAAATCCAAAGGGAAATTAATTAAATAATGAATGATTGAAAAGAATAGGAGATAGAATCCATAGAGGATTTCATAAAGAATTGTGTTGTCATTATTATCGTCATTTTATTATATATCTGGAGATTTGGAAGTTTGTGACAATAGAGAATGCCAAGAAACACTTGCGACATTGTCCTTGTGTTTGTCTTTGCATGCCACAACATTCTTCCTATGATATTATATTTCACTAACTACCAAAACTATTTTAATTGCAAGTCCCCATGTAAAATAAAATAAATATACATATACACTTGTGCATTTGTGTGTGCATGCTTATCACTCCTGTCACTATTCTTGGCATTTATTTCAAAATTTAGAGGAAAGCTGAATGTACAGGGGTTCTCACAGAACCCCACAGAACACTAATAAAGGGTGGGTCCCACACGAGACCCACTCCAATAAAAAGGAGAAAAAAACTTAAACCCTTTTCCCTTCCCCTTCCTTTGTGAGTGTTCTGTGAGGGTTCTGTAAGAACCCCCGTACACTTAGCTTTCGTCCAAAATTTATCCTCAATTTAATGAGATTTTCAATTTGGGAGTGCCTACAAGCTAGAAGAATTCATTCGTAGATAATTCAAAATTTTATTCGATTCATCATCAATGACGAAGCTAGAATTTTTATTCGGGGGGCAGGGGGGCGATTGCACCCCCTGCTTCCCATGTGGCTCTAACGCTGAGTATCACTGCTATATTAAATACACCAAATTATGTAATCTCAATAAAGGTAGAATTGATTATATAATCGACAAGCTTGTCAAAGACAAATTCATCCACAAGACTCCAATGATATTTAATATTTGAATAATCTTTTAAAGGGGTCACAAGAGTAAATTTACAAATACAGGCTACTATTTTATGATTTAGGATTGATCAAGACATGAAGAATATATGAAAAGGAAAATTTTACATTTAAAGCAAAACGAGATTTAAATCAAAAGGTGACAACATGTATTGGATTGTCAGATCATACATAGCTTGGTCTAGCCTGGTCCGATCGAGCCTATATTCTTTATTAAAACAAATTTAGCATCTATTTGATTTTGCTATAAATTAAATTTTTAGTAAATTTGATAAAAGTTATAAAATATATTTTGAAACAATTGATAAAAGTTGTGGATATATAAATATACGATTAAAATCAAATGTAAATTTTTCGAAGGGATATTAGCACAAAACGTCCCTATGTTTGGAGTTCAATGTGCAAAACTTCTCAACGTTTCAATTTTTTGCATTTTCACTCATATTTCCACGTTTCATTGTGGAAATCGTTCTTTTCATACATTTTCTCAATAAAATGACATTTATACCCTCCTATTTAAATAAAACAAAAATAAAAGAAAAATAAAGAATAAATTGCAACCATACTACCAACTTTTTCAATAAAATACAAATAAATCCCAAATAAATAATAATAATAAAAAAAACATCCCCTTTATCTCCACTTTCACTCGCTGTACACACCACCCAACCGTCACCTTAGCCACCAGAAACCACAACCACCATATAGCCTTCCATCCCGTCGCAAAGGCATAGTCGGGAGGAGGCGCTACAGAAGCGTATGTGAAGCAAGCCAAGGCCGGCATCTCTTTTCCAATCTGAGAAAAGAATCGAAAAATGAAAATTTCACAAAAATTAGAATTATTTTCAGGATTTTTTAATAATGATTTTGTAACGGCAAAGGCGTAGCCATCCCTTTTCCCAAAAATCCCCATGCCTAACTTTCAGAAGAAGATAATTTCAACATCACAAATTGAAAAAAAATGTATGAAAAATGAATCAGTAACAACTCTAAATCCCTCTATCGCACCCCCACCATGGTGGTTTCCGGCAGGGGCGGAGCCAGCCCATTGAAGTAGGGGGGATCCTAGAGTTGAAGGCTGCCCCCGAAAATTTTTTTTTGAATGGGAGTTGTTGATCTATCAAGTATCTATATTTGAATAACTCGGCTTTTTATATCAAAACAATTTATTTTAGTTGAACGACAAAGCCGAAACTGGACACCTACATTTGAAAAAAATTGTCAAAAATACAAAAAATCAAGGATTCAGTCCTGAACACCTACATTTGAAGCAATCCGGTGCTAAAAATAATCACATACATAGAACAAAGTAGTGTTTTCGGCGAGTGAAAGTGGAGAGAAAGGGGATGATTTTTTTATTATTATTATTTATTTGTGATTTATTTGTATTTTATTGAAAATTTTGATAGTACGGTTGCAATTTATTCTTTTCTTTTCTTTTTGCTTTATTTAAATAGGAGGATATAATTGTCATCTTACTGAGAAATGTATGAAAATGACAATTTCTACAATAAAACGTGCAAATATGGGTGAAAATGTAAAAAATTGAAACGCTGAGACGTTTTGCACATTAAACTCCAAACGCATGGACGTTTTGTGCTAATAACCCATTTTTCAAATATCGTTTTATCAATTCTTTTAATTATATCAAAGTTCGCGCATAGAATTTTGGAAAAATTAACTCAAACACTACCTTTAGCCCCTGTTTGGTAACCATTAAAATTTTCATTCTCATTCTTCTACTCATTTTCAACTACACATTCTTTATTAAAATAATATTTTCCATCACATCAATAATTTTTCCTTCTTTTTCAACAACACATTCTCTATCAATCTACTATTCCAAAATACATTCTTCCAAAATAATATCCATCAAACACACCCTTAAAGTTTCAATTCAAACATGATTATCTCTCTCAGGTTTGCTACACTTGCAATTTTGGTCGACAGTTTGATTTGCATTTCATGATGTGTCAGCAACTTGGCCACTTATCTGAATAACACTTTTTCCAATCAATAGCTAGATTTTTACACATCATGAAATGTTAATCAAAATGTAGAAAATGAATGTACAAGTAGTTTAATTCTCTCTCTCCTAACGCTGCTCCCACGCTCATCCCACCCTCCATTTGCAAAGATATTTTTTAGCCATATACCAACAAAAAATGGAAGTAGCCAAACTAAGCTATCTTATTAGGAGGAGCTCTACAGTTGCTCCCACATCGTCATCTGTATTGTGTCGTGACTTCTCTTTGGAGCGAAAATTTTCCATCTATGTTAGCAACAATAACATTAGATCGACTGCTCATAAAAGCATATAATGTCACATTTCTTGATAAATTGTTGCTCTTTTTTGTGATTTTTGCTTTAGTTTGATTTTTTTTCTAAGTGGTGGTGTGGTGGATTAGAAGTGAACGTGATAGCTATAGCGGTGGTTGGTTTTGAATTTGAGGTGGTGGAGTGAGTAGGGATAAAAGGGGTGAAGTGAAGATCGTGACTAGTTAAATAGATAATTTGTGACCAATAACTAATTTTTGATAACGTGTAATTTGCTACTATATTTGTAATTGTGATATGCGAATTTTATTTTTGTGGCTTTGATCTTGTGCAGTTTGTGACTAGTCTGTAATCGTGATCATAAATTATGTGTTAATGTGACCGTGGCTTGTTGAATTAAAGTATATGTTGCAAAATTTTATCTGAGGTCAGAAAATGTGACCACCTAATATTTGAAAAATATAATCATATTTTTGAACCCGAGAGTATTTGTAAGAGAGAGAAAGTGAAAGGTAAGAGAAGCAATTATTTTTAATAACTAAATGATAGTATGATACATATTAGGATATAATATTTAATAATGAAAATATCATAATATAGACTATTTTTTTCTAGATTCATTGACATCAATACCTTATAAATATATATAATATCAGAAATGATCTAATGAGCACCGGTGCTCATCTTATTCTAAACACCAATGAGTTGGCACATTAATTTATTGGTGGATTGGAACTCACAAAATCTTTATCCACCAATGAATTAATGTGCCAACTCATCGGTGCTTCGGATAAGATGAGCACCGGTGCTCATTAGATCATTTCTGTATATAATATATCAATAAGATTTATCATCTGATTTTTAAAATGTTTTTATAAATTTGTTAAATATGAAATCATATACTTGAAACATCGAATTTATGAATTTTTCCCTAGAATTTCTCACTTAAAAATTATGAATTCATAAGCCCGATAAGAGTATCTTCAAGATACTCTTAAAAATTTTTAGGTACTGTGACGTACTCTTTATCTTTAACACTTAGTTTTACTATTCTCCAAAAATATTTATTATTTTTCTCTATCTTTTATTTTTATTATCTTTTTTCTAAATTATTACTCCATCCGTTCCAATTATATAGATTGAGTTTCTTTTTTCTCTTATCCCAAGTATATAGGTATGTTTCCTAATGTAGAATATTTTATTGTGTTTCTTTACCAATATACCCTTATTAAATTTTTCCCACTTAATATGCAAACTTCTTGAATAATCCAAATACACACATTTCTCACTTCTTGAAAATATGGAACAACTCTTATTTCTTCTTCTTTTTCAAATTCTTTATTAGTTCCAACAATAATTCAGTTTTATATACCGAAAATTAGGTGTAAACTAGGAAAGATCTTAGCAAAAATTAATTTTTCAATTACATTAAAGAAGCTTTCTTAATCCGTGTGTAAAACGAAACAAGCCTATATAATTGGGACGGAGGGAGTATATTATTTTCCTACATTGAAAATTGAAATACACTAAAGTCATATAAACATTTATTGATTTCTCCTATATATTATTTAAAATAATTTTTTATATGTCAATGATTAATCAATTTAAAAGTGATTTAAATAATTTAAAAAGTAGAGTATTGAAATTCATGACTTATTAAATACAATCATCGTACATTAAGATTAGATAATAAGTTTGACTCTCTAAGAGCATCTCCAACAGACTCTTTAAACATGAGATGCTCTCTATTTTAAAGAGTCAACATGTAAAATCATGCTCCAATAGACTCTTTAAATTAAGATTTTAATTTAGAGAGTAGGTTTGACTCTCCAAATTTGGAGAGCCAAACTCACTCTCTATAATTAAATGCATTCAAAAAGTTTCAATTTTCAATGTAGAAAAGCAATAAAATAATCTATAGAAAAACTAGTTAAAATAAAAGATAAAGAAAAATAATAAATATTTTTTGGGAATAGTAAATTTAAGTGTTAAATATAAAGAGTTTGTTGGAGTACATCAAAATTTTAACTCTTTAAATTTATAGATGCTCTCCAAATGATAGAATATACTCTTTAAAAATAGAGAGTCTCTTGGAGATGCTCTAAATTTAGAGAGTCAAATACACTCTCTATTTAAAAAAATAGGGTATTTTGAAATTTATTTTTAATCATTAACTCTTTACAATAAAAATATTTTTGAATTTAAAAAATCTCTTGAAAATGTTAAAATAAAGAGTTATGCTACATGTACAAAGTTGGGTTACAAAATTGATTGACAAAATAATATTTACACCAATCATATTAAAAATAGATTTTTAAATTATTTGAAATCAACGGTCTGAATTTTGTAAACACGCTTTGTAACCCAACTTTTATAACTCAACTTTGTACAAATAGCTTTATTGTAAAATAATACATATAATTGAAAGTGAAATACGGAACATGGAATAAGGAGAATCCAAACGGCCAAAATAAGTAATGATAAAAATTGAAAGGCAGTCCCTTTCCCTTCCTTAGAGTGCTTGGAAAAGGCCCGCTTCACGTGGCAACCTGGCTCCCTCTGTGCACTCTAAACTTATTAGTATTTGTTTTTTTAAGGCTATAACACGACATTTCTTAGGATTGTGTCAGGGATTCCACCTGTCCTACACTTTTTGTTTTGTTTAAACAACTAGCTAGGGTAGGGATAACGTAAAAATGTAATTTAAATTATGGAAAATTGACGCAAATGGTTCGAATTCTTTGTCTATTTTGTGTTTCTAATTGAAACAGTTGTGCAAATGGTCCCAAACCTTTACATTTTTGGCGGAAATAATCTTTTGGGTGGATGGAAGTATTGTTGGTTTTGTGCATAGAATGCGATTGCCCTTATTTTGGTTTCTATAAGAGGTGACAATTTCGTTGAATTAAAAATAAAATAAATAAATAAATAAAAGAGACCACAACAACCACTGTTGAGTGAAATTAGTTACCACCCCCAATGAAAATAACTCAAAGGGCCAAAGCCCACAACCAAAAACTTCAAATGTCTCCAATCAGACTACTACTGACGAAACCAACACCCCCTACAAAAATCATCAGAGTTTCGTCTCAGGCACTTTGTCGAATAAATTGAGTATGCTTGGTTAGAGGAACAAACAAGCCAATAATAATGTTACTTCCCCAAATTTTCCAAATTATATGCCCACATCACCCTCTCTTATAAATATTATTTGTTATTAATGCAAAAAATAGGCTTATTGCTTTATTATCTATTGATACCTGTGAGAGAGAATCGATTACATTGATAAGTGATAATAATCTGCCATTTTGTTTTTGTTTTTGTTTTTGTTTTTTTTATCCTTTTTAGTTATCTCAAGAAAAAAAAAAATTGATTTTGGGTCTCATTTTTACGAGATAAAGCTTTGTCAATTGAGGAGCCATATGCTACCGTTGAGAAACTATGTTACAATCGAACAATTGATATAGTGACTGTTGGCCTCCAAATTTAGCGGAACCCAGTTGTCAATAGATCTCGACTTCTCACCCATTCAAGTGTATATCACATGCGCTTGGACATCAAGTTAGACTGCACAAGACTATAGCTCCGACGGAATGTGACGATCTTGTACATTTTGATGCTCAAGTTAGATGTTTAATGATATATTTGGGTGTGGTAGAGAAACGCAATGAACGACAATATGGGTGTCGGATTGAAGATAAAATTATCAATGTTGCAATTTAATATTAACCTTACCTATTGATGTCAATAGGTGTGAATATTTATAGCCAAGAAAGATGAGTTGAGATTCACTAAATACTTAACACGTGATTTCATTCCAACGACTTATTAATCAAGCTCAATATGTACTATAATCCAAAGTCGTCATAGGCCTTTGGCACCCATAACATGAACATAGGTTGAAAATTGTGACCGACAGTGTGTTGCTGCTTGCAGAGCTATCACATCAATCACTATGTACATTGTAATTTACGCTACTTTGTCGAGGTGAGGCTTGCGGCAGATACCAATTGTTTTATAAGACACAAGTGGTGGCGGTGGTGTGGCATGGTGACAATGGTATGTCATGGTAGTGGTTGTGTGGTGTGGTGTGATGGTGGTGTTGTGGGGTAGGAGGAGTGGGAGGAAGAGGAAGAGGAAGAGGAAGAGGAAGTTGACTATGTTATATATTTTTGTTTTTAATTCTTTTCTTTTTTAATATTTAATTTTTAGTTTATTTTATTTTTGACGAAATTATCCCTTCAAATAAAAAAAAACATAAAGACATGTGCAGTCCACACGCAAAACTAACAATCATTTTAGGTGGAATCTATTCAAAATGATCATTTGCGCCAAAATTAGCTATGTCAACGAGTCGAGCCGAGCCGAGCCGAGCCCGAGCCGGAAAAAAAAGTTTGGGCCGAGCCCGAGCTTTTTTTGGACCGAGCTTTTGTCGGCCCGAGCCGAGCCGAGCCCGGCCAAAAAAAAAAAGAGGCTCGGCCCGAGCTTTCTGCCCAAGCCTTAGCGGGCCGAGCCGAGCCCGGGCCGAGCCGGCTCGATTTTTTTTTTTTGTAAAATTTGCATTATTTGAAAAAAAAAAAATTGTACATTTTATGCGTGTTATAAATTAAAGAAATTATGAAATAGTTGAAAACCCTCCTCCTTTATCCGGGCTTGGGACCGGCTATAATTATGTAGGCGGAGTTAAAATTGTACACGAATTTTTTCTTGCCAACAATCCGCAGACTTTTTTTTCGACCTTTTAACCTCGACTACTTCCTCCTCTTCGATATCTTCCAAATCAATTGGAACATTTTGAGATGCATGGTCCCCCAATGGAGTACTCGAACTACCTTTAAACTAATTAATCTCATCACTAATAAAATCCATGTGTAAGTATATAGTAAAGAATATTGAAAAATTGAGTAAAAGAAATTGGAGAGTAAAATACTGAATATTGCGTAAATAAATTTGAGAGTATAATATTGAATTTGAATATTGAGTAACGAAATTTGAGAGCTCAATTGGAATTTGAATATTGCGTAAAGAAATTTGAAATAGATTGATATGAATTTGTAAAATTTTTCTCGTATTTATAGACAAAAAATATATCCGTTTTAACAATATTTAATTTATAAATTCAAATTTTTGATAAGACAATTCGATTTAAATTTTGTTGTACCGTGCACGCAATCGAAAACGTGCACGCCATCTGCTTGACTGCCTCACAAAATTGGACTGCCTGTGAGGCAGCTACAATTTTTTGTAGGCAGCTACACGTAGCTGCCTGCACAGCAGGTAGCTACGTGCAGGCAGTGAGGTTTTTTAAAAAAAATTTAATTTTTTTTTAACTTACTGGACAAGGGCCAAAAGTGGCCCGTGACACGGGCCGGCCCGTGTGGCTCGGCGAGTCACACGGGCCGGCCCGGGCTCGGCTCGGTGCCCCCAAATGGGGCTCGGCTCGAGCCTCGGCTCAGTGCGACCGAGCCCGAGCCCGGCTCGGGCTTTTCCCGAACCGAGCCCGAGCCGCCCGAGCCGCAGAGCTTTTTTGCCACCGCTAGCCAAAATACAAAGGTTTGAAACCATTTGCACCACTTTTTAAAGGTTTGAGCAAAAAAGGTTTGGGACCATTTGTGCCAAATTTCATAAATTTGTTGATTTTACAACTTATTACTTTTTTTATAACTAGGAAAGTAAAGAGATTCCTATGCTTCTTTTCGTCAATTTGATTAACTGAAATAACTAATAACAAAGATTGTGACTAGAAGGGAATGAGCTAGATGAGACAGGGTCAAGAGGCCAAGAAGGGGGAGACACTAGGGGTCTAACGTGCAAGAAGTGAATGTGGAGGGTTACAACTTGCAATTTTTTGTTGGTTAAGCTTAAGAAACACGTAAAAAGTTACTATCAAGTACATGTCCTCACCCTATAAAAAATTTTAAATTTGTTGAAGTGATCAAATTTTGGCCTTTTATATTAGAATCCCATATTGTTTGGGAAAATATAAATGATCCACTTAATAAAGTGATTGCAATCCTCTCCTAATAAGCCGATTTTATTAGGTGGAGTTAGACCTAATATTCCTAACATGCTATCAGAGCTAGGCCCAATTATGCAATATTGGGTGCCACCCAATATTGATTTGTTCACAGTTGTTTGGCATTGTCCACGCTGTGCGTGAGGGGGCGTATTAGAATCCCACATTACTTGGAAAAATATAAATGATCCATTTAATAAGGTGAGGGCAATCCTCCCCTAATAAGCCGGTTTTATTAGGTGGAGTTAAGCCCAATATTCCTAACATTTTAGCATTTGACTTGATCACGAATAAGTCATTACTTAATCGAATGTGAATGAGTTAATATTTCATTTATTAATCGAGTTTTAACTAAATTCATAATTAATATTCAAATTTCATTTTTTTTCTTACTATTGTCTATTTTTATAAATAGTAATGGCAAAATATCTTATTCCCGTCCCACCCCATCTCCCGAAAATCCCCAATTGGGCTACAGATGAGGAGAGAATCCCCTACTTGTCCCGTTGCAATCCTTAATGGTACATTGTACACATTGTACCAAACAATCCATAAACTTTTTCCGTTTATGCTTATTTCTTTCTTGAAATCAAGTACAATAAAGATTTATGCTAACCAATCAATTAAAAAAAGACATTTACACCCTCGAACCACTATCTACCATCCTTTCCTCGAGGCCAATTAAACACTTGTACACACCCACTTACCCACCACCCCCCAAAATTTTTAAAAATAAAAATTTAAAACAGTTGTCATTCTATGTGCAGCCTACTGGGCAATTTATCATGATTCTATAAAATTCGAATCTTAATATTTTGATAATTAATTAGAATTAAGAATGTGGTAAGAGACTAGTCCATAATTATTGGACACAGCAAGGCCATGAGCAACATTGAGCAGCCACACTGGATTATCGTGCCCGAAAGATTTTCTTCTATTAGGTGAGGGACCTAGCACATGACCCTCTGTGCAATATAATTTGTTTTTTAGCTTATTTTTAAAAATAATTAAATCTTTTGTTTTGAAAGAGGACAAATAATTCTTGTTTTTATTCTTTAATTGTGACATTATTGTAATTTACATTGTAATTTTCCACATTGGCAGTCTCAAACAAAAGGAAAAACAACTGGACTTGCATAATGAAATGTATCCTCTTATTTATATATGAGTCCCTCCAAAATAACACAAATCTATCTTTATCATTTTATTGATCTATCTACTAGGAACCTAGAATAACTCCATTTTTTTATCTTTTATTTTTTGAGGGTTTCGTCCCTACCAACTTTAAAAAAAAAAAAAAAAAAATCCTCATTTTTTTGCGTTTAATGGACGCTTCAATATATATATATATATATATATATATATATATATATATATATATATATATATATATATATATATATATTCTTACTAAATGATAACGTATATTTCTTGGTTATAGTAAAACAAGAATTACAAAATATAGGACATCCATTTCATAATTGAATGGTTAATATGATGTTACGTGACAAATGTGTGCTAACGAGAAAAATAGAGCATTGTTTATCTATTTTGTTTACTGAACGCTTCGATACATTAGAGTATAAAATCAATCTTGAATTTAGTATTTTAAATATGTAAAAGAAATGCATAAACTATAATGGATGATTGAATCCTTTAAGGGCAACATACTAGCTAGTTTTAACCTCGAACCTCTAGTAGGATGTCTTCTATAATAGATCCCTTTGAGTCAAGCTTAGCTAGTTGGTGAGTTCAAGATGTTGGTTGAGTTTATATTGAGTCGATGCAGATTTAATGAACTCAGAAACGCGACGAACATTTTGTGTTTCATTTTCAGATTGAATTCAGAGAACTTTTAAGAGTGTGTGTAAAAACGGGAACAAAGCTACAGAATGTGAAAAACTATATTTTAATTTTTTCTTTTTCTCTACGTCTAATTATATTGTCCCATCTTACCAAAGACATATCATAAAATTTTGTTATAACTATTAATAATATTCACAAGGTCATGTAAAAAACTTATGTTCCATTCCATTAACACGATGAAAACTTTTTCTTTTACTCGAAATAATCTTTGAAAAAATAAAATATTTCCTCTTTTTTCCCCATTTAAGCTCCAATATAATCATATGCTAAATTTGTTGTTTTATCATCGTACATAGCATTCATTATTCATTAATTTGATAGAATCCTTCTTATATTATTACATGTTAGATTAGGTCAAGTTGGCAAATTTGGCCTCATTCGAGCCATCGTTGATCATATTACTTTATGAATAATTAATTAATATTTAATTTAGTTCCATAATTACGTGCCAGGATGTACAACCACAATTATTGGTGTATTAATTTACACAAAGATCTTATTTCTTCCATTTGTTTGTCTTTTCTGTCAACACTAATAACGGATTGAGATACATGTGAATATATATATACAGAAATGATCTAATGAGCACCGGTGCTCATCTTATCCTAAGCACCGATGAGTTGGCACATTAATTCATTGGTGGATTGGAACTCACAAAATCTTTATCCACCAATGAATTAATGTGCCAACTCATCGGTGCTTAGGATAAGATGAGCACCGGTGCTCATTAGATCATTTCGATATACGTAATGATCTAATGAGCACCTGCTCATCTTATCCTAAGACCGATGAGTTGGCACATTAATTCATTGGTGGATAAAGATTTTGTGAGTTCCAATCCACCAATGAATTAATGTGCCAACTCATCGGTGCTTAGGATAAGATGAGCACCGGTGCTCATTAGATCATTTCTGTATATATATATATATATATATATATATATATATATATATATATATATATATATATATATATATATATATCTTTCTATATATAAAAAGTGCCTATTTAACGGAATTTGTTGGTTTAACGGAAAAATTAACGGAATTTGTTGTTTTAACGGATTATGTAACGGAATTTCTTGTTTTAAACAGGTAACTGCACCTTCCTTCAGTATTTTTATCATAACTTTGTATTCCGATGTTCGATTGAGACGATTCAAAATGCGTTGGAAAGCTAACCCATCTGGCTACAACTTTGATTCAGACATCATTCTCCAATTCGATCACTTTCTATGCCAAAAATATGTCTCAATATAACGGACTATATAACGAAATTTTTTGTTTTAAACAGGCAGCTGCACCTTCTTTCAGTGTTTTTATCATAACTTTGTATTTCGATATTCGATTGAGGCGATTCAAAATGAGTTGGAAAGCTAACTCATATGGCTACAACTTTGATTCAGACATCATTCTCCAATTCGATCACTTTCTATGCCAAAAATAGGTCTCAATATAACGGACTATGTAACGAAATTTCTTGTTTTAAACAGGCAGCTGCACCTTCTTTCAGTGTTTTTATTATAACTTTGTATTTTGATATCCGATTGAGGCGATTCAAAATGAGTTGGAAAGCTAACTCATCTGGCTACAACTTTGATTCAGACATCATTCTCCAATTCGATCACTTTCTATGCCAAAAATATGTCTCAATATAACGGACTATGTAACAGAATTTCTTGTTTAAACAGGCAACTGCACCTTCATTCAGTGTTTTTATCGTAACTTGTATTCCGATGTCCGATTGAGACAATTCAAAATGCGTTGGAAATCTAACTCATTTGGTTACAACTTTGGTTCAGACATGATTCTCCAATTCAACCACTTTATATGCCAAAATTAGGTCTCAATATAACGGACTATGTAACGGAATTTCTTGTTTTAAAGAGGCAGCTACACCTTCCTTCAGTGTTTTTATCATAACTTTGTATTCCGATATCCTATTGAGGCGATGCAAAATGCGTTGGAAAGCTAACTCATCTGGCTACAACTTTAATTCAGACATCATTCTCCAATTCGATCACTTCCTATGCCAAAAATAGGTCTCAATATGAGACTAAAACACCGGAGCATAATTTTTCAGTTGAAAATTGATTTGTGATCATCTTTTGACTAAATTTGATCCCTTTGACATCTTCCTTTATCCAATTGACTCCGAGCACTCTCAAATCTTCATCGTGAGATTCGGCACAACTTTTAAGTATTTACATTTTAGCCCCCGAACTTTGGATCCCTTACAATTTAGCTATTTCTCCAAATTTGTCTACTTTTGCTTATTTTCTTCAATCTCACCAACCTACATCACAATATCAAAATCATACATCTAATTATTTATCAATTACATAAATATTACGTCATTAATTATTTATAGGGTGTCTGTTTCTGATTTTCAGCAGAAATCAAGCTGTTGGCAACACAATTCATGCCGTTGGGAGCCGCAATTTTGGACCAATTCTCTCACTGTAGGGCTGTAGGTTTGAAAAAAAAAACGGTAACATAATCAATTTTCCTTCCTCCTTGCAGCGCGCCCAGACACACCCTTAATTAATCAAAAAAAATTACATCTTTATTAATAACAAATTAATTATTAAACAAAAATATTAATATAAACTAAGCAAACGTGCATTGCACGTAGCTTGCACCTAGTATATATATATATATATATATATATATTTAAATATTTAATGAAGGAGACGACAAAAATTGCTGATAATATATTTACATTATCATCTCTCTTATCTACTCTATAAACCAGTATAGAAACAAACTGATAATTAAATAGTTAATTCCATTTTTACTTTTTTATTTTAATTTCAAGATTCTCTACGTAGTTAGTGTTAATGATTGACACGTGACTTTTGAATTATAAGATTAACAAGATATGAAATTTCATATTTGGTCTTACGTTATCATCCTCTAATCCTTTTTAGTGGAAAAGGGTAAAATGATTCACGGGAGAGTTAATATTTTTTCTAGAGCAATACGATAATATATAACAATCAAGTTGTTCTACATCTTAGAAGATAGTGTTAACTTTCTATTATAATGATATATTTGATAAAGAACGAGAGTACAAATCCCGACGGTCATCGAGTTTTTTGAACTCTATTGAGTTGTTTCGTCTCACTACAAATGTTCAAAGTTGGATATGTTATCAACACAAAATGCACAATCAAGAGATCGAGATCAAATTTTATTTTATTTTAATTATTATAAATACAACTATTGAGTTATATATCATAAAACTTAGCTACTTTTAAACGTACTTTTTAATATTATTATTCTCAAAATAATTTTTTTGGACAATAAATTATGTAACACGGTGAGTTACATTGTATTATGTCAAACACTTCACATATTTCCGTTGTCACTGCCGAAGTCAATTGTAACAAGTGTTACAGACATGTTACCGTCTATTTCTATAGATATCGTGCCTGTTACCACTTGTAACATTCATTGTTACACTATCGTTGTCATCTATATCTAGGGATGGCAATTCGAACTGTGAAAATCGAAAACCGCGGTTAACCGAACCGAATGGGGCGAAAAAAATCGAACCGATGGTGCAATGGGGCGGTTATGGTTTTGATTTTAACGAACCGCTTCATTTAGGGGCGGGTATGGTATTTAGCTATGGTGAACCGAACCGAACCGATTACCCGTTTAAAAAAAAAAAAAAATTGGACAAATGGGATTTCCATTTTTATTTCTCAAAATTAATTGGGCAATTTTTTTTTTGGACTTTCCAAAATTTTGGCCCAATTAATATTAACTAAACTTTAACCCAATAACCCAAGCCCAGTAGCCCAATTCAATGTCAATATACCCTACACGTAATTAAAATGGAAAAGTTCATAGAACAGGTATTAACTTTGACACTTGCAAAAATCAGGTGCTAAAGTTTTAAAATTGCAAAAATCAAATTTTTACTTTTTATTAATTAATTAGATATTTAATTGTGCAATTTGATCACAAATATCTTATTAATTAGTTAAAAATAATTTTAGGTCATAGCTTATCAAAAAATTTATAGGTCACAATTTTTTTATCGGTCACAGATTAAAAATCTTGTAGGTCACAGATTATTTCGAGGTCACAAATCTAATATTAATGATAAATAAATGTATAGGTCCAATACCGCCTAAATTGATGCTAAGTATAAATAATGTTATGTCCGTATTTGTTAGGATTTAAAATCTAATTTTAATTTAAGTTAAAGTCAACAACTAATTTTAATCAAATATTTTATGGATCCCACAACTTTTCGACCACGCATTTCATTAATTTCTATCAAAATCTATTAAAAATTTGATTTTAATTACCGTCAAATAAGGATTATATATCATTATCCATGACTAAACATAACTTATTTTAGATATGTAAGCATCGATTCAAGTTCGGAAACAAAATACAGCTCAACAAACTTGTATATGTGAGGTTTACAGGATAATTTTATATATATTTAAATGTTTCATATTGAGAATATTGTGTAACTAACTATTAATTTTCTACTTAAAAGGTTAGATATCAAGTAATAACTCAAATAATGAGTTGGAGAGTAGAAGCGAAATTTTTTTTCCTTCTTTTGGCTCTACCGTATTTATGGGTGAAAAAATCGTCATCTACGGTAATGATTTTCCCTTTTATAGATTGTCAGGAATTCAATGGTTAGAATTGCACTAAAATTAAGTGCAGTGGGTGGTAACGAGTAACAAATTTGGCATAAATGGAGAAATTTCAAGATTTTCTAACTGTACCAAAGAATAAAGTAAAATTGAGTTATTCCTAATAAATTCAAAAGTAATTTTATAAATTCTCTTTTCATCTTATTGTGAAAAATTAAGGAAAATCGAGTCTTCTAACACAAACATGATTTGAATAATTGATTATTGTAAACATTTTATTTTTGCTTATAATTTAAAATAAGATATCGCTATATATTAATTATTGCAACTTTGACATTATAAATACTTTTTTCAGTATTTGGATTTTTCTTGCATTTTTCATTGACTTTTTTTCGTAAATTATTTTTTTTTAAGTTGACAATTGGACCTATAAAAAATAATTTATTTTCGTGGTTATTAACCGAACCGAACCGCACCGAACCGAGATATAAACCGAACCGAACCGAACCGAACCGACTTTCGTGGTTATGGTGCGGTTATGGTATGACCAAAAAATTGGTGGTGCGGTTATGGTTTTGGCCGAACCGAACCGTTGCCATCCCTATCTATATCACAACCACTTATAACATTAATTGCTACACCGCCACCAATAAAGGTTCAGGTTTTGAGGCATAAACTCCAAATTTTGATTTGAGATGTCATGGGTGTATTGGAATTGTTGTGGTGAAGATAAAATTGAAGACTGAAAACTTAAAAATATTCACAATGTCAAAGAACTTTTGACTTTGCTAGGCTCGGGAGTTTGTGCTAGGTTCGTTTAGTTATGGTTGATTTCACAGTAGATGTGGGATTAAAAAGAATTGCTTAATACTTAATGGGGTGAATGGAATAATTAACACTAAAGGAATTGCTAAAAAATGGAAGTCTAAAAAATGTTACAATAAACTCTATTATAGTACCTTTTGTGACAAATTTCCCTTAAAGATGACCCTTGTCAATTCAAGAGAAATCAAAGATCCAGCAGGGAGCCCAAATGATTAAGATCCAGTTGGGATGGCTAATGCTCGTAAGTGGGCTCGCTCTTCTTGTTGACAGTGGCAGCCCTTAAAAAGAAGGGCAAATTTGACAGAGGCCCTACAATTTGTAAAAAACTCTGAAAAATGCCCTCAAAATTATTTGTTCAAAGTTTACCCTACAAACTAATAAACATATAAAAAATAACATTAAAAAAAAAAACTAAAATGAAATGAAGTCCAAACCCTAAAATCACAAGACTCGTAAACTCGAAAATAAAATCCCTAAAATTGCATAAAACCTGTAAAACATCAACAAAATTTCCAACCAAAAATCATCCTGAATACATTGAAATTAATTGCACTGGTAGCATTTTTTTCTTTCGCAAGTGTATGATATCGAAAAAGTAATATAATTGTTCCCATAAAAGATGCTATTTCTACTTCTATTTGACGAAAAAAATTTATGATTTTTGATTGTTGATCTAAATTATACTAACTTAATGTATTGTAATACACACAAAAATTGAATTATGTTTTCGAATATGAAGGAAATATTGGGGTACACAATTTCGTTTATTGATGATCTTTAATTCTCTAATCAAGATTCATAACATAATGTCATATTTGGTCAAATTCTTCAATATATTTAATTTATTTCTCTCGAGTTCAAATTGATTTTATTTAATTAAGTCAATTCCATATCTCTATGTAAATTCGAATACACACTAATTAAACGCCTTAAATGTCTAAGAATTCATGTAACGATCGTTAGGGATGACAAAAAAATCCGATAAATCAGATATCTGCGGGGCCCCGCCCCGAACAGGGCGGGGATAACCCGCTTAATCGGGTAACGGGGCGGGGAATTTTACTTCGGGGCGGGTTCGGGGCGAGGACGGGTAATGGGACCCCGCCCCGTTAATTTTTTTTTTAGAATTCAATATTTTAAATGAAAATTTTCATTAGTTTTAATAGAAAATAGCAACTAAAATTATTTGTCTAAATATGATGAATATGGGTAATAAAAATAAATTATCAAAAAAAAAAAAATTTAAACAGGAGGACCCGCCCCCGCCCCCGCCCCCGCCCCCGCCCTGCCTTAAACGGGTAACGGGGCGGGGGGCGGTGGTCGCCCCGCCCCGTTCCGCCCCACCCCGTTGTCATCCCTAACGATCGTATTAACTAGAAAATGTATCTTTACGTTTTTATACTAGTTCCCGAATTCTACCACATGGTCTAAACCTACAACTCACATATTGACTCGTTATAAATTTACAAGATCATTAAATTATTGGCCAAATAATTCAAGCATTAAACACTTTTAAATAAAATCAACGCATATGAAATTTGGAACTAGAATCTTAAAAATTGAATTAAAGGATTTCAATAAACTGCATTGTTCGTTCTAACAAAAAAGTTTAGCTAAGCATATTGAATGTAGAAAAAAAGAATAATTATTGAGTGGGTTTTGAATGAATATGTAGAAAAGGGGATGAATCTTGCACCAAGATCCTTTTCTTGTCCGAATCAATGTTTCAAACCCTAGTCTTGATAACCTGATTTCTTGCTTTTTTTCGACGTGTCTTTCTAATTCTCAAGTTGCAGAACCATTTTTCTCATCTTTATATAGTATTGTACTTTTTTTAAGAGTTCCTATTCAAAACAAACTCAAAAGGATGAAAAGAAAATAAAATAAAAATTAAAAAACTCACGTAACCGTCCAACCTGATTGGCCATGGGTTTGCAACCCGCGGTCCAATTGGGGCCCATATATATTTTATTGCAATTTGTCCTCCAACATTCTAAAACTTCCTTTTTGATCCCCAAACTTTCCACTTATCAAATTTTCATCCTTAATCTCCTAAATTTCTCTAATTGCATCCAAAACTTCTAGCAATTGATTGATTGCAACCCCAGATGATCCTCAAGTACTCGAATTAATCTTCATATAAGCTCAAAGTCTCCACTTTTGTATCAATTGCTCTCAACCTCGATCATTTCTTACAAATCAAATAATTTCACATAATTAGGTAGCAATTTGCTCAAACATAATTTATAAATGTGTGTAAAACACAAGAACACTAGAAAAAGTCAACATTGATTTCAAAGCAAAAATCATTGTAATTTTAGCTATTTTCAGACATATCCTCTACTAGGGAGTTCCCAAGCTCCATATTAACGTGTGCTTACCTTATGACCCCTCCATCTCTGTTAGACTTTTATCACCGCGGCTCTCAATTTGACGATGTCACTTCTTAGTCCAGTACCTTTGGCTTGTCGTGGCCTCAATTACAGGCACGATTGGGAACATATCAAGGACCGTCTGGGCTAGCTTTTCCCGATTTGGCTTCAGAAAGTAAGAGTCTTTGTCGAAAACGGGCTCGCGCTGTGGCCTTTTGATAACGTCCCCACTATTTGAGGTGGCCTTTCTTTTTGCCTTAGCAGCAGGATCAGCCGTCTTCTCTGCGCAACAAAACTATGATTGAAAAAGCTGAAGAAGCCGACCTATACCTCGGCTAGGCATCACCTTGTATCTAATGAAATACTTGTTCTTATTGATGATAATGACGAATGGCCGATAATTATCTCGTACTTGGAAGAGACAATGGATGAACTCTGCCTTATCATCAATCATGTTGGACTTTTGAAAACTTCTGTATAAATAAAACTCGTCAAATAAATATTAATGCATAACATTACAGAAAGTAAACACACTCACGCAAAGGGCTATTACCTTGAGAGATACTAATATCAGGCCTCAGGTTATCGATGTTGAACTCTCAGTCACCTTGGACATAGATGAATGACTTATTCCGGCACTTGACCAATGACTTCAAGTCAGAATGGGACCTCACTCGAATAAGGTGATAAATATTACCATCCACAGAGCGCATGTTTCGTGACTTGCGAAGAATGTAAAGAGCCTTGAATACCCTCTGTTGGATTGTGAATCCATTTTGGACTTTTGCTTTTCAATTGTTGGGGCAATGATGAAAACGGGCTTGGTCCAAATTGCTTGAAACATTATTTCTATTCAAACATTGCCCAATAACTCAAAGGAAGTTAGCCCAAAACCCAGCCCAAATTGATCGCCACGTGTGCTGCTCTTGTCCATTGATCTTCAGCCTAATTTACGGTGGTGATGATGACTATAAAAGGAGCTGAATGCCCATTTTCTTCGTGATTAATTAATTCCTTCTTCTGCTGAGTGTTGGAGAAGCTTCTGGGTTCTCTGTTTGCGTTTCTTTACTATAGTCTCTTTCGATTCTCTGTGTCTTTGATTAAAACTTCTGGTTTTAATCACAAATCTTGGTGATTTGAGTCTTGGTGATTCTTCGATTGAGATTTCTAGAAAGTTAGAATGGCTGTATAGTCTTGAACCATGCGATTTCTTTAGTGTTTGGGGTTTTTTGTGGCTGTTTTCTTTGTACAGACGGGTACAATGACTTTGTGTATTCTGGGCCCTAACAAATATCGATCCTTTGGTGTTTTGGTTTATTGAATGTTCTTAGTGATTCATTTTTTCTGCTTCCGTTTGGTTTTTGACTTTACATTCTCATGGGTATGTCTCATTTATTACCTATTATCTTCGAGGTGATGAATGCGTCTACGATGTAGGTCCATCCATTCGAGTGTAATTGGATTAGTTCAATCCTGAAACTGTTGAAGACCTTTCCACTATGTTATTATTCCTATGAACAATAAGTTCGATTGAATTCGGGATGCAAAACATGTTACACCACGAGATCAAATCCTCCTCGATCCCAATAAAGGTAAATTTTGACTTAGCCTACTAGGCCTCAAAAGTCCTTCCTGTCTCTTACTCTATCTCGACTAGTTGCCTACACTTTAAAGTACCTCTACATCCTTGGTATCGTCCAATTCAATGCTAACCTCGATGCTAGGTGGCCTTGGAACACCGGCACCGGCACCGTCCCAATCTATATCTCTAGCAACAACGACTACTATAAGGTCACCTCTAATACTTTCCCACTAGGATGATACTCTCTCCTAAGGTAGACGATTAATGGCTTCAACATAGTCACCTCCTCTTTATCATTGTTCTAGTTAGTATTTACCTAACTAGCAATCTCTTCATGGGGAGACATTTTTTTTAAGAAGTGAATAAAATTCAAGAGAAAGAAGAAAGGAAAGTTGAGAGTTTATATTTAAGTTCTCACTGGAAATTCTTGGCCGAAGCACTTTGCGGAAATAAAGACTCGAAATGTTTTGTATGCAAAGTAGAAAAAATGAAGATGATGGTAGACTTAGCCCTTTACAGGCAACATAATTGGAATAACTACTCATGGATCAAATGTCATAAGATATCAACCTTTCATTAGAGATTTAAATTTAGCCTTAGATTGCCAAATGGCGTCATTATCCATTTCCAAATAGACGATCCAAACGCTCCATGCATCTTATGTACGCATGTTATATCTATTGTACAATTCACAAAGACATCTTACCAGGGGCGGATGTGGCGGGTATCTTAGTCCAGGGGCGGATGTAGGGTGTAGCTGCACTGGGCTAAAGCCCAATACAGCCTCGGCCCAGAAAGGAAATTTGTTTGTAAGTTTTTTGAAAAAAGAATGATAGCTCAGCCCAAATTTAAAGTTAGCCCACTTGCTATCCTATTCAATATTTATCCACTTTAACCCAACTTAAGTGGATAATGTTTAAATCCAATATTTGTAATTAGCCCACGTACCAATTTATCACCTTTGAACCTGTTCCATCCCAAACCCACCTAATTAATTAAAAACCCTTACATGCACCTACAAGTTCCATATTTCTGGAAGCATCCAATGAATTGAGCCCCTCTTTAGTCTTTATTATTTCTGGCATTGCGAAATTTTTGTGAGAATTTTGTAGTCTCTGCATTGCTTTTCGGATTACGCTTCTCTATGATGATTCTTCAATCTGTCTTTGGCAAGGTAATGAAATAAATGGAATTCGATTTACTGTTGCTCCAGTTTGTCTGCAATAGTTTTTTTTTTTGAATATAGATATGGCCTTTTAGTTCTATGATATAAAGTTAAAAGTTCAATTATTTTTGCCAAAGGCTTTAAAAGTTAAAGCTTCAATTTAATCTTAACGTTATGACAGCTAATTACATGAGTTTAGTTTCAAGGTATTGAGTTTAATTTTTAATTTTTGTATGATGTACAAGGAAAATTATGTGATATTGCAAAAAATACAATTCCACGTTTAGAATAATAGTTTTGTGAATATTATTTTACGTTTTTCATATTTTTTTTAAATCTAATTGAATATGACTCCATCCATCAATTATTTCAATGGACCAACTTCACTACAGTTAGAAATGGAACATCGTCAATCTGATGCCAGGAAAAGAATAACATTGTTCTCCTTCCTTAAAGAGGTAATGAATCTACCACAAGAACGCATTATGTTGAAGTTGAAGAGGATACTACAGTTCATCATCCTCCAATAACGTCTACTGAAACTGAGCCTCATTTATCTTCACAACCTGATTTGCAACAATCTACTTTGATTGAAAGGAATCTGGAAAAAAGGACGCACATTAATGAACATCTTATTAATTAACAAGATGAGATTAGACGAACATATCTACAAGAAGGGCTTTATTAACCAGTTCTTTTGAATTATCAGAAGTCAATATTTGGAAATCAAAATCATCGGTTAAAAAAATAATGGTTCAGTCAGTTTCGGTGTTTGGAGTATTCACCTTCAACAGATAAAGCATATTATTTTTACTGTTTTCTGTTTTCAAATGATGGTAATTCATCCAATAGTTCAGCATTGGTCACAGATGGATTTAACCATTGGAAGTGGGTTAACCAAGGAGACATGTGCATTTCTTACTCACATGGGTTCAACTCCTTCATCATTTCATAACGTGTGTGTGAGAAGAGCTGGAGATTTAATGAGACTATCGGGACATATTGATAAAGTCATGAATGCTATAACTAGAGAGAAAGTTTTGAAAAATCGACTGCAGTCTTCATTCAACTGCATCTGAAGACTGCAATTCTAAGTGTTCGGTGGCTAGCACTTCAAGGTTGTGCTTTCAGAGTTCATGACGAATCTTCATCTTCATTGAACCATGGAAATTTTATTGAAATCATGAAAGAAATTGGAGAAGTTGTATTGGATAAAGCTCCTCAAAATACTAAATACACTAGTCCAAATATTCAGAAAGAAATTTTGCACATTATGGCCAATAGAGTGCGTCAAGTGATTTGTGAAGAGCTTGGAAAAAATTGCTTTAGTATTCTTGTTGATGAAGCACAAGACGAATCTAAAAGAGAACAAATGGCCATTATCTTTCGATTTGTGAACAATGGTGGTATTTTAATAGAACGTTTTTATTTGCGATCAAAAGCATTAGTGACACTACATCATTGATTATCAAAAATGAGATATGCGATGTTCTTGTTCATCATGACCTTCAGGTTCAAAAATAAGAGGGCAAGGCTACGACGGTGCTAGCAATATGCGAGGTACTTGGAACGGACTTCAAGTGTTATTTCGAATGTCCATGTGCTTACTGTATCTACTGTTTTGCCCACCGACTACAACTGACATTGGTTTTTGTACCAAGGATGTGATTTGTATTTGGAAATTCTTTTCTTATTTGGAAAGCGTTGTTAATATTATTACTTCTTCTCCTAAGTGCATTAACTGTTACAAACTGTTCAAACAAAAGAGCTTGAGGATATGTTGGTTAGTGGACAACAACAATTAGGAGTGGGGTCAATCAAATTAGTAATTTGTAAAAATCAGGCTCTACTAATTGGAGTTCACATCATAAATCGATAAAGAGTTTAATGGATATGTACACTGCAACTTGCAAGGTACTCAAGTATTTTACTGTTCATTCTCCAAATGGAAGATCTCGTGCTGAAATTCATGGTGTTTATGAAACCATTACAAGCTGTGAATTTGTATTTTCCTTGCATTTAATGCATAAAATTTTGGGATTCAGCGACATACTTTGTAAAGCTCTTCAAAAAAGATGTCAAGGCATCGCGACTGCTATCAGATTTGTCTCTACCACAAAAGATCTCATTCAAAAATTTAGAGAAGATGATTGGGAAGAATTTCTTAATATAGTGAAAACTTTTTGCTCAAGAAATGATGTTGATATACTCGACCTAAACTCCTTTTATAAGATTAATCGTCATCGTGAACAAGTTACACTTGAGCATCATTACCACTTCAATATTTTTAATGAAGCCATAGATTTCTAGCTAATGGAGTTAATTACAAGATTTAATGAACTATTGGTAGAACTCATCTCTCTCACTATTGCTTTAGATCCTCGAAATTCTTTTGAATCATTCAACGAGGATGATATTTACAAGCTTGCAAAGAAGTTCTATCATTGTGTTTTTTCACAGCAAAAGCTTCATTCTTTGAGGTTTGAGTCGAGACATTATGAGTATAATGTGATTCGTGATCCTCGGTTTCAAGTGTCTTCACTTTCTAAATTATGCTTTCTAAATTATGCAAGCTTTTGGTTGCAAGTAGAAGGTCAGAGAATTACATTATTCTCACTAGATTGATTCGTCTTGTACTGACATTATCTGTATTTACGGCGACTACTGAACGAGCTTTTTGGGCAACGAGATTTTCTAGATTCGCCCCTGCATCGTATGACACCTGTCATGACAACATTTTGGGCAAATCCTTAACCTTAGACTTAAGGGACTAGTACTCTGGTCAAATGTGTCATGGCCTTGATCACTATGCCTCGAAATGTGATGTTTTGGGATAAGATATTAAAATATGAAGCACAATTGAAGGATGAACTCCCTGATGATCAGCAAGGAGAAGACGGTTTGCTAAAGGATCATGGAAAGGGGTAGAAACGTCCATTGAAGAATATGCACATGGCTGCCAATTTTTCTGTTATGCCTTGCTGTAATTTGTTGCTAGATATTTATTCTTCCTGCCAAATTTGTTATCCTTATAATAGTTCTAGATCCTTCCTATCTGCTGTATATATCCTGATGTATAGGTGAACGTTAGTAATCAAATAATTTTTTTCATTTTCAATACACTTTCAGTTGGTTTTATTCTGCATAATCAATGAGCACATTACAAACATTTTTTCTCTTCATTTCTTATATAGTATCAGTGCCATAAATTATTGCTGATAATCAAAGTGCCACTGCTGAAACAACAAACCAGAATGCCAACATTGAGCAAAGTTCAAATGCCAATCCAATGACAAACATTCAACTTAATGATCCTACCAATCCCAGCAGCCCCTACTTCATTGGTGGAAACGACAACTCAGGAGCCATACTTGTCACCCATGTACTTGACAATATCAATTATTATGCTTGGGCAAGATCTATTAAAAGAGCACTTCGAATAAAAAATAAACTTAGCTTCATCGATGGAAGTCTCTCTGAACCAGGAGAGTCCAACATTTTTCTGATGGAACATTGGCTAAGGTGCAATGACATTGTAATCGCCTAGTTGCAAAACACTATGTCTATTGACATCAAACCTCGAACACTCTATGCTAATACAGTCCGTGAACTCTGGTTGGATCTGGAACATCAACTAGGACAGCAAAATTCCCCACGAATCTATGAGGTGAAGCAGTCTATTGCTACCCTGATGCAGGAGGAAGATACTATGAGTGTTTACTTCTTGAAGTATAAAACGCTTCTTGATGAATTGATGAACTATGAGACTGTTCCAAACTGCACCTGTGGGGGTTTTAAGTCAGTCATTGAGAACCAGCAGAGGGACTGGGTAATGAGGTTCTTAATGGGGCTGAATGACTCATATAAGGTAATTAAGGCTCAGATCCTCTTAATCAAACCTTTTCCTACCTTGAATGAAGTCTACTCTATAATTCAACAAGAGGAGAAAAGGAGGTAGATCTCAATAAACACCTCTACCCCAAACTCCATGGTGTTTGCAACCAGAGGAAACACTTACAATTCAATAAGGCAGGGACATAGAAAGTATTATTGCACTTTCTGTAAGATGGCTGGACACTCACTAGAAAGGTGCACTAAGGCAAATTCCAACAAATCATTTTGCAACCACTGCCACATGACAGGACATTCGGTAGACAAGTGCTACAAAGTTCATGGATACCCTTCTGGACATAGGCTATATGCAAAGGGAAATACCTATGCTAGCCTAGTTTCTTTGTAAGGACAAGGAGATACTGACAGCAGCCAAGCAACATTCACTAAGGAGCAGCATGCTCAGATTCTGGCTCTATTACAGTCACAAAACAACAAAGGACTCACCAACACTACTCTTTCAGATGCACAAACTTCCAAACTTTCTGGTATTTTATCTTGCTTATCCACCCATGATACCAAAACCAGGAAGAATCTTAGCATACCATGGGTAATTGACACAAGAGCAACAGACCATATGGTCTGTTGCACCTCATTTTATAGTAGCCCTCCAGCTAAAGTGGCTTACTCAGTCTCTCTTCCTAATGGAGATGTAGCTAATATCACTCACACAGGAACTGTCAAGGACACAGAGAAATTGATCATCAACAATGTTCTCTGTGTGCCATCCTTCACATTCAATCTTGTATCTGTTAGAAAGTTAATCAAAACATCAAATTGTTGCCTAATATTTGTTCCTGAAAAATGCTTTGTGCGGGACCTTTCGACCTTGAAAATGACTGGAATGGGTGAAATAAGGCAAGGACTATATCATCTGGTGCATTCTCAAGTTCCCTCTGCAGCCTTAACAGAAGCTCCTTCTTCCCTCTTAAACAGACCCCTGTGTCTGCAGTCATTTCCAGTAGCAGCAAGAGTTTTGATCTCTGGCATTATAGGCTGGGGCATCCCTCCTACTCTAGACTAGATTTGTTAAATGTTAATCACAATCCTAAGCTTGTTAAAGAACCATGTCTTGTCTGTCCTTTAGCTAAAATGCATAAGTTACCATTCTCCATCAGTCATCATAAATCCAAGAACGTTTTTGATCTTATTCATTGTGACCTTTGGGGTCCTTGCACTAAAATCAGTTACGATGGATCCAAATATTTCCTATCCATAGTCGATGAATTTAGTAGATGCACTTAGGTTTACATGTTGAAAGCAAAATCAGACGCCACTACAGCCTTGCAAGGTTTTTGTGCCTTTATTAACACCCAATTTCAGACTCAGGTTAAGGTAATTAAGACAGACAATGGAGGGGAATTTGAAATGAAAGAATACTATCATAAAAATGGGATTATCCACCAGAAAATATGTGTCGAGACACCACAACAAAATGCCATAGTGGAGAGAAAACATCAACATATCCTTAATGTTGCAAGAGCCTTGAAAATTCAGAGCTCCATTCCTATGAAATACTGGAATGACTGTGTCCTCACAGCAGTCTATCTGATAAATAGGACCCCTTCACCCTTACTCCAAAACAAAACTCCTTTTGAGCTTTTATTTAAACACAAGCCAGACTACTTGCATCTTAGAACTTTTGGATGCCTTGCTTTTGCCACAGCACTTGCAAATCATAGAACTAAGTTCGAACCAAGAGCAACATATTTTTGGGATATCCTTTTGGAATAAAAGGATACAAACTCCTTGACCTTAAATCCAAAAAGATATTCCTCTCCAGGAATGTTATGTTCTATGAGGACCAATTTCCTTGCAAGGACTGTAGTGCATCTGAGAATAATGACATCAAGTTATCATAACCTACTCCAAATGTTTTTGAAATAGAAAACCATACTCATTCTTCCCCTGTTGAGGTCACAAATGAAATAATAAAGGATAGGGTCATCCATTCTTCTCCTATCACTGATGAATTAGAAATTAATAGAGTTTATCATGAAGATAGTAATTCCATCCATGAATCAAACAATCATCCTACAGAGTCATTTCTGCCATTTAACTCCCAAGAACCTCAACAAGAATCCCCTAATAACACTATTAATGATCATCATCCAACACAAAGATCCTCAAGAGTCAAGAAGACACCTGCTTATCTTAAGGAGTATATCTGTCAGCAAGCTTCATTTCACCCATCACAGGAGTTGACAAGGGACAAAGGCCTTCACATTCCAGGTAAGTTTTTCCCTCTAAGTGCCACTATATCAAACCAAAAATTATCTGACAAACATAAAGCTTTCATAACCTCCATAACCACACATACTGAACCTAGCACATACCAAGAAGCACTAGCATCGACTGACTGGTGTGGAGCCATGAAAAATGAAATTGCTGCCTTAGAGATGAATGACACATGGGTTGCTTCCTCCTAAAAAGAGAACTATTGGTTGCAAAAAATGGGTATTCAAAATAAAATATAAGGCTGATGGGAATGTTGAAAGGTACAAAGCTAGGCTCGTGGCAAAAGGCTATACACAGAAAGAAGGCTTGGACTACCATGAAACCTTTTCACCTGTGGCGAAGATGGTGACTGTCAGGAGTTTACTTTCCATTGCAGCCATAAAAGTGTGGCATTTACACCAATTTGATGTAAATAATGCGTTTTTACATGGAGATCTAGACGAGGAAGTGTACATGGATATGCCTCCTAACCATCCGGATGCAGGAAAATCAAAAGTGTGTAAGCTGTTGAAAAGTATATACGGGCTCAAACAGACATCTAGACAATGGTATTCCAAACTTTCAGTCTTCATTGTTGAGCAAAATTTCATTCAGTCAAGGGCAGATAACAGTCTATTTACAAGATCAAATGAGAACTCATTCACAGCCATTCTTGTCTATGTTGATGATATAATTGTAGCCAGCAATGATATAGCCAGCATCAGCTCACTCAAACGACTACTTGATGATAGATTCAAGATCAAAGACCTAGGGATATTAAAGTATTTTTTGGGAATTGAAGTAGCAAGGTCTGATAAAGGGATTCACATCTATCAATGGAAGTATGCCCTGGATATTCTGTCAGATTCAGGATCAATAGGGTGCGTGCCAACAAAAATTCCCTTGGATCAGAACATAAAACTGTCCAAAACAGAATGAGAAAGCCTCATGGATCCTACTATGTATAGGAGACTAGTTCGGAAGTTGTTATATTTAACAATCACAAAAACAGACCTATCATACTCAGTACAATTGCTAAGCCAATTCATGAGTGACCCTCGAACCTCACATTTGAACTCAGCCAATAAAGTGTTAAGGTACGTAAAGGGAGCTCCAGGGCAAGGATTGCTATTTCCTATAAATTCAGAATTACAGCTCAATGCTTTCAGCGATTCAGACTGGGGAGCTTGCCCGGATACACGAAGAAGCATCACAGGATATTGTGTAATGCTTGGAAAGTCATTAATATCATGGAAATCAAAGAAACAAAGCACCGTGTCCAGGTCTTCAGCGGAAGCAGAGTACAGGGCAATGGCAAATGCTTACTGTGAGCTTACTTGGCTTAGATACTTATTCAAGGACTTGAGAATTGAACATCCACAACCTGCTAACTTGTTCTGTGACAACAAATCTGTCCTTCACATAGCTGCGAATCCAATTTTCCATAAGAGGACTAAACACATTGAAATGGATTACCACTTAATAAGGGATAAGATTCAGGAAGGTAATGTGGTTACTAAGGACCTTAGTAGTAATTACCAAGTCGCTGACATCTTAACAAAATCATTAAACTCATCACAATTTTATCAACACAAGGACAAGATGGGAGTTGTTAATATCCACTCTCCATCTTGCGGGGGAGTATTAAAATATGAAGCACAATTGAAGGATGAACTCCCTGATGATCAGCAAGGAGAAGACGGTTTGCTAAAGGATCATGGAAAGGGATAGAAACGTCCATTGAAGAAGATGCACATGGCAGCCAATTTTTCTGTTATGCCTTGCTGTAATTTGTTGCTAGATATTTATTCTTCCTGCCAAATTTGTTATCCTTGTAATAGTTCTAGATCCTTCCTATCTGCTGTATATATCCTGATGTATAGGCGAACGTTAGTAATCAATTAATTTTTTTCATTTTCAATACAATTTCAGCTGGTTTTATTCTGCACAATCAGCGAGCACATTACAAACATTTTTCTCTTCATTTCTTCTATAAGAAAATAATTTGATATTAAGCTTCAAACTCCGATTCGGCATAATACCTTGGAGTACAAAAGGAGTTAGTTGATTTATTTCCGACTTGATGTCGATGTAATTAATGCCTTGGAGTGCAAATAGATCTATGCCATAAACAACTAACTCAAGCTTCAGATTGCTTCCCGACAAAAATGCCTCGTAATACATATAAAGATATATCTTAAAGCTTCAAATTCCCTCCCGCACAATGCCTCGGAATACGTATGAAGCAAAATTTTCATACTTCAAATTCTTTCTAGGATTGAAAACTCGAAATATATATAGAGCCAAACCATTAAATTAAGATTCATTTGACATAAATGCTTCTAAATATATATGAAGTCAAATCTTCAAGCTTCATATTCCCTCCAACTTAAATGCCTCGAAATTAATGGAAAGAAATCTATTATGCTTCGATCTTCAAATCAGTATGATACTTCGAAAAAACAGAAGTTGTACAATAGATAAGATAAAACTTTATGGTTCAAAGATTTCGGTACTAGAAGCAAGGAAATGTAATAAATTCTTTATTTTCATAAATATGAAATTTAGATTTCGGGGACTAATGTTACATGTAAAAAGTATTATGGTGCACTTGGATGCCATGTCAACCACGAAAGAGTCACATTGCATGCCACATATCATGAAATGAATATTTATGCCTTAATCACCAAGGCCAGTCTCCATAAAATAATGTCTCCATCGTGGATCATCCACTGAGTAAAGGAATGTATATAACTCTCACAAGAACATAAACTTGATTAGAGGACTCGAACATCCTCAGAAATGGATGATACTCATCTCACAGTTAATTCTAACAAATCAACTTTGATGCTAGTGTTTCATGTCTTTGCATGTTGTTGACATGCAAATGGATTGATTCTGAAAAAGTGTCATAAAAGCACAAATATCAATAAGCTTTAAAATAAATAATGAATAATGAATTCCTACAAAATGATTAAAAAATATCAAATCAGAAAAATGGCTAAAATACCTTTACCAAAACTCCTATAAGTAGGCCCTTCTACAGCTAAAAAAAAAAATTGATTTTTGACAAACAATTGATCCCTAAAAAGAAAAATCTTCTTCTCCTGTCGAATACTTTGAATTCAAAATACAAAAATTTCAAAAGGAAAAGTACCTTGAGAAATTAAGAAAGAAAATGTATAGTTGGCTTTGAAAAACACAATCATTTTTTCAAGTAATATAATTCCATTTTCACTTTGAAATAATCAGTGTAATTGTTCCTTTTTTTAACAACTCATATCAAGATTAATTGTCCTTGGTGGTGGCAATGAGACGGATCGAGAGCCTAAGCTAGATGCTTGGCTTGGCAAGAATTTAGGCTCAAGGCTTTTGATTCACAAGTCGACTCTAGCTCAGTTCATCTATCCAATGTGGGGCTCGACTCATATGAAAGTGAGGACCCCAAAGTAAAGTTTTGTTAAATTTCCTTTATAATAACTTTAGTGTCCCCTAAATTAAATTGAGGGTCCATCATCGTGGCTATAAGAAATAAATGGGCAACTCCCAATATTTTTCGAAATTTTACCTCTATAATTATTTTGTCAAAAATTGACAAACTAATGTATTTGTTAAATTTTTTTGCAATGTCAAAAAAAAAATGTTGTGAAACAAGTGGAGAAGTAAGATATTGAACAAGTTTATTCATAGAACTGTCGAAAGTTAAAACTACAAATCATATCTTGAGTATCATATTCTTCTATAATGGACTTCAAAACAAAGAATATGTTATTGGCATAAAGAGGATGGTCTATCAATGTAATGTGCCGTGGTAGCAATGTAACATGTTCTGTTAACACCCTCTTCAAGTCAGCAGTAAATGATAGGAAAAAATTCACAAGTAAGACTTTATTTATCCCAAAATAAAAAATCAAGCCCCAAGATTTAGAATTCAAATCGGATTTTTCATAAATTAATTAATTATATTTCACAATTATTATATGAAATTAAATGTTTAATTGTAATATAATAAAATTAATCCACCCCCACCTCACCTCCCCTCCACCTCTGCTCCAATGACTACTCAGGTGACCGGCGACCACTCCGACGACTGTTCTCCGGTCACGGTTCAAAAAATTTGCAGGTCACAGATTTCAAAATTAGTTGGTCACAAATCAAAATTTTTAGGTCACACGATCACAGATTTCCAAATTAGTTGGTCATAGATTTTTTCACGGTCACGGATTATATTTTTAGTCACAAATTGACGAATTTTAAGGTCACGGATTAATTTTTAGTCACAGAAAACCAAAATAGCTAGATCCACCACCACCACCACTTCTGCACTATCGCCATGACCACTACCACCGCCTCCACGACAACCATCACAACCAACATCACCACTACCCAAACACCACGACAACCAGTAGTAACACCACCTTACCGCCACACCACCAACACCGTCTCCAATCTGAAACTCACAAACATAAACAAAGAAAAGAAAACTCAAAAAGTCAACACCTCCACCACCAACACCCGCCGATTAACCACCACCACAACCATCATTTTTCAACCAACCTCTATCACCAACGGAGAGTAATGCGACACTAACCACCTTACCGTCGTCGCAGTAACCACCACAACCACACACCCACCGCAATAGATCGGACGCGACGCTGCCTCCCCCACACCCACAGATCCACCGCCACGAGAAAATGTCGAGGCGATGCTGGCAGTCATTACAGCTAACACGCTGCTGGCAGTCATTTTACTCACCCAATTTCCTCGTCCACCCACCCAAAACGCTGGCAGCAGCGTCGCGTAGCTGTGCGGCACTGTTGTGTTGCAGCAGCAGCGCTGCTGTGCGACACAGCAGAGTCGACGCTGCTGTGTCTGCTGCCAGTGGACTTAGGGTGGAGACGGGAGGGAAGGGAGGAGAAGGGATGAGAGGAGGGATAAGGGGAAGAGACGGAACAGGGAGAGTAGGGTTTGGGAATTGTGTGAAATTTGGTGGTGGGGGTGGGGTAGGTGTGGGTATATAGATTAATTTAATTTAAAATATCATTTTTAATATTAATTGTGAAATTAAAACCTGATTTTTGATTAAAAAATGTTTAAACCTGATTTTTAGAAAGTTCAAACTAAACAACTGGTTTTAGGTAATTTCCTCTAAATGATATCACTCTAATAAAAGTTTAAAGCTCAGAAATAGTACTTGTTTTTTTTTAGAATATATTTATAGTATCAAAACGAAGTTATTTATGGAAAAATGCTTACACCCGGTTGAAGACAGCAACGAACCTGGTAAAGTGAGGTGAATCTACCATGCTCAGGGGCTTCTCATCTGTGGTTCGTGCACTCTATCCTGCAAATGAATCCAGTTCGAAGGAGCCGAGCTAGAACCATCATCATTTTGAATACCATCATGACTCGATCGAACTTTCTTTAATGCCTATGCAAATGAGTCTTGCTTGATTTGGGTCTACAACTATAATTGTTACTACAATATTGCTAATGCTTTCCAAATGTCCACTCTATTTCACACACCAAATTTCTTCTGTGTCATATATGGCTTGGATGTTTAATGGGGCGAGTCAAGCTGGTTCACCAATTTTATTTATTTTTACTTAAATTTCATTTTCACTAATTATGATGAGTAGGCTCTCAAACTGTTGGCGAGCCAACTCGTGCGAGGTGCTCGTCGGCCCACATGAGAAATTTACTTAACACCCTATATGTAGCCAAGCTTATGATTTTTCTCTTTTAGACTTTTTTAGTTTCCACCGTTTCTTCCTCCTCGGCCTCCTCCATTTTGACATCATATAAATCAATTGGAGCATTCATATTTGCAACCGAATTTCAGGAGAAATCTTAATCGGATGGAATGCTCGAATTATTGAAAATTTTACTACCCTATTCATTTGTAAACTCCATTAGCACTTAAGATTGAAAACTATTATCAATAAGAATATTTATAGAGCTAAATTATTTAGAATGTTAATAGTGAATAAGAATAATTATAGAGCAAAATATTGCTGAATAAGAATTGAAAAATGAAATTGTTGAGGAAGAATTGAATATGGAGAATACACGAAAGATAAGACTGGCCACTTGCTAATTTGGCTAGAGAACCTTACTTACGGTTCTCTCCAAATGTGAGAACCGTAAGTATTAGGTAATTGTCTCAAAAGTCAAAGTTGGAGGACTTCTACTACAAATAATAAAAAGTAATTATTGATCCTATAAATAGTGGATGCATTCCATATTTTTAGGGTTGTGACCTGTAAGAGAAAAAAAAAGAGAGGTTGCCGTGAGAGAAACAGAGGCTGATATTCACAGAAACTGTTGCTGTTTTTCTTCTCTTTTTCTTGAACTGTTGCTGTACGAAAACATGAATAAAATCATGGCTGCTGGGAGTAAAATTCAAAAATTGAAGTTTTGAGAAGTCAACAATTGCGGCTGCCTTGGGTTGGTGATTCTGGAGAGTTGTTGATTATATATATATATATATATATATATATATATATATATATATATATATATATATATATATATATATATATATAAAAGAAAAGGAGATTTGGCTGCTGAATTTTTACTTTGGGGATTGGATTGGTGAGTGAAAATTTATATGATTGTAACAAGCTTTTCATATAGTGAAAAGTTTTGACGGTCCGTTTAATTTGTACGTTATATTCTTTATTTTTCCTTATTTGCTAATATTCTCCTGAACAACAAAAGATCATGCGGGTAAATAGAAATAAATGGAATTGGATAAAATTTCCTAACAAGTGATAACAGGGCGTCAGGTGGTTCGGAGTATTGGAACAACAGAAAAATATGTCGTTGAAGTTGACGTGGAGAAATTTGGCGGGAAAATCAATTTTGGCTTGTGGCAAGTAGAGGTCAGGGATTTATTGATTCAAGCTGGACTGCACAAGGCTTTGAAAGGAAAACCAACCCAGAGTTCTGGCAAGGAAGCTGAATCTAGTATGAGCGATGAGGATTGGGAGGAATTGGATTTGAAGGCAGCAAGCACGATACGTCCTTGTCTAGCTAAAAATGTTCTTGTAAATATTCATGGGATATCTGCTGCAAAGGAATTATGGGAAAAGCTAGAAGAATTATATCAAACGAAGAGCCTCTCAAATTGGTTGTACCTAAAGGAGCAATTTCATTTATTGCCCATGGAGGCAGGTACGAAAATCTCAGACCATCTGAGTGCTCTCAATGGGATTTTTTTCAGAATTGGAGGCTATTGGAGTGAAGATATATGATGAAGATAAGGCATTACGTCTCATCTGGTCTCTTCCGTCTACCTATGAACATATCAAGCCAATCTTGATGTATGGAACGGAAAGTGTGAGTTTCGCAGAAGTGACAAGCAAATTGATATCAGAAGAAAGAAGATTAGGAGGACAAAATATTCTTTCTAACAATGCGGTACTTGTGATTGAAAAGGGGAAGGGGGCAACTCCATGAGGAAGAAAGTAACTTGTTGAAACTATGGTCGAACTGGTCATGTGAAGAGAAATTGACCTAAAAGTATAGCAGGGTTGGCTAACTGCTTGGGGTCGGACAATGCGGCTCTCCTAGCGTAGGAGGACGCACTTGTGGTGCTATAAAGTAAAATGGGAACATCCTCATAGCATGTCGCTAGTTGCCATGTTAGAGGATGTGTTCTTACCGACACGGGTCACTATATCTGCACATAGCATTGACTGACATTTGATGCAAGATGCGTAGGTATGTGGTGGTATTGTAGTGTCGATAGCTGATGAGCTCTCTGGGAAAGTCAATGGGATAGTTGTACCATAACTATCAGCAGGGTTGTTTCGACATGAAGCCGATGAAATGCTCGGAGTTTGCGGATAATTGTGAGTGGTTATACTCATATGGTAGAGTATGTGACCGTTAAAGTTTGTCAAAGGCTTACCTATTTTTTAAAGTATTGTGATTAAAAGTTGTAGAAGTGATGACAAGATTTTGACTCATTTTCGGGAAGGTGGAAATTGTTAGGTAATTGCTTCAAAAGTCAAAATTGAAGGACTTCTACTGCAAATAATAAAAGGTAATTATTGATCCTATTCCATATTTTTTAGGGTTGTGACCTCTGAGAGAGAAAAAAAAAAAAGGCTGCCATGAGAGAAACAGAGGCTGAAACATAAACTGTTGTTGTTTTTCTTCTCCTTTTTCTTGGACTGTTGCTGCACGAAAACAGGAATAAAACTGTGGCTGCTGCGAGTAAAATTCAAAAATTGAAGTTTTGAGAAGTCAACAATTGCAGCTGCCTTGGGTTGGTGATTCTGGAGAGTTGTTGAGTATATATATATATATATATATATATATATATATATATATATATATATATATATATACAGAAATGATCTAATGAGCACCGGTGCTCATCTTATCCTAAGCACCAATGAATTGGCACATTAATTCATTGGTGGATTGGAACTCACAAAATCTTTATCCACCAATGAATTAATGTGCCAACTCATTGGTGCTTAGGATAAGATGAGCACCGGTGCTCATTAGATCATTTCTGATATACAGAAATGATCTAATGAGCACCGGTGCTCATCTTATCCTAAGCACCAATGAATTGGCACATTAATTCATTGGTGGATTGGAACTCACAAAATCTTTATCCACCAATGAATTAATGTGCCAACTCATTGGTGCTTAGGATAAGATGAGCACCGGTGCTCATTAGATCATTTCTGTATATATATATATATATATATATATATATATATATATATATATATATATATTAAAGATTTTTGTATTTTTAATTTTTATTAATTTCTTGTGTTTTCATATGACAATTCTATTTCAAATAATTTCACTAATATAATTTTCGTTTCTCTTCAACCAACCAATTAATCTTATAAAATTCGGGGCCCTCGTCAAAGCGGGGCCTTAGGTGATCACCTACCCCGCCTATAGTCAGGGCCGCCACTGTTTCAAAGTACGAGAAGCCGTAAGGAACAATTGTAAACATTTTATTACATTTTGAATATTATCTTTATTGTTTAAAATTATTTTTTACGTAATTCCGTCTCGACAAATTATTAAATTTTGAATATTATATTTATTGTTTAAAATTATTTTTTACGTAATTCTGTCTCGCCCCTGTCTCTCACACTTCAAATTTCTAAATACACCCCAAAAATATTTATCTCGAGAGACTAAAAACGTTATTCAAGTCACAATCTCAAAATATTTCTATAATATCACACCAATTGAGGTGGATCCAATGTACAAACGAGGCCCCTTAATGTATTCCCAATACTAAAAAGCAAATCAACTTTTATAACATATAGGAAAACACAATGTAAAAGAGTTAAGCGATTTGTACATTAAAAGAGCACATCACTTTTGACAGCATCCAAGTTTGCATGATTTGATTGGTGAATTTTTTTTTTTTTTTTTTTTTTAAACTGTCTAATAGCATGTTGTCAGTGGCATGATGTAAAAAGTGATGTATATGTAGCATAATTCATGTAGAAAACAAACCAACTGACCATGCAAATTCAATCACTATTTTTCATGTAGTATAAAGTCACTACAAAAATGCCCCCCATGGCTTCAAATTCTCCAAGAGATCCAAATAAGAATTCTCTTACAACTACTCTCAAACTAGCTATCAGGTCGTGAGTTTTTTGCAGGGGCTCTTTGAACATATGCATTGGGTGCGTCCATCATCTCGCTTATCTTGAAGAAAGACAAGCCTAATACATTTTTTGATTGTAGGCCTATAAGTTTGTCAGATTGCTTAACTCAAGAACATTGCTACATAGAGATACAGAAAGCTGACATAATACACACAAATAGGTGGGGTCCATTTTTTTAGGCAATATTTAATTCACATGGGGCTCATCCTCCATGTGAGTATCTGTATTTCTTCTGTAAAAAATTTTCAATACAAATAGATAATTCCTTAATTCAATGGATCACAAAACCCAATATAATTCAATGTTTAAGAATATTTATGAAAGATGAGTATGGAAATGCGAAAAATATATTGTAGGGATACAAGCTTCAGTAAAATGTAAGGACCTTTAGTTCAATAAAAAAAGAATTATAACAAAAGAAAACCTAATTATATAACCACTTAATTTAAAATTAAATGTAAAATGTTGAACTTTCGTTAATTGTTTTACCCATCTGGGAATCACATTCTTTAATTAATTTAAGAATTTGTTTTTCGATTTACAATAATTAAATCATTATAATTCTTGCAATTTTCATTTTCGAAAAGAAAAAAAAGAAAATTAAGCTCTTGTTTGTCTACCATTATTCCAAAAAATTATTTGCTACAGTAAGATTCTCCATCACACATTCACCTAATAAGATATTCTACATGCCCACATGGCACATCTCCAAGTGGTAAAAGGGGAATGTGGAAAAACTCAAACTTTGTTTGAGGCTGCCGCGTCAAGAGTTCCAATCTTGAAATATTGATTTGACCATTGGGTAAGTGCAAGTGTACAAACAGTCTTCCACCTTGTACTTGCTATTTACCTCCTTCACCAAGACCTAGGGCAGGGCAGGTGGGGGCCGCTAAGAATGCGATTCATCCTTTTTTAATAAAATATTTTACACACAAACCAATAAAGTTATTTTACTTTTCAACCACACATTCTCCAAAAAATATTACTCCCTCCATCCCAATTATATATGCTTGTTTTGTTTTTTCACACGGATTAAGAAAACTTCTTTAATAACATTGAAAAATTAATTTTTGTCAAGATCTTTGCTAATTTATCCCCTATTTAATTTTCATTATGTAAAGTTAAATTATTATTGAAACTAGTAAAGAATTTGAAGAAGAAGAAGAACAAATAAGAGCTATTCTATGTTTCCAAGAAGTAGGAAATGTGTGTATTTGGATTATTTCTAGAAATTGACATATTAAGTGGGGAAAATTTAATAAGAGTATATTGGTAAAAGAATACAACAAAATATTTTACATTAGGAAACATGCTTATATATTTGAAACAAGAGAAAAAGGAAACTCAGCCTATATAATTTAGACGAATGGAGTATTCATTACTTTATTTTTCTCTCAATGAAAGACAAACACAATCTAAATTTCAACGCCTATGACCTGGAGAAACCTGTATGGTACCACCTCATGATTTTCAGGTCTTGTTATCTTCTTATATAAATATTTTTGAATTATGCTCCTTGTACACTCCTTGTGTACATGAAGTTTGACATTCCTTTCCAAATTCAAAAATGAAGTAGCGGGAAAGTGTGTTGTATTTTCAAAATGGCTAATCGTGATGCAACATGTGGCACAATGTCAAACTTGATGTCAAAGATAATGTACTTGTAGCATGATTGAATATTTCAGACAATCGTTTCTTGTAGATTGTCCTATCGCCAATGATATTTTAAAAACTAAATTATTTAGGCCACGTGAGAAAGCTAAATTATAATTTTAAGATTTAATTATCATTAATCATCATATATATATATATAACTTGAAAGTTAATTACTATCATTAACGAATTTCAAAAGCATAAAATCTGGAGAGAGAAAATCAAATTCCTAATAATCAAATTCAATATTTCATTGAGGTATTTTCACGAATGTCCACAATTAAGGGTGTAAGTTGAAAAGTGTCCAATTTTCAAATTTAATACTAAAATGTCTATTATGCCCTTAATGAAAAAAAAAAGACATTTGAATCTCTACGTATTCTCAACATTTCAAAACGTCATTCTCGACATTTGATTCTCGTTTTATATTTCCATAGTACACACATCAAATCACAATATTAAATGTTCTCGACATTTCTCGATATATTAAATGTCTAGAAAGACATTTCATTCCAAACATGACATTTCTCTACACTTGAAATGTCGTTCTCGACATTTCTGTGTCAATGCAAAAAATAGCATTAATTGTAATTTGACATCTTGTCATTTGCAATAAATGGAGCAGGTTATGTCTCAAGATTTCATCAGCCAATATTTTTTTTGTAAAAATGTCCATTTTATTGTCCTTGAATAGAATCATAAATTGTTGACCATGGTTATTTTGGTCTAAAATATACCAAAATGTCCATTTTTCCAAAATTTTTTGAAAGTTGCCATTTTTGCAAGTGGCTAGAGAAAAGTGGACATTTCTTACAATTTCCACTATTTCATTCTCATATTCTAAATGAAGAATTCGGCCTTGAAATCAGGTCACAATTCTTGCACGAAATCACTATTTCAAAAAATAAATATTTTAGACCACTCCCCCCAGAGTACATCTCCAAGTGGTAAAAGGGAAAGGTGGAAAAACTCCAGCTTTTCTTGAGGCGTCGCGTCAAGGGGTTCGAATCCTGAAATATGGATTTTGCACTTGTGTAAGTGCAAGTGTACAAGCAGTCTTCCGCTCTATACCCTTGGATGTGTAACCTGCGATTTATCTCTTTCACCAAGGCTTAGAGCAGGGCAGGTGTGGACTGTCAAGAATGCAGTTCATCCTTTGCTCAATTGGTCTACCTTGGGTTTACTCTCCAATGGTCATCAGTTCGAATCCCCTCAGGGCCACTGAGGTGAGTACCCGGCCGCAAACTTCAGGACCCCGTGGAATTAGTCGAGGTGCGCGCAAGTTGACCTGAATATTCACGGTTATAAAAAAAATTATATATATACACACACACACACACACACACACACACACACACACACACACACACACACACACACATACACTAGGTACAAGTAACGTGCAATGCACGTTTGCCTAGTTTATATTTGATATTTTTGTTTAATAATTAATTTGTTATTAATAAATATGTAATTTTTTTGGTTAATTAAATAATGAATGATATAATGTTTATATAATTGTTAAATAATTAGACGTGTGATTTTGATGTTATGATGTAAGTTGGTGAGATCGAAGAAAATAAGCAAAAGTTGACAAATTTGGAGAAAGTGCTAAATTATAAGGGATCCAAAGTTTGGGGACTAAAATGTAAATACTTAAAAGTTGTGCCGAACCTCACGATGAAGATTTGAGAGTGCTCGGAGTCAATTGGATAAAGGAAGACGTCAATAGAATCAAATTTAGTCAAAAGATGATCACAAATCAATTTACAACCGAAAAGTTATGCTCTGATATTTTAGTCTCATATTGAGACCTATTTTTGGCATAGAAAGTGATCGAATTGGAGAATGATGTCTGAATCAAAGTTGTAGTCAGATGAGTTAGCTTTCCAATGCATTTTGGATTGCCTCAATCGGATATCGGAATACAAAGTTATGATAAAAACACTGAAAGAAGGTATAGCTGCCTGTTTAAAACAAGAAATTCCGTTACATAATCCGTTAAAACAACAAATTCCCTTAGTTTTTCCGTTAAAAATAAAAAATTCTGTTACATAGCCACTTTTAATATATAGAAAAAAAAAGAAAAAATATATATATATATTTCAGACCACATTCAAAGAGAGATGAAGTAACAAAATAGTGTCACATATTTATAAATAGTTGACTGTATAAGTCACAATTACACAATATAGTATGTCATTGTCACTTGACGTATTGCAAGTGTTTCGAGTTCACAGTCACTCAAATCTATAGGTTACATTCACACAACGTGGTCATGGTAACAATTTTAGCACAAAATGACAGGAAAATATTGTGGTCGATACCGTGATTGGAGCAATTGTTTAATTTTGTACTTCTAATAGATGTAAAAACAATGTAGAAACTGTAACCATTTATTGTGAAGAAACTGTGGACAAGAATGAAACAATTACTTTAGAGAAGTAACGTGAATTCATGGTCAGTTTCTCCGTGATTCTACTTTCTGTTTTAGGATCTGTGAGAACGATAGGGAAGAAGATAGGTCATCGGTCTCATTTATATATGTTGATTTTGTTTTTCATACTAATTAAAAAATCTAATTTAATGTTATTGAAAATAGTAATGTTATTCATCCCCAATGGAGATGAAAATACAATTTAAGTGACTTTAAATGATAGGTTAAATGAAAAATGAAATTAAATGACTTATTTAATTTCACATATCATTTAATGCCACATTAACGTCACGTAGACTGTGTTTTCATCTCCAGTTTAAATGATAGGTTAAATGAAAAATGAAATTAAATGACTTATTTAATTTCACATATCATTTAATGCCACATTAACGTCACGTAGACTGTGTTTTCATCTCCAGTGGAGATGAATAGCATCACTCTATTGAAAAGGCAATTTTTTACCAAAAACTTTCATAATTCATACTTAATTCATTATCAACAATTAATAGTAAATTGGTTGTAGTTAAACAAATTAAATAAGGGTATATTGAGAAACGAACAAAACAAAAACATTCTCAGAGCCCATTTGGTAGAGATTAAAATCGGATTAAAATTGAAAAAACTAACCGTTTTTGTTGACTTTTATTAGACGAGTGGAGCCCAATAACTGCTATATTTTCAATTTTAATTGGATTTTAATCGATACCAAACAGGCTCTCAATAAAAGAAAAAAGACTAAAAAATGAAGAAATAATTACAACCATAGTCCCATATTTTTTTAAAAATTACGAATGAATCATAAATGAATAATTAAAAATAAAAACTTAAAAAATAAAAATCACCCCATCTTTCCATATGTGATTTCAAACAACACCCCACTCCACTCATACTTTGAATATTTTTTTAAATTCCCAATGCAAAGTATACTAGATAAATTCTTTCCGAAAATTTGAAACTCGTCTGTCCGCATTTCAATGGAAAGAAGTGTAAGTGTTATGCCCTAAATCCAATCAACTTTGGACATAAACACTTTGAATATATATATATATATATATATATATATATATATATATATATATATATATATAATCAATGCATGTGTATGGCAATATCTATTATTTAATTGAATTAATATTCTAATAAATTAAATAATAGATTCCGTAGATTCAAGTCTTGGTGATTTGTTAATCACAAGGAGTTGTGATTGTGAGATACAAATTACATATGATTGAATCTTAAATCTTTCGTGGTCGAAATAATAGCGAGATACGGATATCGTTATTACGGATAGACTATCGCGTGTGGCATTCTTACTTGTGAAGTAAGTAGCTGATCTCACAAATTAAAGTGTGGTGACACTTGAATGAATACGTGGATGTTTTGTTATAGAACAAAACATTGGAGACCCACTGAGAGATTCCACATGGATAACTATTTGAGTGTTAGTGGTTAATCTCTAACGTTCGGTAGTGGAATTGGTCATTTGACTTGAGGTCATCATGGTACCTTATATGAGGAGAGTCATATTTTAGTGGTGTTGGATGTTACTCTGCCAAGGGTTGCTAATACAACATCGTTCGGGTATGTCAAGAATCATATGAAGGTTGTGAATGACCAATAGAGGATTCGTCACTCTTAAATAGTAAGAAATTATAATCTACATTTTATCTAGTTAAGTTGATAATGAAATCCTTGGTCAAGGTGAACTCATAAGTCCGAAAAGAGTGTTCGACGTACATTGACTTAACAGTGGGATAAAAGATATGATCGATAATTGAGATTGACACATATCCATATCTCATAATTGATCGGATCATATTGACGAAAGGATTATAGTTTCACAGTAAACGAACAAGTTTGATTTTGTCATACTACGTGATATTTCCCGTCACATGTATTGCCCTGACATATTGGTAGATGTCAATCTGGGACAACGAAAGTGAATTAGTGATAAATTAAAAGGGGCGTTTTAATTTATCGATTTTGATTAGATCAAAATAATAATTCACGTCGTTAGGTATCGTGATCGGGAACCTAATGGGTCACACACAAAAGAGAATCAGAAGAATGAGATTTACCAATTAATTAATTGACAAGTGTTGGATAATTAATTAATTGAATTGTTTATTAGTAGGCCCGAATTAATTAATTGATTAATTCATGGACCAGATTTAATTAATTTGATTAATTAAATATTGGACCGAGTTAAGTTCAACAGATGGACCGAGCCCATTTGGACTTATATTAATAGACTATTAGGATTTGAAAACAGTATGAAATTTTCATTATTCTTGCTAACATAAGAAAAGTAAAACCCTAGCCGTCATTCTTGTTCTCTGTGTGGAACACCATTCGAGGTTGGATAATTGGACAGCTTGGATTACAGATCGTGATCATTGGAGTTCAAGAAAAAGCAAAAGAGTTTCTGGAATTCATCAAATGTATCATTCTCATCACAGTTTCTATGTAAACACATTGCAGATTCTCGTTTGGGAATTGAAAATTGTTTTATTTTCACTGTACATGATTAAGTAAATTCCCAATAAGAAGGTTATCAATTTGGAATATCTCAACTGATAGCCTTTACTGGGAATGACATTTAACCATTTCAAAAGGTGAACAAAAAGCAAACCAATGAGACAATTAGCAATATAGTCTTTAAATAAAATAAAGAGAGAAAGTAAAAAATACTAAAGCGAACATTGGTGCTATGATTTGAGTTTGTCACATCAAGGTGGGGCTCACTAATTGGGCTCACTATTTAATTAATTAGTAAATCTCGCCCTGATGTGAGAGTGTTGTAAAAGTTACAACACAACACCAAGCATTGTTGAAAAAGAAAATCGAAAAATTGGATTCAATTTTTTACAGATTAAGAGCAGAATTTGTCTGGTATTCTTTCTCCAGGCATTGGGAATTTAAAAAGTCTTCAAATTATGGGTGAAGTGGAGTGGGATGGGATGGGATGGGATGGGATGGGGTGGGGAGATGAAGTGAATTTTGTATTTTTAGTTTTGATTTTTAATTATTTATTTGTAATTCATTTGTAATTTTTTGAAGAATTTGGGACTATGATTACAATTAATTCTTTATTCTTATTTAAATAAGAGGCTATATTTGTCATTTCACACATTTTTATTGAGAAAATGGATGAAAATGATGATTTTGGCAATAAAATATGTAAATAGGGATAAAAATGCAAAAAAAAAAAATGAATGGTGTGAACATTTTACACAATAATCTTCAAACATATGGACGTTTTGTGCTAATAACCATTTGAAAAATTATACAACTTTGATATTTTTAAAATTACTAGGTTTAAGCAACGTGCAATGCACGTTTGCTTAGTTATATATAATTTTTTTGGTTAAGAATTAAATTTTTATTAATAAAGATGTAATTTTTTGGTTAATTAAATAACTAATGATGTAATGTTTATGTAATTGATAAATAATTACACATTGTGATTTATTAAAAAAAGAGCATTAATAGAATCTATAGCATCGTCCTATATATAAACATCGCTCATAGTTTTATGAAAGCTGTTTGAGATAATTTTGATTCTAAGATAACGATTCAACATTTTCATCATCTTGCACTATTTTAATAGAGAAGACATTAAACTGCCTATATTTTTTCTCCTTTAGTTTCTCTGGATTTACATAAACTTGAATATTCAAAATTTCTTTTGATAATTTCTCTGCAATGCTTTTAACATATGATCGATTTTCCTACAAAATAAATTTTGAATATGTTTACATAATTAATAAAAAACCCAATTATTTTTAAATAACTCATTATAATAAAAATCAAGTTTTGAAGAAAAATTTAAGAAATACCTCTCCAGCATGTCCTATCAATTCAACTGTTGAACAACCAAGTGTATGTTCTGCTACTTCACCAAACATAGTAGCAGCTAGTTTTCCAGTATTATCCTCCACTTGATCATATCCCCTATCACTTTAAATGCGTTGAATATATTAATTTTAATTTGAATAGTGTTAAATTCTAAATTAAATCAGACATCAATTTTAAATTAAAATTGTAAGATACATACCGTGATTTGTAGACCCAGTGGCTTTTGCAATATATACAAACAAAGCTTTCATTGTATTTATATACAGTTCCTTTATTATAGTCAACGTATGACATGTAATAAAATATTTGGACAAACTCAATCAAATTTATCTTCGCCCATATCCAGAATTTTGTTTTCTACATTAAATCATAATCAATTTTTACAATGAATGTTAGTGTAAACACAAAAAAATGTATTAGTTTGTGTTTCGTACTATTATATTATATCAAATTTTGAACTTAATCATGAACCTTTTGTACATAATAAAATAATAGATAACATTACATCACAATACAAAACTAAATAAATAAATATTTTTTCTTCATTAAATTCAATGTACCTTACCAAATAAATTATTAGCATTTTTAAACTCATAATCTCCACGTCCATTTTGTTTTTTTAGGTTAATTTTTTCCTGGTGACTAAAATATAGTAGTATAAAGCATTTTGCATTTCCCATTCATTTATTATTAGATAATGAAATTCCAACAAACACAACATCAATTGCCACAAATGGTGGCTTAATTGCTATTTAATGGAAACAATAAAACTAATGGTGAAAAAAGATTTTCCGTTAAAACAACCAATTCCGTTAGATTTTCCGTTAAAACAAGAATTTCCGTTTCATAGGCACTTTATATATATACTAGGTGCAAGCAACGTGCAATGCACGTTTGCTTAGTTTATATTTCATATTTTTGTTTAATAATTAATTTGTTATTAATAAAGATGTAATTTTTTTTGGTTAATTAAGGGCGTCTCTGGGCACCCTGTGAGGAGGAAGGAAAATTGATTATGTTACCTTTTTTTTTTCAAACCTACAGCCCTACAGTGAGAGAATTGGTCCAAAATTGCGGCTCCCAACGGCATGAATTGTGTTGCCAACGGCTTGATTTCTGCTGAAAAGCAGAAACAGACATCCTATAAATAATTAATGATGTAATGTTTATGTAATTGATAAATAATTAGATGTATGATTTTGATATTGTGATGTAGGTTGGTGAGATTGAAGAAAATAAGCAAAAGTAGACAAATTTGGAGAAATGGCTAAATTGTAAGGGATCCAAAGTTCGGGGGCTAAAATGTAAATACTTAAAAGTTGTGCCGAATCTCACGATGAAGATTTAAGAGTGCTCGGAATCAATTGGATAAAGGAAGATGTCAAGGGGATCAAATTTAGTCAAAAGATGATCGCAATCAATTTCCAACCAAAAAGTTATGCTCCGGTGTTTTAGTCTCATATTGAGACCTATTTTTGGCATAGGAAGTGATCAAATTGGATAATGATGTCTGAATTAAAGTTGTAGTCAGATGAGTTAGCTTTCCAATGCATTTTGCATCGCCTCAATAGGATATCGGAATACAAAGTTATGATAAAAACACTGAAAGAAGGTGCAGCTGCCTATTTAAAACAAGAAATTCCGTTACATAGTCCGTTATATTGAGACCTATTTTTGGCATATAAAGTGGCCGAATTGGAAAATGATGTCTGAACCAAAGTTGTAACCAAATGAGTTAGATTTCCAACACATTTTGAATTGCCTCAATCGGACATCGAAATACAAAATTATGATAAAAACATTGAAGGAAGGTGCAGCTGCCTGTTTAAAACAAGAAATTCTGTTACATAATCCGTTATATTGAGACATATTTTTGGCATAGAAAGTGATCGAATTGGAGAATGATGTCTAAATCAAAATTGTAGCCAGATGAGTTAGCTTTCCAATTCATTTTGAATCGCCTCAATCGGATATCAGAATACAAAGTTATAATAAAAACATTGAAAGAAGGTGCAGCTGCCTGTTTAAAACAAGAAATTTCGTTACATAATCCGTTATATTGAGACCTATTTTCGGAAAAGAAAGTGATCCAATTGGAGAATTATGTTTGAATCAAAGTTGTAGCCAGATGAGTTAGATTTCCAACCCATTTTGAATCGCCTCAATCGGATATCGAAATACAAAGTTATGATAAAAACACTGAAAGAAGGTGCAGATGCCTGTTTAAAACAAAAAATTCCGTTACATAGTCCGTTATATTGAGACATATTTTTGGCATAGAAAGTGATCGAATTGGAGAATGATGTTTGAATCAAAATTGTAGTCAGATCTGTTAGCTTTCCAACGCATTTTGAATTGCCTCAATCGAATATCGGAATACAAAGTTATGATAAAAATATTGAAGGAAGGTGTAGCTGACTGTTTAAAACAAGAAATTCTGTTACATAATCCGTTTAAACAACAAATTCCGTTAGTTTTTCCGTTAAACCAACAAATTCCGTTAAATAGGCACTTTTTATATATAGAAAGAGATATATATATTAGGTGCAAGTAACGTGCAATGCACGTTTGCCTAGTTTATATTTAATAGTTTTGTTTAAAAATTAATTTGGTATTAATAAAGATGTAATTTTTTTAGTTAATTAAATAATTAATGATGTAATATTTATATAATTGATAAATAATTAGATGTGTGATTTTGATGTTGTGATATAAGTTGGTGAGATCGAAGAAAATAAGCAAAAGTTGACAAATTTGGAGAAATGGCTAAATTGTAAGGGATCCAAAGTTCGGGGACTAAAATGTAAACACTTAAAAGTTGTGTCGAACCTCACGATGAAGATTTGAGAGTGCTCGGAGTCAATTGGATAAATGAAGATATCAATGGAATCAAATTTAGTCAAAAGGTGATCACAAATCAATTTCCAACCGAAAAGTTATGCTCTGATATTTTAGTCTCATATTGAGACCTATTTTTGGCATAGAAAGTGATCGAATTGGAGAATGATGTCTGAATCAAAGTTGTAGCCATATGAGTTAACTTTCCAACGCATTTTGAATCGCCTCAATCGGACATTGAAATATAAAGTTATGATAAAAACACTGAAAGAAGGTGCAGCTGCCTGTTTAAAATAAGAAATTCCGTTACATAGTCCGTTAAAACAACAAATTCCGTTAGTTTTTCCATTAAAAACAAAAAATTCCGTTACATATCCACTTTTAATATATAGAAGATATTCTTAAATTAAGGTAATCGTGATTTTTTCCTATCTGAATTGTTAGTTAAGATGCACCTCTTTAAGCCCAATTGATAGTTCTACGTAGGAATGGTGAAATATTATGTCCATGTCCCATTCTGAATGGGGGTGTGGAATTCTCGCCATGATGGTAAATGGGTGGGGACGGGAAGTATGATCTCCGTCTTGAATTCATCGAGTCCATTCCAAATCTATTTATTTTATTATAATTTATTCTATTTTCATGTTTATCATTTTAAATCCTGTATTTAAAATGAAGAAAAACATTAAAAATAATTAATTTTAAAAGACGGTAAATAAAGATTTTTGGTATTGCCACGCTGCCTATAAAAATTCCCAGGAATGGTAATGACAAACTCGGTCCCACGTCGTTCCGTTGTCAACCCTAGTTCTACGTGTACTTGTAGTATGTGATCATTTTGAACTTATGCAAATGTAGCAATAAAGTATGCTACTTATCACTTGCTTTGGAAAAAAGTAGAGACGATCCTAGGTTTACATAGAGATTGTGTTGCTTCATTTAATATGTTAATCTATCGACAATAAGTGGTATTGGAGTCATACCTTAAGCTTAGCCTAGTGGATACGTAAGATAAATCTCTGAATGTGTTCAAAAGACTTGAACCTCGGTTAGTTCCAATTAACCGCAATGACGGAATATTCCTTGCTATTATCAACTCCTAAGGTAGTAGAGATCATTGTACGTGATGTGGTGATGAATATGTAAATCTTGACAACGTGTATGATCTTTCGAGTTAAAAGAAGCAGTTTGTTGTGTGTACAGAAAACTGTGCACATGGAAAATTGCCAGATCACACACAACACGATGAAGTCCGCATTTTTTGCAATATTTAATTTCACGTGGGCCCACCTCCATGTTCTGTGGTGATTTTTATGTACAAATGTAAAAATTCTAAAAGAAGACACCCAAAAGAGTTTGTTGTGGGAGTGGGCCATGACAATCATGCATGGGCAATAATAATGTGGTACTTTGTTCGAGAAGGAATTATTAAAAATGTGCGATTAAAAATTCTAAATCAATGAAACTTGTAAGGATATTAATTTTTTAAATAGAGATTGTGAGCCAATTCGTCTAATAACTTAAACATTTCAGGATGGAACTTAAGTCCAAACACCACCATATGAGACTTGACTATGAGTTGGATTTTGAGTCAAAAAGCTGAGGGGTTATCTATCTTATTGAAGTGTTCGTAATATATTGGAACAAAGTCCGGAATGTAATTTAGCGGAGTCCTAACATAAGTAAGACAATTGGACAATTATGTTAATAAACCACAAATATTTTTTTATATGGGCTATATTTTAACTGCATCAAGTGTTATTTATCCTTATTTAGAGGGTGTTTGATGGATATTAAAATTAGATTTTTAGTAGATTATGATAAAAGTTTTTGAAATATATGATTGAAAAGTTTTGAGACACATAAACGATGTGATTAATATTGATTGTTTGACTTTGACTTGGATTAAAATCAGATTTTTCTCCGGACCAAACATGGCCTTATTGTTTATGTTTCTTTCTTTTTTTTTTTTTTTTTTTTGCCTTTTTGTATTCTTATCACGAGTGACAAATCATTCTACTTATGCTTTGTTATTAGAATCATTCTTTTTATGCTATCTTATTAGAATTTTTGGTTGAAAATTGTCACTAGATACAAGTTGTACTAATTAACTAAAAGCTGATGATAAGAATGCGAAAAAAAAAAAAAGCCAAGAATATATTATAGTTATTAAAAGATTAGAAACTTATAATGCCATTAAATTGTAGTGTGCTCAAAAGAAGATGCGATATCAAGCCACCCATAAATTTATTGAAAATGTATATATGTAATTAAATATTTTAAATGGCCAAAGAAAAATGGGACGAGGAAGAAGGCATTATATTTTTAATTAAAAAATTTATAAATAATTTCAAAATTTTAATATATTTTTCGATTCTTGGCTCCTGTTTTGTGCACATTTTTTTCCCAAGAATGCATTTTTTTTATGTGATGAAGATAGGGATGGCAAAAAAACCCGACAAACCCGATACCCGCGGGGACCCGCCCCGAACGGGGAGGGGAAAACCCGCTTAAACGGGTAACGGGGCGGGGATGGGGCGGGGAATTATTCCCCGAGGCGGGGACGGGGCGGGGATGGGTAACGGGGTCCGCCCCCCCCCCCCCCCCCCTTAAAAAAAAAAATTTTTTTTTTTTTTTTTTTTTTTTTTTTTTTTTTAAGAATTCAATATTTTAAGTGAACATTTTCGTTAGTTCTAATAGAAAATAGCAACTAAAATTATTTGTCTAAATATAATGAATATGGACAATAAAAATAAATTATCAAAAACTAAAAAAAAAAAAAAAAAAATTAAACGGGGAATAAACGGGGAAATAACCTACCCCCGCCCCGCCCCGCCCCCGCCCCGACCCCGCCCCGCCCCGCCTTAAACGGGGAACGGGGCGGGGACGGGGAATGAATTTCTTAACGGGGCGGGGGACGGGGAGGGCATCCCCGCCCCCGCCCCGCCCCGTTGCGAAAAAGAAGGAAAAATTATTAATATGATGAAAAATATTATTTTATCGAAAAATATGTGACTGAAAATAAATAGAAGAATGAGAATGAAAAAACGTCTCTCAAACTGGGGCTTGTGGGGCTTGATCTAAGAAAGCCAAAATTAAGTCTAGACTTGAATGTGAAATTTAACGGCTCGCCAATACTTTATAACTTCACCTTCCTCCACTTTGTTCCCAACGCCTAGCCAACTATTTCCAACACCACCTTTTTGCCATCATTTTTCATATCTTTGAGTCTACTTTTGGGTAAGAATATATTTTAAAATAGAATTATTCTACTCTACCAGATTTTGATTCACAGATTTTGTACAGACTATCTCACATGAGATGGGTTCCGAGGACCTAACTCATTAAAAAAATCCCCCAAAAATGTTAAAACACCCACCCACCCCATCTCACATGGCTGTGCCAGGTCTTTTACCGACCTGGCACAGCAGCAGAACTCTTTAAAATAATAGATCGATAGAGAATATGAGATTAAAAAATACGAAAAAATTTTGAATTTACGTGTAATATTATTTTATTAAAATATGTGTAATTGAAAAGAAATGATAAAAATATATTTTAAAAATAATGGAGATCAAATAAGAAGTTAAATTTTATTTTAAAAATCAAATTTTAATTATAACAGTACATCTCATAGGATCCTCAAATACTCATCACTCAGACACCATTCTTTTCTTGAGGAGTAAAATTTTAGAAAAAGTAAATAAAACCCAAATTATTGTCGGTTGCAGCATCGATGAAGGATAAATCTTGGGCCACGTAGGCCCTAGTATTGTAGCATGAGTCAAACGTGTACCAATTTCTAGTTTTTTTTTTGTCTTCAGCTCCCCAAGCTTCACGGAATCCCTTATTCGAAGGATCCGATTGATAGACAAATGTGAAAAAGAATTTAAATTTCATATTAGTTGGAAAATATAAACCCACCAAATTTATAGAAATTCGTTTTCCATGAAAACAAAAAAATACAGCTTAAAGTGGTTGTACCTTGGTATTCGATTTTCATTTCCACGTTGCAATCAAACGGTCAAAGTGGAATTTCTTTTTCCTCAAATATGACATTTTTCATAGAATTCATTACAATCAAACAGGGCCTAAATGTTAATTGGTCTGTTCGAGCCCATTTTTGTATAGAATACATTGTGAAATAGTAGATTAATATCAAATGTAGAGTTAAAAATGAAGAAAAAATTTTAGGGTACGTGTAATAATATTTTATTAAAAATGTGTAGTTAAAAAAAAAGTATTTTGAAAATAATAAGGATGGAATAAGGATTGAATTTCTTTAGTGTAAAGTGAATCTGGGTATACCAATCGAACCAAAAACATTACCACAGAAGATGAAAAAAATCCTGTTGCTGAAAGTAACTTCGCCCGACATATATAAGATAAAGAGAAAAAAAAAAAAAAAAAGAAATGGCACTGTATTTGTTCCAATTATGTAGCCATTTTATCAAGTCAGAGAAGTGGTTGACACCGACTCTTATCTCTCTAATCCATCAGATTTCCATAAATGCATTGAAGTGTCAGAAAGAGAATCTTCTTGCGACTGGGCAAATTTTTACTCTAGCAAATTGTATATACACCTATTCGGATGTGAAATATATATATTTGATAAAATGGCTCTATGTGTTTGAATCTAATTTTGAGGAGAATAGAAATTTTGGAATAGTGATTGATGTGAGAATGTGTGGTGGAAAAGTGATGAAAAGTTTTTGATTTGTGTATAATAGTATTTTATTTGGAGAATGTGTGGTTGAAATGAAGAATGAGAATGAGAATGGGAATGAGAATGAGAAATTAATGGGTGCCAAACGGGGGCATATAGGTAAAATCAATAGTTGAACGGGAAATTTGAAGAAAAAAATTAAGGAAAAATGACAAAGTTTAAAGTTTAAGTACCAAATTACAAATATTCAATAGTTATTTCGGACCACAAAACGATATTTTAAAGATTGCTAGGAGAAAATTTGACTAAATTAGAATTCAAAAATGAATGGAATATGATCAAAATATTATCAAAAATTAATTTTCAATCGCACAAGTTATATTCCACATTTCTTGTCGAACATTGAGACCCATGTTTTACATAGTAAACGTTCGAATTGAAAAAATTCTATTTCTAGCAAACTTGTAGGCCCTTGGTTGGCTTTCCAACGTACTATGAATTTCCTCAATCGAATATCAGGAGAGAAATGTATAGCCAAAATACTGACTGCTGTGCAGAGACAAAAAAATCCACATGTGAAGATAATTTTCTTATTCGATTGGAATTCTTTTGAAAACCAATTTGGATGTAATTTTTAACCAATTTTATACTCCTACAAATATCAAACAACATAATACATATTAAAGACCTCCCATATACATCTCATACTCAAATATTAATCAATTATTATCATCAAATACGAAAAATTTATAATTTTTTTGAGAGAATTGAAGGGGACTTGTAAGAATTCAATCAATTGAAATTCAAACATATTTTTTGGGCAAAGAAAAGAAGAAGCAAGTGGAGATTCATCAAGAAATCATTGGAATTGAAGAGATTCAAGATTTTAAAATTCATCATCTTATCAATTTATCAAAAAATTCGGGATATGTTTTTTAACTTAAATATGATTTCTTGTAATTTCGATATTGTAGACTAGTTTTATACATCGTTAGGATGAGATGAACCATTTTTATGATATTTCTAGTTTTTAATTAATTATCTTGACTTTAATTTGATTTGATTTGTGGATATGTATTATCATTTTTATCGCTCTTTTCAATTATTTGATCACCAATTGAATTGTTAGTGAATTTTATTGTTATCGAGAGAGACAATAAGATTTAAGCACAATATATATATATATATATATATATATATATATATATATATATATATATACACCTCTATGTTTTATATGGTTTCAGATGTTCTAGCACTTGTTAATGTATTTATCATGTTTGTATCTTTTATTGAGAAATAGAAGGGTCACATGAGTAGAATAAACTTGATCGCTATCGATGAAGGCTTTCAATTAAATTAAAAACATTAACCAACATGAATGATTTCAAAATGTCACTTTAATTGTTACACTAAAAATGAAATAATAAGAGAAATTCGACATTTTAGCAATGCATCTCAAATATTTGAAAAATACATTTACTTACGTTCATTAGTTTAATTAATAATTTATGTATTAGTATAAAAAATCACAAAATTTATTTGATATTCGATTAAAGTTGCAATTAATTTTAATTCGGTCAAACACATAATTTTTATGGATTCGATACTTTATTAATCATTATATTATTTGATCACGATCTCATGCTATTACGAGTTTTCAAATGTTGAATATAAAATCTAAATTATTGATCAATTTGTTCTTTAGTTGGTGGCTCAATCAGCATTAATGATCAAATGACATGACATGAAAAGTAACAGATAATAAATTTGTATTTGTACATTGCCAAAAATTAATACATGTGGCCCACCCTATGTGAGTAAAACATTGAAAAAAAAAAAACTCACCCCACTCCTTGCTGTGAGCATTTGTTTTTTTCTTTTCTGTTTCTTATGTACGTGCATAATTTCTCTTTTCCTTTACCCTTTTTCTTATTTTTGTATGACAGTTTTTAGCGAACTCTATCAAATTCACTTGAAACAGGTAAGACGTGATCAATAATAAAATTCATCGTCTTTTCCCTAAATGTTAAGCTTTTGAAAGTGTCAAACATTCGATAAAAAGAACGGTGAACTAAATGCAAACATTGGTCTGCAACTTGAATTATGTTAACAAGAATTATTCGAGATTGTTATATATCGAACTAGGAAATTATTGACTTGCATTGGCTACATATCAAGAAAATAATTGAATGGTAAGCCAAAAAAAAAAAAAAAAAAGGCAATTTTGACAATGAAAATCTTCAAAATATCAAATCCAAATACAATTCAGAATAATTTTGACTTCACAAGTTGAGTTCCAAATTACAATCTTTCTGATTTTACAAGGTGGCATATCATCCACAATTTATTTGTAAATCCAAGCTCAGATCACACTGTGCCAAGACTTTTTCCTTGGAGATCGATTCATATTTGCCCAACATGACTTTCTAAAGACGGTCTGAGTAATGTGCACGATACAAAACCTGTTTGTGTCATCTTATTTGTTCGGCTCATCCAAAGTAACAGCCCAAGACTGCCTACTCTTTTGGTCGAAACTAACCATAAGTAAGCAGTCACCAACATTAAGAACCGATGGCTCGAACTTTAAATACAGTTGACGACATTTGCCAGTCTTCGTTGCAGCAAAGATAAATCAATACTGGAATCATTGACCTGCAATATGATCAATGTAAACAAGATATTTAATGAAAATAATCTAGAAAACCTTAATCCCAGAACACAAATAAATTATTCATTCCTATATCTGAGTAATAATTTGTACCTCAGAGGACAGAATTCTATAGTGTGTTCTTTCACTTGCTTTTGCAGAAACACAGCTAACAACGTTAAGCCCTCTTTCGAGAAGTTCAGTGAACACTTTTGAAAGGGGAAATCCTTCATCTTTAGAACTACAGCTGATTAAAATCTCCACTCCATCCTGGCTTCGATTCACTATGACTTCGCAATTAGGCAAATCACTGTTTGAAGAACTTCCTTTCTCAAAACCAATTAGGGTTCCTGAATTGGAATACTTCTTCAGTTGCTCTCTCCGAATTTGCAGTTCTTTGATTTTATTTTGCATCTGTTGTATGTAATTTACAGCCTCGTGCATGTGATCAGATATTGAACGTTTTCCCTAATCAAAACATCAAGAATGTATGCAAGATTTAGAGGAATTAAGAGAAATGATAAGGAATTAGGATGAAAAGGTCTATAGCTTTACGTCCACTATTTATAACCATAAGTACAGGATATACCCCTATCCCTATGAGGGGTAAGGACGAACAATTTCAACTCACCACAGGATTAAAAATTTGCACCATATTGTCATTAAACGCAAAAATATTGTGGTTTTTACTCACCTTGATGTGTTCAAGAGGAAGAAGGGATCGAAGCGAAGCGTAAAGGTTAGCCATTTCTTGCCTTCTTTGCCTTTCAAGATCTCTATGCATAATTCTCCTAAGATTGGATTCATTACTACTGTCATCAATATTCTTTTCTTGAACACCTGCAGATGATTTTCTTTTCCTCTTCTTGGTGTCTTTATTTTCAACATTACTGCAGTTCATCAAAACATGATCCAGCAGCAGATCTTCAAGGATTTTGTCTTGCTGGAATACAATTAAAGGGTTTTGATCAAAGGTCGTTTCATTGTCATGTTGGGACTGATACATCTCTTTCTTGGATTATTTCAATGGAGTTTATAAACAAGATTTGGAAGCAAGTTTATTCAAGATCCTGCAGGCCCTTTTTTCTTGGATTTCAATAGAGTTTATATACAAGGAAGAAAATATTATTATATGGAGATATTTAATGGGTTTTAAAGATTTCCCTGCGAAACTCTTAACTGGCAAGGAGGTGGATGAAATTAATTAATGAACTCACCATCTTTATTTTACAAGACAATTTATACAAATGCAACCCCACTCCTTTCCTTGTCACACTTGGAAGGATTTATTAATGAACATTTATTATGGTGTATGAAAGAGGTATGTCCACATTTATGGAAGGGGCATTCAACAAACCATGACATGTTCTAATAACTTGTCAATGTCTACATAATGTAGTTACATAATAGTTTACATAGAAATGAGGTGTCAAAAACAGAGTAGAGAATTATTATTAATTTTTTTTTTTTGTTGCAAAAATTCTAATATAATCATATCTCACCATATTGTGTCTATGTAAACCATTATGTACATGTATGAAATGGTCAGAAGGTATAATTGATGCCGAGAAGTCTTTTTATAACATTTGTTTGGCATAACTTACTTTAAAATGAAATCATTTTTAATCGCACATTCTTTCATTAAAATAATTTTAAGCGTCAATTCAAATTTTTTTTCTACTTTTTAATCATACATTTTCTAAAAAAATAATTTTTCACTTCAAATAATCTCTCCCAAACAAACACTTAAAAAACAAAGATTATATAAAATGTATTCTACTATGCCTTATTAATTAAACTATGCTCTACATGCATGATTACTATTTATGCAATATTGAGATTTTAACTTTGCCTTTAATATTCTCATTAGTATGCTCCTCCATCCAAACCAATAAAAGATAGTGATTTTCAAGCTTTAATCAAAATACCTCTCTGTACATGCATCTCTCTCATCATGGTTATAGACAGTTCGACCACATAATTATGTTCGGCTTCAATTATTTCTCAATTGAGAAATATTTAAAATTATGAAAGAAAATGTCTTATGGTTGTGTAGAATTATTCACTGAATTAAGTCAAAAGGCTAATGAGCAATATGCTTCTGATCATCAACTAGGGACTTGAACATTTTCTCCTTTTGGAAAGCTGCGAGATTTGATCCCTCAGAGATGCAAAAGATAATGATTTAGGCAAGACTTATAACATGTTTGGTTTCTTGCACTCATTAAATTTAATAATTAATCAAAATTTACAAAATACCCCTTGCAATTTTCATACCATATTTTACAAAATTGCATTTTGCATGCAGAATTCTACTTATAGGTACACACTTTGAGGGAAAAATAGAAATATTTACAAATAAATTTCTCATTATAAATGACTAAACAGACCAAAATACCTCTAATAAAAAATAAAAAATCATTTACATGACATTTTATACCATTTATTATTCTTCAAAATTGTAATTCCTATTACTCTTTCATCCAAAAATAATTAACTTTTCGCTCTTAATTCTATCTTTCTCATAATTTAATTTTCTATTAATTCAAGTATATTCAATACACTATTATCGTGACATTTTTTAATACAAAAATAATAAAAATAATGTATGGATTCTTGAAAATCAAATTGCAAAATTGTATAAAATTATAGTATGAATCTTAAAATAAATAATAAATTCATTTTAATATGCAGAATAATAAATACTATCATATACTATTTTCCTTGTTTTTTTCTTGAAAAATTATTTATTTAACATAACTTGTTACTTACATGATGACAAATAATAATTCCATTTGTCCATTTTATAATGTTGGAAAATTTTTAAATGAAGGTTTTACTATTTTTTAACACATTATTAATTCTTTAAATTTTTTTTTTCCCATGTTGTAGTTTAAAGAAAATGAAGATGAAAGAAAAAAGCATTTCATTCAAAGTATAATCTTCAAGTAATTAACCTTTAAGAGATAATAAAATAATTCAACAAACGGTACGTAAAATGTTCCATAAATTAATATATAAGGTGTGATTTGTTTTTTTTTTTTTTTTTTTTTTTTTATAGTGATACATTTTGTAAATATTTCTAAATGAAGAGTGTATTTTGTAAATTTCTGTTTATTATACGTGTATGGTTCTTAAATCGCTTTCAATTATAATATTGAGAATTGGTCATATTGGAGAAAACATTGTCAATAATAATATATTCGAACCACATTTTTTATAAATGCACCACACTTTAATGGCATGAAAAGTTCATAATTCTTACTAATTGTCACACTTTTATACCCAAGTTTTTTCATCCATTATCATCATCAAACTTCCATTTTCATCAAAATTGTGATTCCATATTTGTTCCTTTTTAACAACCGATTTTTTTTAACCAAAATCATCAAGGACATTAATAAAATATTAAGGATAAGATTGTGATGATAAGTTAGAGAGGGTAAATATGACAATAAATAAAAGTTAAAGACCTTTAACGAAATTAAAATGTAGTACATTTATAAAAATACGTCATGAAATAATATAATCACATTTTATTAAAAGTAGGGGTGGGTGTGGATTAGGATGTTTTGGACCGAACCCGAACAAAACTCAACATGTTGGGTTTGATGAGAAATCAAACCGAACCAACGTGTTCAGGTTTGAAACCCGACTCGATCTAAACCAATCTAGCTTGGATAGGTTTGGGTTGGGTTGGATGTGTCAATGTTTTTCTTTCAAATATTCAAAACACGATAACATAAGTTCTCCTCCTTTACCACCACCACATTTTTATCTTGCCCCTATTATTAAGTACCAAATTACAAACTCCACCATCACTATAATAAGTATGTTTGCATTAAAAGACATGATGGCCAGCATTAGAAGGTACCCGATTACGTAGTTGACTCCAAATAAAATTGCCAATTTGTCGCATCAATCGACTAACTTCGAGAATCATAAAGATTGTGGAGGACCGTCGATTGATTGGAAGATGGTTGTAATTTTTGGATTTTGACAAAAGAGAGCATAAAGCGAAGGCGACGGTCCTCCATGTATCGATAGAAAATGGGGATGAGAAAGCAGTGGTGAGTTGGTTGGTTGGATATGGGTGGTGAGAGGCAAGAAGAGAGAGATGAATGAAATCTAGAATTGATTTTAGGGATTCAATATGTTTTTTAAATCAATCTTTTATTAACTCGGTCGGGTTGGGTTGATCGACTTTTCATGGGAACCCACGACCCAACCAAATTTGACCTAAATTTTGACTATCAAACTCAAACCCAATCCAATTAACTACAAAAATCCACCCAAGTCGGTCGGGTCGGGCTGGGTTGGATCGATCGATTTAAATTATTTGTGTTGATTTTTGCCCAACATTAATTAAAAGCAAGACTTCAAGAGCAAATTATATATACCTCCCGTGAGGCCTATGACAATTACAAAAACTCGCTTCCATTTTCAATATCTTATCCTGAAGTTTACTTTTGGTAACAAATTCCCCACTCTTAGCAAAAAGTAAATATTTATTTTTCCATTTTAATCCTCTATACTATTTTGAAATTGTTATTTTATTTTATTATATACAATTTGCATTTATTTCTTTGTTAGTAGTTATTATGATATTTTTTTCTTTTAATTTAGAAGAGATCATTTTAGTTAAAAAAAAGTACCATTATGTGTATTATTATAAAATTATAAATTGAGATTTTTTTTTTTTTTTTTTTGCAATATGATTGACAATGATTAATAATTAAAAATACATAAATGTTTTAAAAATAATTTATAAAGCTAAATAAAAAAACTCATTAAATATTTTGGATAGAGATTCAATAGCATCTCTATTTTTTAGTTTTTTTATACTTGACATTTATACTATGATAATATTACAAAAACTAAAGTAATATTATAATAATATTAACCCCACGTTTGAACCCCATGTTTGGGGGGAAATAAATTTTGGAATAGTGATTTCTCGGATAATGTTTTTTAAAAAATAAAGAAAAACTTTATTTTTTATAGCTCAGGTTTCTTTTCAGTTTTTTTTTTTAATAAATATTTTATATTAATTTTAATTTGTTCATTTTATGAAATTAAAATTCACAAAAATATGATTAAAATGAAATTACTATGTACAAAAAGATAAAAAATAAATAAGCATTTTTCAAATAAAAACAATTTGTTTTTGTTTCAATTAAAATTAAGAAAATAAATATTATCAATAAGGAGAAAGGGGATAAAAACAGAATTTATGTTGAGAGGAGACGTTCCCAAAAAGTTTGAAAAATGATGGTGTGTCTCTATTATTTTCATAAGCCTCAAAAGGAGATCTTCGTAGTTTGAACATTAATGCTAAAAAGCCACATTTTGTTTAAATAACAACAACGCTAATTCAAAAAAAAAAAAAAAAATCTATTTAAGAAAGCCATTCGTGTCATCCCTTGTATCAACTACCAACACACCTCAATCAACTTTTGTCCCACTTCTAAAAATTTAACACGTCGATGAATCGAGGCACAATCGAACTATATCACCTCCATTTAGGCGGTGCTTCGGATGTAAAAAGGAAACAAATTGAATGAGCATCATTGCATGTGTACAACATTTTGGTTGGATGTTCGGTCATGTCGAACGTCTTTTTACGAGAAAAATGTAGTAAATAGAACTAAAAAAAGTGTTGTAAATTATAAGTTTATTAGTGAATGACAATTGAACTCTACAATCCTAAAAACTAGGGGTGAACACGGTTCGATTTGGACGGTTTGAGGTATATTTTCAACTCAAACCATTTAATGCGGTTTGGAATTTTTCCAAACCAAACCAAACCAAACCATTATTTGCGGTTTGGTTCGGTTTTAATCCACGGTTTACTTATCGATATTATAGTAATATGTTTAAAACGCATTAACATATAAATTTAAACGAGAACTACTAACGTTAAATGTTAAATTACATTCATATATGTCTAAAATTCGACTTATAAACAAAAAGATAAAAAATTAGGATCAAGTTAGCATCTAGCAATAGGAACTCCACTCAAACTTTTACAAGAAACAATATCAAAATAAGTACAATAGTACTAACCTATCATTTGATAAAAATTGGAGCAATATCCCGTGTTGTAACCTGTCATCTTCTAATGGAATTGCTTCACCGGCTTCTTCTAGAATTGGATCCATATCTGAAAAAAGAAAAAACCACATTATAGATCTTCCTAAGGTTAGCATAAAAAAACACAGATCTGTAAATGAAAACAAAACTCTGGCAGTTATTTTAATGTGAAATGGAACAAATATTGCAAGTTCTGTACTATATTCATTAATTTATTTATACTAACCCAATTAAGATTTCACTAAAGTAGGTCCAAAAACTCTGGATGAAATTCACCATAAAATTCAGTGACTAAAATGAAATCAATTTAAAAATTAATGGCTAAAAATGGAACTGCCCTAAACTCTCATAGTTTAACTCCTCTCGCTGGCCAATTTTTTCAGGAGGGTCTAACAGCAAAGGAAATAGCTAGCAAGGAGCTTGAGGAGTCGGAGTACAGGTTATTCAACGTTCTTCTATCTGATGATTGTGTAGATGACATTTTTTGCTTACAATTACAATTACATATCATCAGTAACAAAATTCTATTATGCATCAAAAAGGGAAAGAAAAGTTAGTTGTTATACCCAATAAACAAGCTGGAATATGTGTCTCAAGAAGAATGATATTTTATGCACATATAACATTATATAAACATCAAAACAGAATAATAAAATTTTACACCATAAAAACATAAAGAAATACGAGGATATCTATCTGTCTTGGACAAAAATCAATAAGCTGTTGGAATCATTCAATAATAGTTGCAAATAAAGCAAAAAACATATTACCTTGTTCAATAAATTAGCATAGGCATTTGAGAATCCGTGACTGAGGTAGAGAAAAACTGGAAACAAAGGAGATTGAGGAGAGAACGAGAGACGACACGCACCGTTTGGAAAGTTGGGATTTGGGAATATTATTAGGTCACACGTTTCAAAGTTGGGTTAGGTTAATGGAATATGGATATATGGAATATGGTATGGATATATTTCAATTGGATTTGGGTTTTAAGCTGTGGGCTGCTCTTGGGTTACTAAAGTGTAAACTATTAGATAAAAAATAAATCCAAAATTTTGATAAAATATATATGAGAATTTATAATTTAATAAAATATTTTTTAATTAAAAAAAGTGCGATTCTATTCGGTTTTATGCGGTTTTTGAAAATCGAAACCTAAACCAAACCATTTTGAAACGGTTTGGTTCGATTTGATGGAAAAAAAACCGCGAGTCCACGTGGATCCAAACCAACGGTTTCGGTTCGATTTGCGGTTTTGCGGTTTTTTTGTGCAGCCCTACTAAAAACTATTACTATTGTATTCATAATCCTTCCCTATAAATATAGGTCCCTATAAATATAGGGTTTTGATTTTCATTATAATACACATAATCCTATTGACTTATATTCTCTCTTTTCATAACACGTTGTCAACACGAAATCTTAATTCTTCAAAATTTAGTGAATGTAGTAATTTTTTAAAGAAAAATATTATTCATCCCCAGTGGGAATGCATCCCCAATTTATGTGGATGTAAATGATTGGTTAAATGATAGGTGAAATTAAATGACTTATTTAATTTCACATATCATTTAATGCCACATTAACGCCACATAGATTGGGAATGCATCCCCAGTGGGGATGAATATCATTTCTCTTTTTTAAAACATAATCATCTATCACATGTATCAAAATTAATTTGTTAACATGTGAATTTTTTTATATATATACATACACAGATAACACGTTTATCAATTTGTGTTTATCAATTCTGGTTCATCTATTCATATGAATTATTTAAAGCATTAAATGCTCTTTTTTTATCTGTCGTCGTCACCGTGAATTTGTGTTCATCTGTAATTTGTTTTATAAGCATTAAATTATGAAATTAATGTTTGCCTATCATCATTTAGTTCATGCATTTAATTCACGCAATCATAATGTCAAGCATAATGAAGTCTATTCATGACACCCAAGAAAACAATTCAAGGCATAATATATATTTTTGAATTTTGCTATTTGTACATAAAAAATTGTAGAATATAATGAATTACATAATATGATGTAGAGGAAAAAATTGGATGAAAAAGTTGATAGTTTTGAAACTAGCAAATGATCGAGTGTCATACATCATTACATAATTTATTATGTAAATTTTTATGTACATGTAATAAGATCTTGTATTTTTTTCGTGTGCACCCAAGAAGTCAAGTATCATTGAGATTTTCTTTCCTAATGAATGTTTGGTAATTAATGTTTATATCACATTCTATCTGTATGGTAATTAATATTTTTAAATTGATTAAATATTTTTAGATGTTCCTTTATAAACATTAAATTAATAATCAATCATGTTGTTGATCCTGAAGTAACACAACATTATGACTAATATTTCAAAAGAATATTTCTTGCTCCTGAAAAGTATAAATTATATTTTTAATATTCCAGAAGAATATTGATATATTTCTCTTGATTAAGTAATAGTAAGATACAACATGCTCCCAAAGTAGTACATGTTTCGAAGAACATATTATTTTAAATTAGTGTTTATCACTTAAGAAACACACGTAATTTATGTTATGTTGATATTGACTACTTGATTAACTATTATGTGATTTTTAATCATATTTTTCGAAATTAATTGTATTCACTTTTGCTTTATTGTGTAATTAATCAAATGACAAATATTACAAAACTTGAGTATGCTGCACTTGACATATATGGCAAAATCTATCTGTCATTGATATTCAATACTGATATACATCTTGTCTCAAAAGGTCTGAGAGAGACAACAAAAGAAGAAAACAAAGAATTCCTCCTAGAAGTGCAAAAGCAATCATCTTCCTTCGTTATCATCTTCACGATGGCTTAAAAATTAAATATCTGAATGAGAAAGATCCACAAGTTCTTTGGAAAAAATTAACTAAAAGATTTGATCATCACAAGATTATAGTCCTCCCCAAAGCTCGCTACGAAATGATGTATCTTCGTTTGCAAGACTTCAAAACTGTTTGTTAGTACAATTCTGAACTATTTAGAATATGTTCAAAATTAACATTGTGTGGAGAAAAAATCACTGATAAAGATATTTTGGAGAAAACTTTTCCATTTTTCACGTCTCAAATGTGCTCCTGCAGCAGCAATATCGCGAACGTGGTTTCAAAAGTAAACTCATATCTTGCCTACTTGTGGATTAACAAAATAATGATCTATTGATGAAAAATCATGAGTTACGTATGGTTCTGTACCATTGCATGAAGTAAACGGTACTGCATTGTTTGAAGCAAATGTAATATCAAGACAAGGACGTGTACACGGATTTAGACATGGACGTGGAATAAACCGCGGACAAAATAATCAACAAAGCTACATACAACAAGACAAGAATTTCAAAAAACGCAAAGCAAACGAAAGTAACACATCTAAAAAGGAGCATGAATAAAGTTTCTTTAGATGTGGAATAAAGAGCATTTGACGTTTACTTGTCATACGCAAAACATCTTGTAGATCTCTATCAAAAATCAATAAAGGAAATAAGAAAGTAGAGATAACTTTTGTTGATTATGATTGTCCAATTGATGTGACTCATTTAGAAGTTTCTGATTTCTTTGCTGATTTAAATGTGAATATTGACTATCTGAATAGGGTGGTGCAATGGAAGATATTTATTATTTTACTTTTTAGTATTTTCCTTTGTTTTAAGAATTCAATTTGAAATATGTTTTTACTTTTCGCAAAAAAATTGAAACTTTATTATGTATCGTTAATTTCATAATATTTAATTATGTTTACTCTTCTAAATTTAAATTCAAGTTTTTAAATATATATGTTTCGTTATAGATTCATGATGAATTGTCAAGATACTTGTTTGATTGATAGTGCAATTACATATAATATTTTTCAAGACAAATAAAAATATTTTTTGAAACTAACATTAGAAGAAAATAATGTTAATACGATATCGGGTGTATCGAATATTGTTGAAAGCTCCGGAAGAGTTTGTATTATTTTCTCAAATAATACAAAATTATATATCGACGATACATTTTATTCTAGCAAATTAGTTTTAAATATATTTGATGTAATAGATATCACATTGAGACGATATAAGAAAATAATGTCACATAATTTCTTTTGTATCTAGTCAGAAACAGATAAAAGAAAAATTTCATACACTCACATCGGCATGTATTATACATTTATAAAAATGATTGAATTAAATATCGTCACGAAAGTTCGTTAACCCAAAAGGTTTTATACCTTGACATGATCGGCTTGGACTTCAGTGAGCTATAATGATGTGTCGAATAATAAACAACTTACATAGAATCCTTTAAAGAACCGAAAATTATTTTACCTAATGATTATCCATGTGTAACTTGTTTGTAATACAAGTTAGTTATTAGACCTTTGGCTACAAAGGTCAATATTGAATCTCATACTTTTTTAGAAAGAATTCATGAAGACATCTGGGCCAATACACCCATCATGGGGACCATTTTGTTATTTTATAGTATTAATTGATTCTTTTACTAGGTGGCCATATGTTTTGATATGATCTAGGGTGCGCCACTATTTATCAAGAATCCGAAGCATGTTGGAGAGAGAATAAAGCCAAGTTCGAGACTTCAAAGAGCTGATAAAGTCGGTCATTTACATTTTCAAGCAATGAAGTCCATGATATTGAAGACAACATGTCAATGGTCAAGTACCATGTTGGGGTCGAAAGCTGAATCGAATTGGATCAATTTGTTCGAAGTAAAGGAAGAAGGGGCCAAGACGAGTAACTATACGACCACATAGTTACCCAAGCTATACGATCTCATAGCCACCATCCGCAAGCAACATGGGCAATTTCATGCGGCCTATGTGACCGCATGCAAATGGCCTATGCGGTCGCATTTGCCAAAATTTTGGCAGAATATTTTATTTTTCGCGAATTTCCTACTTTCCCTAGAACTCTAATTTAACAATATTTTTTAGAATATTCTCGAGATATTTCGTACTTTCTATGGGTTTGCATACTTGGTATAAATATGATTTATTTTTACATTGTAAGAAAGTTTTTGACATTATGAATAAAAATTGAGATTTTTCTCTCCATGGGTTCTTCCATGAAATTTCAAACTTATCAAATATGTTGAATATTTGTGACGTTCATCCATAGAACTTATCAAAGGATTAGACACCCTTTGTGGCGTTCGCAAATCGAGGTTCTTGTTTTCGCATATCAACGGGTCTAAATTTTAATATACCTTAGGTTCTTAAATCGTGAGGCTCGGGTCGAGACTCTATCATCTACAACCTAGATTTGGGCTTTCCCGACGTTTTCAAATCAATTCCGCGAGTTCCATGTGATTCCCCTACCTGATTTCTCATCATTTGGTATCAAAGCTTGGGCTCCAAATTCAGGTTCTATCTTTTTTTTTTTTAACTTTCTTTGAGTCTTTGTTTTCTTTTGTTATTCGTTCTTCATGTTCTTGTGTCCAGTAATATTTTGAGTCTTTGATCCAAAAAAATTCAAAAAAAAAATTTCAAAAGTTGTTTTTGTGCTCAATTTGAGCTCAAATCAACTTCCGTTTGTTTTGTTGTTATCGTAGTTGATTCTTGGATTTAAAAAGAAAAAAATTCGAAAAAAATAAAATTTACTGTTCATCCGTACAGTCCAAAAAAATCTTGTTTCTTGGAAATTGTTCAATACCCTAATATCAATTCCAATTCTAAAAAATCTATTTCTTCCATTCTAATCACAAATTCAAGAACCACTTTCTTGGATTACATTACTCACTCATCCAATTATCTAATTTCCTTATTCTCTTGAGTTTTCGTGATTACACCTACATAAGAAAATGAATTATGATTGGGGAAATATTTCTCAAACTCGGTGTTATGTGGGTAGTAAGGTATGTAGTCTTGCAATTGATAAGGAACACATATCCCATTTGCCTAGTATCACAATGGTGGAGAAATTGAGGTTATCTTTACGACAACACCCTTTACTTGGAAATTTTGGACAAAAAAATTGTTAAACCCAAAACCAAACCACGTTTCCCTCCATTGGTCTAATTCATTTCCTTTCGACCTTCATTCCAAAAAAACCCCCAGAACCCACCAGTTTCTTTAGATCTCTGTCAAATTCCTGGTAAGCGGATAAACCCTTCCACGTCTCCCTCCACCTCTCTCCTTCGAACACTTTTATACCGAAATAGAGTCATTTTTGCATGTATTTGTTATATCTATATTTCGTATACTTGTTTAATTTATTTGGATCTTAGCCATGATTTAAGTTCAAATATTTTTTTCTTTTCATTGATTAGGATTGTATTCAAAAACATTATCATTGACTCCTTCTTGCTGGTGGTTATTCGATCGGAAGAAAAAATCGCAAACGAATCAACCTACTCTCGCTTCTCGTCGTTGTTACTTGCTATCGTCGTCCACAGCTGTCCACCAGTAATGGTTCAAGCCATAAACTGAGTGATAAGGTTAGTACATTAACATTTTTGATTTAGTGATTTTTCTTCCGGTCAGGTGACTCATTTTCAGTAATTTATATTTGAGCATGTGAACAGTGAATAGATAATTTTATAAATCTTAGAGCCGGTGAATTTGTGATTTTTGAATTGTTGAATCCGTCTGCTTCTGTAACCTGTTAGTCATTTTGATGCTATTTTGAATTTGTGCTTTTGTCAATATGTGATTTGTAAATTTGCTTTGGATATTTGTTTTGTGAATTGTGTTTGTGATATGTGAAATATAGTCAGGTATAAATTGAAATTCGTGCATTGCAAGAAATTGGACTAGGTTATTGGGAATTATGCTCGTTATTTAAATTTAGAAGTGTTCTTGAATTGATTACATTAGTTAGCCTTTGCATTATTACAAGTATTGGGAGGAATTGAAATTTCTGTATTTACAAGACGAGTGTATTTACAAGGAAAATGTCACGTTTGTTCTGCATTTAGGAATAAAATTAGCTTTTGAATAATACTTATGTACTTAGAGGTCAAAAGTAGATTTCCCGACAGTTCACTTCAATAGAAAAATAGCATAGCGAACAGTTCACCGTGGTAATTCTCAGTAGATGGAAAAATATCGATAGATGAACTGTCAAGACCCAACAATTGAGGTCAGTTTTTCTCGACACGTGGCAGTTCCACATGTCGAACATTGGTTCATTCGAACGTAATATATGTGTTTCGCATGAACATGTACGAAATATTGTGAACTACAATTTTTTCAATTATTTTTGTAGATTTGTAATATATTGTTTCGTGTTTTATGATTTTCGTATTACATGATACTTGTTTTATTTCATTATATGATTCTCATATTATTTCGTTAAATTATGTTTCTTAATTTGTTGTTGTACCTTGGTATCAACATGTACCAAATATCATGATCTCATATTTTTTTTGTTTTCTCGCTGTACCTTATTGAAGAGGTGGATATTGAATTCCTCGTTTCGGAAAATATACGATTGCGGGCCCACATTTCGCAACGAAGCAACCCCAAGTACGTAAAAAGGGTCCTGGACCATTGCAGAAGTTATAATATGTCTAAATTCCGACTGCATTCGATAAATGTAAACTTCAAGCTACTGTTGACTACGAATTTTGGCTCATCGTACTTTTGCGTAGGCGGTGCGACTGAATTGCCGGTTGCGCCGACCATACCCGAAGAAGGAAATGATGTCGCTCACACAAAGAGGCGGCGATCAACACGCCTTCGACTACCTGCAGCATCTACCAGGACTTCGTACACTAGAGGAAGGGGAAGGGAATAAAGAAATAAGTAAGTCGATCGTATGTTGACATACTATGAATGAGTCCATATTTGACAGTGTACTTGCGTTAATTTCTGTAATACATTTTGGTCATTTTCTACTCGAACTGTGTAATGTGATTTTGTGCCTTTCGTGGATGATGTGCATACGATTCGATGTATGTAGAAACTATGTTCAATGTAAGTCATATCCTTTATTGAGACACTAATTTGCGTATGAATTTTCGTTTAGGCTAGCCACCTGCTTCTTGTTAGGATCACCGATGTGCTTTGCTGTGAATGAAGCTCTGAATGAGATCTACGTGGAGGAGTATCTACAAGATGGAAGGGTAAATCTCCAATTGGGACTTCGCTGGAACAATATTTTTGGAAAACACTAATGTATAATCTTCCCATTAGTTGCTTTAGTGAGACACTTGGGAATTGTGTAAGTTAGCAAGAAAATTGTTATACTGATGTTGAATGTAGATCTAGAGCCCATGGATCATGCGTGGATGAATAAATATTTTTATGTGTATGGTAAAATGTTGCCAATATTATCCATGTTGTCTAAAGTTGGGGTACTGTTTTGTTGTTCGAATGTTGTAATGCAGTGATTCAACATCTTAAAATACGAATGTACTAATGAAAATTGATTGCCAACAACTATGTACAAGATTTTTGGAAAAAATGTTACACACTCATTAAGATTTACAATTGTCATAAATTAAGGAACCAATTTAGGTCATAAAGGTAAACTTAGACCCTAAACCATCACACCAATTGTCTATCAAATTAAGTTTGAGCGTTGACTTGGTGGTTGGGTAGTAAATAACCATAGTTGCTTCCATCCAAAAGTTCATTATAAATAGCATGTTATCAATTCATTATGATTTACACTTTAACACTTCATAAGTTTTGTGACACTATAGACTAATCGCATACAAAAACAGTTCAACCCATTACGTTTGCATTCTCCATAATGGGTTAGTGCCAGCTGTCGAGAATGACAGAAACAATTTGTCCGGAACGACGATGAACTGTCGGGATGTTATGCAGTGTCATGTCCATTACATTTGCATTCTCCATAATGGGCTCATCCACGGGAAGCACCAAACCGTTCAACCTGTTTTGTCCCCTCTCCACTTCCATTCGCCATCCACATAAACAAACTATTTTGAAATTGCGACACGATAAATCTCAAATAATTACTCATACCTAAAATGTTGAGAATGCAATGGTAAGAATTCCGCACAATAAATATGTCCACATTAATAATGTGAAAGTGGAGCATTCGAATATTTAAATCTATGGAGTAGCAGAAGGTGAAATCAAGGGTGTCAATAGTTTTCAAGTGTCGAATTCGACAGTTAAATTGTCTATCTCGACAGTTCATAAATGTCGGGTTCAACAGTTCACATGTCTAACTCGAAGGTTTCAAATGAATTATTCAACAATTGAACTGTAGGATTGTCGGAAGTTTGAAAACATGTATTTGCTACCTTTGAAGAAGTTATTCAAAACATTAATGGTGAAAATCAATTCTCAACTACAATATGACAACATTTTCCCATTAATAAATAACTCAATACTTCATTAAATATGGAATCCTTCATTTTTATAAAGGATATTTGTATTTTTACCATGCAAAAATATTTCAAAAACCAAACAACTCAATGAATAATAGTTGGAAGTTTCAAAAATTTCTCTCATTGCATTTGACCATGTTTTATTTAACATCTAAAAAAATAGTAATTTATAAGATATAATTATAAACAAATTTTAAAGGCTAATCTCTCAAAATGAATGATGAATTCATTATTCATAGTAATGTGTTCTTGATCAAGGAATGAAGAAATGGAGAAGAAGTTAGAGTTTGTTAATGGGAAGAAGATGTGTGGTTATGTTAATATTTCAAATTCTTTTATCTTTTTTTTTTTAAACAAAATTCATATTACTCAATATAATATACATATATACAATATTTATAATATGCAAATTAAATCATCACATCATAATATTAATTACATTCAAATCAAGCATTAAATGCTCCTAAAAAGATGTAATTAAGGGTAATTTTGACCTTTTGTACCAAAAAAGTAACATTTTTGCTCATAAAAAATGAAAAGAACAATTTTTTGTGAATTTTCAAATTTAATGACATTTATGAAAATTCTACTTTAAAAAATTGGTATGATTGAGGCAACACGTGAGATATATATCTTTCAACCTTGCTGCATTACCAGGGCCATATGCATTGTAAAGGAGTTTAATCTTATTTCTTTATCCCTACCGTACCAACTACCAAGTGGGTGTCTATATATCAGAGAGAGAGAGAGAAAATCCCACCTATAAGATTTGATAATACACTTTTTCCAAGTAATATAATAAAATATCTTCATATAATAATGATATGCATGATTCAGTTCCATGGCCATTTTTAAACATATATTTTGGTTGTGTGACCAACTCAAGTACCGAGTTAGCTAATTATTCACACCAGACCTGTTGAACCAAAATCTTATAATTATTTTAAGATAATTGTAGTTATTGATCTGCATGGCCTCAAATCTTATAGTTTATTAGAATCCTGTGATACTGTTAGCTAATTAATCACACCTGACCTGTTGGATCAATATCTTATTATTATTTTAAAATAATTGTAATTATTGACCTGCATGGTCCCAAATGTCACGGTTGATTACAATCGTGTATTAATGTATATATTCTTGTTAAGATCTTATATTATATGGGTAACGTACAAAATACAGATGATATATTATATTGTATTTACATGATATGCATGAAGAAGCACTATAGTGTGAGAGAATGAGAAAATAGTTTTTGAGGGCACCTTTTGGCAGGAAAAAAAATAAAATTTAAAGTCTGTTTGACGTAGATATTTTGTAACCAATCGCAGATTTGGGAATGAATCTCAGCTAGGGCGGTCGTGATCGTTGATCATGGACCGTCGACAGTCATCGACCACAATAACGAGATTGTTTATTAATATTTAATTAAACAATATTAAAAGTTTTCCGGTCTATATGTAAATGCACTAAAATCACAAATCTTCAACTTATCATCAAGTTCCAAGTCCCAATTTTCAACACAAATTTATCACTTGTCACAAATCACAAATTCCCCAATTTATCATTTATCACAAATTATAGACCACATTTTCCCCCTTTTTATTCTTCTACTTTCTTGTGTCACAGTACCACTTAATTATGTTAGCGTAAGAATCGCTTAAAAGACTGTATAAATAAATTATTTATTTTCGCATTTTTGTCCCCAACCTTTAAAACAAATCATTTTTGTCTTCAAATTTCAATAAAAGGTAATAAATGGAGTGACAAACCTCTAACCGAAAAGCAGATCTCCTTGCCTGCCTTCAAGGTGCAACATCTTAATCGTTGCCACAGTCCCATCACCAAGGATCCCTCTCTAAACCACTCCATATGCTTCATTTCCTATCAATTTTGCTTCAGTAAATTTATCAGTAGCCATTTCCAAATCCTTGAACGTAAATACTTGTGCATTTCTCAATTTAGGTTGCTGGGGCCAATTCGAACTAGTTCCGTACAGACACCCACCACTCTTCACTTCCGCTGCCGAAATAAATTATCCGATAAATAAATTGAAGTGAAAATGCAAAAGAATTTGCACTTGGCAGAAGCCGTTAATTAATTAATTACCTGGACTGCAATTGATGTTTATGGTGCTATGAGCAATAAATATGCAATTTCCAGCAGGAGGGAGGAACCAAGTTTGGAAATTGAACTCATTTGGAATGATCGATTAATTGGTATTTGGTAATGGATTTGACAATTGGACCCGATTTTACTTAAAAACAAGAGGCCCAAAACTTTTAAAAAAAGGGCCCAAAGTCCAAATGGCCAAACCTGTGTTTCATCTTCTTGCTTCCACTTCTTCCTCTTGAGTGCCACTGTAAACTTCCCCAGCACCAGACGACGACTGTAAACTTCAACGGAGCCAGCACAGAAGGTTGCGCCTCCTCGCTGGGTGCTGGGTCCGCCGCTTTTTGTAACATATTTTGTAAAAAGTGCTTTGGAACTCTGTGGTAACAAATAAATTTTAAAGAATTTATACGAAATATGAATTTATTGTAGAAGTGTGTACGGTCTGATTCCAACAGGAATGAAATTGTGTTGAACTGAATTGAGTATCAAAGAGAATTTTCAAAATGGAACCATTGGTTCCATATCCAACTATGGAATCGAATTGAACCCGAATCAATCGATTACGAACCGATTATATTATAATTATATGAAACTACTTATCATCTAAAAATAACAAAAATAAAGTATGAAACCACTTGTAATTTTTTTGATTTAACGATACACCGAGAAAACAAAGAAAAGCTTACAAGCAATTGATAAAGGCGGAAAAAGGATAAACTATTAAACGTCAGCATGAAATGTAAAATCAAAATCGAAAATTAATCTTAAGAATATCTATACAACAATATATATTAATAAATAAATGTAATATTTATAACATGATTATTTTCAATAATCCTCAAGAGAGAAGATCTTGACTCTTGATGTTCAACAATTTGGAAACAACGAGAAATTTGAGTTCATACGAGCTATGAATTTGTAAAGTATATATATAATTTTTAAGATTTGAATTTTAATTACCTATTAGGTTTTACTGCAAAGGAAAGAATAGTCCTCCTACATGTTTGTTCTTCACTCTCTCTTCTTATCTACATCTTTTATTCCCTTTTTAGGGATTGTTAAATAATTTGAAGGTATTAGAATTTTTTTAAGAGGACCTTTTAAAGAATAATCATAAAAAATAATTTAAATGAAAATTTGAGAATCGACGGTATTAAAGATAGAACAAGATGAAGAATAATATCAATTGGTGATTTGAAATAAATTATCAATAGAAATACCATCAATGTTCTCAATGGATAAAAATGATAATTGACAGAATCACACACCAATATCTGTCGATGATTAGGACAGAATTACCAATAGCAATATCGTCAGTGATCACTGATGCAGATTCATTAGTGACTACCTACGCTCATCTATAAATGATCATTGCGATTATCAATGCCATTGTCGTCGTGATCATTGATGGTATTTCAGTTGGTGACCGCTAATGAAGAAATATTCGTGCTTTTTCACCATTTTAGTGGTTCGTCAATAGTTTAAGATTTTTTATTTATGATATTACAATTGCCTATTCTAGATAAAAAAATTAATTCGTTAATATTAAAGTTTATATTTTATTATAATATCAATGAAGGAACCTCTGTCATTAATTTATATTTATTGAAATAATAATTATTAATATTAGTTGTTAAGACTTGAATTCCATCATAAAATGTCAATTTTACTAAAAGAAGTAGTCTAAACCCTTATAAATTGATATATGTTTTTCTATTCCTTAACATGCCGCCGCAAGATGGAGACTCGTTTGACCAAACCAATTTTAAATTCGTGTGCTCATTTTTTTTTTTAGTTTTAATCGGATCGAAATACTTGTTGAAACTTAATGGGTTTTGATACCATATTAAAACTTGATGTTCCATATTAAATGTCAACCTTATTAAAAGAAGTAGTCCAAATCTTTATAAATTGATTTATGCTTTTCTATTCCTTAAATTAGTGACAGAAAATTAATTTGTAATCTTAAATTACTTTTTAATTTTTTATTTAACTATAGACAAAATTTTCTAAAACATTTATTCTTTCTTTTTTATCTTTATTATTTAATTTAACGGCAAAATTATATCTGTAGACTTGTCAAGATATTAGGGGTATGTTTGGTAAAAATTCTCATTTTCAACAGTAAATCAATTCTCATTTTTAACCACACATTCTTCAATAAAATAATATTTTCTATCACATCAATAATCTTATCTTCTTTTTCAACCACATATTTCCCATCATATCACTATTCAAAATCAATTCTTCCCCCAAAAAATCCCTACCAAACACACACTAGGAAGGAAAAAAAAAAACTATCAAGAGAGCATTGTCAAAGCACGAGATCTTAGGCAATTGCCAAGTGGCCATATGCTGGAGCCCAATATGCTTATTTCTATGTGCTTGTTTGGTTTACGTTGTAATGTCATTATAGTTTAAGTGTTTGTTTGGTAGAGATTTTTGGAGGAAGAATTGATTTTTGAATAGTGATATGATGGAAAATGTGTGGTTGAAAAAGAAGAAAAAATTATTGATGTGATGGAAAATATTATTTTAATGAAAAATGTGTGGTTGAAAATGAGAATTGATTTATTGTAGAATTTGAGAATAAAAAACAAACGAGCCCTAAATATTAAATGTAAAGTTTAATTTTAACCACACATTTCTATTAATTTACAATTTTAACTACTTAAAATTTCTCCAAAACAAGCACAATGTATTCATATATTAATTAGACTATTAATTAATTTATTGCCACATTTTATCTCCCAAAATCATGTTATGATGTAAGCAAAAGACTAAAATTGAAGAAAAAGTTTCTACCTTAGAGAAAGTGTATTTTGGGTTATAAACTGTTGATTAAGGAACTAAAATCTCTTTTGAAAAGTTTAGTTTAAAATTCTATTGCTACTTTGGGTAATTAGCACATAACGTCTTCATCTTTCACTAATATTATGGAAAACGTCTCTACCCTTCATTTTTTGATATTTTCACTATTATTTTCATATTTCATTGCGCAAAATGTCATTTTCATCTATTTTCTCAATTAAAAATTGTGAAATGACTAATATACCCTTATCTTTAAATAAGAAAAATAAAAAGAAAAAAATAATTCTAACTATATTCCTAAATTCTTTTAAAAGCACAAATGAGTTTCAAATAAATTATTAAAATGGTAATTAGCACATAATGTCCATACCTTTTACTATTATTGTGAAAAACGTCCACATCTTTCTTTCTTTTTTTGATATTTCACCATTAATTACACATTTAATTGCGCAAACAATCATTTATATCCATTTTCATTTATTTTCTCAATAAAGAGCTGTAAAATGAATATATTCTTCTATTTACATAAAAAGTTAAAGAATTAATTGTAAATATAGTTTTAAATTTTTTAAAAAGTGTAAACGAGTCCCAAATAAATTATTAAAAAAAATTAGAAATTAGTTTTTTTTTTTAAAGTATAAATGACTCCCAATTGAATTCATTTAAAAAATTTATAAAATTAAAAAAGTGCAAACGAATCCCAAATAAATTATTAAAAAATTAAAATTTTCTTTAGATTTTCTTTTTTAGAATAGGAAGATATATTCATTATTTCACAGCTCTTTATTGAGAAATTGGATGAAAATAAATAGAAATGTTGATTTGTGTAATCAAATGTGTAATTAAGATTGAAAATACAAAAATAAAATAAATTACCCCATTTAATAATTTATTTAGAGACTCATTTGCGCTTTTTAAAAAAATCTGGGATTATGGTTGAAATTAATTTTTTTTCTTTTTCTTTTTTGCTTTTATTTAAAGAGGAGTGTATATTCTTCATTTCACGATTTTTAATTGAGAAAATGGATGAAAAAGACCTTTCGCGTAATGAAAGGTGGAAATAAGAGTGAAAATGTCAACAATGAAAGATAATGACATTTTCCACAATAACATTGAAAATTGGGAACGTTATGTGATATTTACTCTTGCTACTTTCCTAAGAAATTTCCTTATAAAACATTTAAGAGACCATCGTTTTATAAAGAACCCTTCTTTTCGATGGCTATTTATTGAAACTCCACACATTAGGCATTGTTAATAAATAAATGAGATATTTGCCAATTGTAAAGTTGTTCTTATAAATAATCCATGCATTAGGTATTGATAATAAATAAATAAGATATTTGCCAGTTGTAAAGTTGTTTTTGATTGATGTTTGTCTCAACACACAGTTTTTGATTAATCAAAAAATTTCGTCAATTGAGAATGTGGAAACTTGAAACTTTTATTGACTTTTGTCATTGTATCTATATTTATTTGTTTAACTGTCGAAAAACATTGAGGTGGGTTTTGAGCAACTATTCTGTGAGTCAGCTCATGGAGTTCACCTCTTTTTCTTGTCATTTGAGTTCCTAACTCTTAAATGTCGTTGCACATGAGTCTTCAATGAACAATGTCAAAGTCATCGCACTGCTTAGCCCTTTCGTAAATGTTATTTTCTATTGTAATTGTCTCAGTTATACAAGTATTTCGATATTTGTAAAATTTATTATGTTTTCTCACCTTTAAATGTTTAATGATGTCAATTAGGTCAGTTTTGGAGTTTTAAGGTACCGGTTACCAGATTTTAAAGTACCAATTTTGAATGTATATGAGGGTCCGATGTTGGGTGATTTTTAATAGTGATTTTTAAAATAGTACAATCCATAATTGAGAATTTATTATCTGACGATTTTGAAAGGTTTTAAAAACAATAAAATTAAATATATGCTTATCTATATATATTTTAAAAAGGTAGGTATATAAAAATAAAATGGAGTAAATTAATGTGCATGTCACTCCTTACAATGTAATACGACTACATAGTTTATCCAATCATTTTCTATTGTGTATGAACTCATTATTGTTGTTTTAAATAAGCTTTTGCATGTAAATCATTTTTATAAAGTGATAGAAGCGATTAGAAACACTCATAGTTTTTAGGATGTTTGACACTAGTATCTTAACAATATGTGTTATAATGTAGAAAAATTGTATCATGTTGATACGAGTTTCATGCTTCGAAGTGGTCTCATCACACCATACATAGATATTTCAATCATCAACTCTCTTTACTACATAATAATGCAATGGAGAACATTCGGTGTGTGATAGGTATATTTTATACACTTATTCGGATCCTAAAATAGAGATATTTGTTAGTTATTTTGACAATATATATCCTAAATCGTTGTATTCTATGTTATATATGTAAAACTCAATGGTTGAACGAGAAATTTGAAAAAAAAAAAAAAAAAAACAACAACAACAACAACACTGTGATGCCAGGGAGGGTGTCAAACCTCCCCCCCCCCCCAGTGTGAGAGGATGTCAACAAAATTTTTAAATTTTTCTTACAAAATGGTTTAATTGTTGGATGAAACAAATGAAAAATGACGAAGTTCAAAGTTTGAGGATCAGATTGTAAATATTCAATAATTGATTCAGACCACAAGACTATACTTTGAAAATTGTTAGGAGACAACTGGATGCAAATAGAAGTAAAAATGGGAATGAAATATAACTAAAATACTATCACAAATCAATTTCCAATACGTTTTGAATCGTCTCAATCGGATATCGAGAGAGAAAGTTACGACCAAAATACTAACTGTTGTACATCGACAAAAACATGCATACTCGACTGCAATTTTCCTTATTCAATTGGAACTCTTTTAAAAATCAATTTGAACGTGATTTTCAACCAATTTTCTACTCCTAAAAAAATACCTAACAACAGAATACATTAGAGATACCTGTCATATACATCTCATACTATAATATTCCATCAATTTTCATTATAAAAGAGTGACAAAATCTATATTGTGATAAGATTTCAAAGGGAACTCATCAATTTAAGATTAAACATTTGATTTGTGGCCAAAGAAACAAAAGAATTATCAAAGATTTATCAAAATTTCTTTAAAAAAATTCAAAAACATTTAGATTCATTTTCTTCCATTCATTAGTTAGCTAGTTTTACACTTTGTTAGGATGAGATGAACTCTTGTTATGAAATATTTAGTTTTTAATTAATTATTTCGACTTTAATTTGGTTTAATTTGTGGATGTTTATTATCGTTATTTTCAATTTTGAACTTCTACAAATACCTAACAAGAGAATATATTAGAGACACCTCTCATATACATCTCATACTACAATATTCCATTAATTTTCATCAAGAAAGAGTGACAAAATTATATGTTGTGAGAAGATTTCAAAGGCAAAATTTAAGAACTCGTCATTGAAGATTAAACCTGTGATTTGTAGGCAAAGAAACGAAAGAATTATTGAAAATTTATCTAGATTATTTTAATGAAATTCAATAACATCAAGATTCATCTTTCTTTATTCATTAATTCACAATTTCGAGTGATGCTCTATACATTTAACATGATTTCTTGTAATTCCAATATGTTAGGCTAGTTTTATATATTGTTATGATGAGATAAATCATTGTTATGATATTGTTAGTTTTTAATTAATTATTTTGAATTTAATTTTGTTTGATTTGTGAATGTTTATTATCGTTGATCACCAATTGAATTGTTAGTAAATTTTATTATTATCGAAAGAGGCAATAGAGTTTAACATAATATAATAAACATTGTAAGATTCAATAGAGGATATAGATGTATCTCTACATTTTATCATGTTTGTATATTTCATCGAGAAATAGAATGATCACATTAGGGGAATATATTTGATCGTTATCGAGAGAAACTTTCAATTAAATTAGGAACATTGACAAACATGAATGATTTCAAATTGTCACTTTAATTTTTATACTAAAAATAAAATAATGAGGATGATTCAACATCTTAGCAATGTATCTCACATATTTAAAAAGTACATTTACTTGCTTTTACTAGTTTAATTGATAATTTATGGATTAATGATAAGAATGTAAAATGTATATTTTTTCCTCCTTATTTTATGTGCTCGTATGATTAGTCAATGCCAAAATGTACTCATTACGTACATATTTTGATTTAGGTGGCAAATTCAAAAGAGATGACATAATTTGGAAGAAATATGTAAAAAAAAAAAGATCAAAGTGAAAGGAAATGAAAGTTCAAGAACTAACGTGCAAATACTCAAAAGCCATGTTTAACCTCACAATGAAGATTTGAAAGTGTTAGAGGTCAATTGGATGGAGAAAGAAGTCAAAGGGGTGAAATATCGTCAAAATAGGATCACACATCAATTTCCAATAAAAAAGTTATATATTGAATTTTCAGTCTCAGTTTGAGACCTATTTTTTATATGGCAAACGATCGAATTGGAATATGATATTTGAAGCAAAGTTGTATCCATTTGAGTTAGCTTTTCAATGCATTTTGAATCAACTCAATCGGATACATGTGGAGAAAATTATAACCAAAATACCGAGCATTGGTTAGAGCCAAACCTGTGCGCGCGCAGGCAAATTTTCTCACACGTGCACGGGCATGAATTTTATTTACCAAGCCTAAACCCAATGAATAGCGTGCGGGCAAGGAAATGTACGGTGTGCGCGCACATGCATTTTTCACATGCGAATCTCCAGTTTCCGAATTTAAATCAACTACCTATGGAAACAAATATAAATGCATATTTTAAAACCCTAGGACGGGGGAAGAACGTACAGAATGCCTCCAAACTCCAATTTTCATTATTTCTCTCTTAAATTCATGAATTGTAATTAAACTTTTACATTTGATCGAAGGAAATTGAAGACTCGGAACCACATATTGTGAGATCTAAATAGTTTTCCTTATTATTTAATTCTTATTTTGCGTTTTGAATATTTTTTTGCACTTATTTTCATGATTGTTATGTTTAATTACTAGGAGGCCTACTATTTTGTTATTCGTTACAATCTACCGCTAAATTAAATATCAAATTCGTAATTGTTTGATTCCTTTAACTTGTGAGGTACTATGATTTGATGATTTTCTGCGATAGAGGTTATTGAATCCGTAATTTCGTAGGATTTCTCTATGGTGTAAAGTTGTTATTAAATTTCCCTACTACATTAGTTTTAGATGTTAAAATACTACTTTTGGGTACTTGCGACAACACACACCAATTAATATAGAAAAATCACAACAACTTGTTTGCTATTCAATTAAAGTTGTAATTAATTTTAACTCGATTTAACACAGTCTTGGTAGGTTTGATACTCTATTCATCACTATATTACTTGATCACGATCCCGTACACTTGCAGGTTTTCAAATAATCAATTTCTTGCGCCATTGTCGAGGACTATTGCTTTTGATAAGTTTTAATTAATTTTAGTTTTAATCTAAATTTTATTGATTTATTAGTTAGTTTATTTCATTAGAAAAATTTTACAGCGCTTCTTTCTTACTTTTTCAAGACTTTGTATGTAAAGTTCGATACCCGATGATCTTGCTCAATTTGATACAGAGATCAAACGCACATTCAGGATTCGAAGAAGAGAACAATTAGAAGCACGATAAAAATAGAAAGAGGAACACATGGTAGAAGGTAACTTGAACCTTATTGCCATCGGGGCGAATTTGGGGTTAGTACCTCCAAACATAGCTGTAGTGGATAAGAATGCAAGGTTCATTAAATATATAGTTCCGCCTGTTGTGGAAAGCTAATCTAGTATTTGTTTATCTAAAATTTGGCCAAGCAAACTTCCACTTGAGGACGAGTGTCATAAACATGTTCCAAAATGCTTTGTAGTTCTTTGAAAGAGCTATTGAAAACCCCAATGCTCACATACCAAGACTCTTGGACACGTGTGCAACAATCAAGTATCCGGGGGTTTCAAACGAAGCAATCAGATTGAAGTTTTTCCCATACACACTGAGAGACTCATACAGAAAGTGGTTAGACACTTGTCCACCTCAGAGCATCGTTGCATGGAACCAATTGGGTCAAAAATTTCTTAGAAAATATTTTTCGTCAAAAAGGATTGCAAAGCTGAGGGACGAGGTTATAACATTCCAACGGTTGGACTCTGAATGTAATTCGGAGGCTTGGGAACGATACTAGAGTCTAATACGTCAGTGCCCACAATATTGATTGCAAAAGTGGCTTCAAGTGTAATACTTTTACATTGGTCTAAATTCAATTAGCAATGCTAATGTAAACTCCGCTGTGATGTTTTTATCACAAAAAGAATCGTGGATCAGGTCTACCAAATCGTGGCTTGGCATTCACTAGAGCACTTTGACCTACTGAAAGGGTGAGTTGAAAGAAAGTTGCTAGGTATATGAAGTTGATTTTTTGACAGCAATATCAACTCAGTTGGCATCATTAGCATAAAAGGTGAAACAAATGAGTGCAACTCTAACAGCCGGACCGAAATACAATCAAGGAAGCATGCAAAGTTCATCGATGCAATTAGACAAATCCCGATGCATGTAAGTTCCTGAAGGACATAATATCTAAGAAAAGAAAGTTTCCAGACTGGGAAAAAGTGGCATTGATCAAGGAGAGTAGTGCAAGACTGCAAAATAAATTGCCACCAAATCTTAAATACCCAATGAGTTTCACTTTACCTATTTCACCAGGCAAAGAATTTCATTTTAATATTTTATGTAATACAAGTGAAAGTGTAAGTTTGATATCTTTATCTACTTTCAGGAAATTAGGAGTGAAAGAAGTCAAATGATCGAATTTGAAGCTGCAACTAGTAGATATGAGCATCAGATACCCATGGGGGCAAGGTTGAGACGTGCTCATCAAGGTTGAGAAGTCGATATCCTCGGCGGACTTCCTTATTATAGACCTCAAAGACAACCAAGATATACCAATAATCTTTGGTTGATCTTTTTTAGCAACAAGCTGATCCTTGATTGACATGAAGAAAAGTGAGCTGACTATGAGGGCGGATGACACACATAAGATCTTTAAACTACATAATCCACCCAAGCAACCATTAGTCCTAGAAGAGGCCAATATGTTGTTGAAAAAGTTCAACAAGGGTCGAAGGAGACAAAACCTAAACGTCTAGGGAGCTTTGCTCGAGAGAAGATGGAGAGCTCAAGGTTTGGAGGGAAAAAAGAGGATGTAAAACTGGAAATTGCATGGAGTGTAAGGCTGCAAGACTCCAGCATAAACCACCATGATCAGTCCTTCTATACAGTCTAGCTAAAGACTATAAACTAAGCGTTTATTGTAAGACAACCCAACCACTTCGCTTTTATTTATTATGCTTTCTGTACTGCATTGTATATAGATTTATTTTTATTATTAGTTTGCATTAGTTATAGGTAAGTTTAAACTCAATTTAGGGGTTAGCTTCATTATTGACACTTAAGCCTAGTTAAAAGAAACATTAATTGAGTAAAAAAAGAGTTGAAATACGCATGAGATATGAAATTGGAGTTTAGGTATTAAAAAATAATAATAATAATAAGAACTAATTTTGACTTTTCTCATTATTTTCTTCCCCCTCTTAATAGGTACGATGGATATAAATATAGGAAGGAACTTAACATCTTACACTTTGAGATGAATTGCTAAATAGATCCTCCCACATTTAACAACAAATTTCAAGGGGTACCTTATTCCTCTTCTTTCCCATTTCCTTATATCTTTAGTTATGTTTTAGGATATTGAGGATAATGTCGATTTTGAGTTTGGGGGTGAAAAAGAACTTTCTTTATTGTTGTAGTATATAATAGAAAAATACCAAAAATAATCGAAAAAGTTGAAAAATTTTAAATTTCTTTTTTAGGTTGTGTGTTTGTGTGGGTTAGATTTCCTGGTTGGCAATGAGAATTATATTTGATATTTGATATTGATTTATGAACCGTGGATATATTACATGCTAGATTGACTGATGCTCAATCCTACAAAATTTGATATTATATGGACATTAGAATTGAGTTTGACATTGTGAAAAAAATGAGTTAATTCATAAGTTTGATAGGTTGATTTAGTCGAATATAGATGCCATACCCAATTCATACTAATTTTTTTATCCTTAAAACCAAATTTAGCATAGTTTATGGGTGATTTTACAGTTGTAGGAAGATACGGATGTAAACTGGGATTCCATGTGTGAAAATTTATGTGTGAATTGTCTTAAATTAATAGGAAAAAAGTTGAGAAAAAGTCTCAAGTTAGAAGCCATTTTGATTGAATACGTGTTTAATGAGGGGTATTGCATTAATGAGGGTAAGAAAATATATAAAAGACATATTTTCGTAACATTTATGATTCGAGCTATTAAGCCTCGTAGGGTATTTACAACCTGATATCCTAAAATCATTTGATTTGGGAATCATCGATCAAAAACTAGCTAGTTAAATGAGTCACATAGAAAATTTAAGGGAGAAGTTACAAAAAAATAATAATAGAAAATTTAAAAATATAGGTGTATGAAACAGAAGACCCATCAAATGCCATGGTTATCCTCCAAACACTTATTTGAGAAAACTTGACTTTTAATGAAGGATTATTAGCATAGTCTAGTCCTAGAGGTCTAAACAATCAAAGAATTGGAGAATCCTAATTTATTGAAGTGACTTGCAATTAGTAGAGTCCACCTGAATTAGAGAGTGAGAATAACAATGAAAAATTTAACATTAGATTGCAAACTATGAATTCATTTAAATTAGGAACATTGACCAACATGAATAGTTTTAAATTATTACTTTCAATTCTTACATTAAAAATGGAATAACAAGTGAGATTCGATATTTTATCAATGCATCTCACATATTTAGAAATACTAGTTTAATTGATAATTTAGGGATTATTATAGAAAAATCACAACAACTTGTTTACTATTCGATTAAAGTTACAATTAATCGGTCAAATACATAGTTCTCGTGGATTCGACACTCTATTCATCACTATATTATTTGACTACGATCCCATGCACTTGCCAGTTTTCAAAGAATCGGTGTGCTCGATAAATGTTTTCCCATTATAGGAAGTGGGACCGAACCAATGCACAACTTTCGAACACAAAAACTAATTGCATCAGCATACTGCATAATTCATAAATTTCTAGATACAACTAGTTTTTGAAAGTCTATAATTACATTGATTCTTGAAAGTCTCACAGCTGAGCTTGATGCAGAGATGACTAGCGACGTGAGTATATGAACAATCAGTACAATTTAAATTATTACTAATAAACTGAAAAAAGGAGTGTTTACCAAAAACACATGAAAATATATTGCAAATAGTGAAACAATAGTTTCCACACATTGGATGGGACAAAGACAAGGACCAAATCACTTGAAAAATATCAAGAATCTTGGTATGCATGCTTGCTATGATGTGTTCAAGGATGGATTAAGGGGTTTTGTATATGATCAAACTATTTCAACATGACTTGCCGAATGCGAAGTGGGGAACAAACTTAGTGATGTTTGCATAAACTATACTCATCTTCTCGTATTAACATGATTTTTCTTTAGTATTTGTTTGGATCGAAATGTGTATTCTAAGTGTGCTTAATTTAACTTCCAGAAAAAACATTTTGTTTTAGATTTTACAGTCGAACCCAAATGTTGCAGATGGAAGAACAAGCTCGTATATAATTACAAATATAATTACTAATAAACAGAAAAAAGAGAGTTTACAAGAAACACATGGAAAAATATTGCAAATAGTGAAACAATAGTTTCCACACATTGGATGGGATAAGGACAACGACCAAATCACTTGAAAAACATCAAGAATCTTGGTATGCATGCTTGCTATGATGTGTTCAAGGATGGATTAAGTGGTTTTATATATGATCAAACTATTTCAACATGACTTTTCGAAAGCGAAGTGGGAACAAACTTAGTGACGTTTGCGTAAACTATACTCATCTTCTCGTATTAACATAATTTTTCTTCAGTATTTGTTTGGATCGAAATGTGTCTTTTTAGTGTGCTTAATTTAACTTCCATAAAACGTATTTTGTTTAAGATTTTGCCGTCGAACCCAAATGTTGTAGAATGGAAGAACAAGAGCGTATATAATTACAACTATAATTAGTAATAAATAGAAAAAAGAGAGTCTACTAGAAACACATGGAAAAATATTGCAAACAGTGAAACAATGGTTTCCGGACATTGGATGGGACAAGGACAATGACGAAATCATTGTAAAACTAATCAAGAATGTTGGCATGCATGCTTGCTATGATGTGTTCAAGGATGGATTAAGTGGTTTTGTATATGATCAAACTATTTTAACATGACTTGCCGAATGCGAAGTGGGGAACAAGCTTAGTGAGGTTTGCATAAACTATACTCCTCTTCTCGTATTAACATAATTTTTCGTTAATATTTGTTTGGATCGAAATGTGTCTTCTTAATGTGCTTAATTTAACTCCCATAAAAAGCATTTTGTTTTAGATTTTGCAGTCGAACCCAAATGTTGCCGAATGGAAGAACAAGCTCGTATATAGTTACAACTATAATTACTAATAAATAGAAAAAAGAAAGTTTACCAGAGACACATGAAAAAATATTGCAAATAGTGAAACGATAGTTTCCACACATTGGATGGGACAAGGACAAGGACCAAATCACTTGAAAAACATCAAAAATCTTGGCATGCTTGCTATGATGTATTCAAGGATGGATTAAGTGGTTTTGTATATGATCAAACTATTTCAACATGACAGTGGGGAACAAACTTAGTGAGGTTTGCATAAACCATACTCATCTTCTCGTATTAACATAAATTTTCTTTAATATTTGTTTGGATCAAAATGTGTCTTCTTAGTGTGCTTAATTTAACTTCCACAAAAAGCATTTTGTTTTAGATTTTGAGGTCGAACCCAAATGTTGTAGAATGGAAGAACAAGCTCGTATATAATTACACCTATAATTACTAATAAACAGAAAAAAAAAGAGTTTACTAGAAAGAAATGAAAAAAATATTACAAACAGTGAAACAATAGTTTCCACACATTGGATGGGACAAGGACATGGTGCAAATCACTTGAAAAATATCAAGAATCTTGGTATGCTTGCTATGAAGTGTTCAAATATGGATTAAGTGGTTTTGTATATGATCAAACTATTTCAACATGACTTGCTGAATGCGAAGTAGGGAACAAACTTAGTGAGGTTTGCATAAACTATATTCCTCTTCTCGTATTAACATGATTTTTCTTTAGTAATTATTTGGATCGTAATGTTTCTTCTTAGTGTGCTTAATTTAACTTCCTTTAAAAGCATTTTGTTTTAGATTTTCTAGTCGAACCCAAATTTTGTAGAATGGAAGAACAAGCTCATATATAATTACAACTATAATTACTAATAAAAAGAAAAAAATGAGTTTACTAGAAAGACATGAAAAAATATTGCAAACAGTGAAACAATAGTTTCCACACATTGTATGGGAGAAGGACATGGCCCAAATGACTTGAAAAAATCAAGAATCTTGGTATGCTTGCTATGAGGTGTTCAAAGATGGATTAAGTGGTTTTGTATATGATCAAACTATTTCAACATGACTTGCTGAATGCGAAGTGGGGAACAAACTTAGTTAGGTTTGCATAAACTATATTTCTCTTCTCGTATTAACATAATTTTTCTTTAGTATTTGTTTGGATCGAAATGTTTCTTCTTAGTGTGCTTAATTTAATTTCCATTAAAAGCATTTTGTTTTAGATTTTCCATTCGAACCCAAATGTTGTGGAATGGGAGAACAAGCTCGTATATAATTACAACTATAATTACTAATAAACAAAAAAAGAGAGAGAGAGAGAGAGTTTACTAGAAACACATGGAAAAATATTGCTGAAAAATCCTGGTGTCACACTGGATATCACTTAACAGTTCACGAATTACCAATTTAACAGCTTTTAAGTTTCCAAATGGTAGTTACTTATTCGTTTTTAGTTTTGACCTTATTTACAAAATTAATCAATCAAAAGCAACAAATCACTTTTCATTATTTCTAGATGATTAAGTATTCAAGTCCAATTATCCTACGTTTGAATACCACAGTAACGAGGAAAGCAATACGAAACACCGATATGATAACGGAGATATCCCAATTGGGTAAAAACTCCGGAATCAAGCCAGTTACCTCCACTGTAGACAATACGGAGTGAGTTACAGTCAGATGATATCTAGCCAACTCCACTACACTTTCCTATTTATTTCTTGCTAACTCCAAGACCTGCTCCAAGATTTTCTGCAATTATTTCTTCCAAGTGGAATTCCAAGAACCTGCTTCAAGACCTTGTGCTCTTCCTACGCATATAGTCCAACCTCTCTCAACCTCTAAAAGTCTCTAAAGTTCAATTGAGAAAGTACATTTCTATGATCAATAGGAAGTATGTGGTGTTTCGAATTCAATGAGTTTGATGTTTTTCCCAAATATGTCGTTGTATAAAATCAAGAGTGAAATGATGAATTAATGTATGGATAGGCTCTTGAATATGTTATAGAGAAGATGCACAATGAACAACCACGCTACAATTCGTGCATAGATTTGGTAATTATAGGAGAGGGTATGTAGGTTGAATGGAACGAAAAAACACTTCAAAATAGCAAATTAGGGTTTTTCGAATCGACCTGTCGCTCGAGCGAGAAGCTGCTAAAAACATTTTGTTTATGTCGTTCGAGCACCAACTGGGCGAGAAGCTAGCGAGAATGCTACGATGTATTTCTCCTCTTTTTATGCTCGAACCCTAGACCTCTTAACCTAATTTATACAAATTGCACTCTAGGTCTTTGACTTTTACAGCACGTTACAAATTAGTCATTTTGTCCACAAAATCGTCAACACTAAAAACCTAAAAAACTCCTCCTTTGACATTCCGTGACAAAACTATACAATAAGTCAAAGAAAACTAAATACAAAATCTAAACTACCCAAGCTTTATCAAATTTATGTCTCTTGCATTCCTTGTTAAACCTATTTCCTTTATTTTACAACTCAAATACCTGTGTAAAATCATGTGATACAGGAAATAATAAAATCATTAAACACTAGCTAGAACGAGACGTAACACTAATAATTAAAAATATCACAAAAATGCTTTACTCACCATTTTTTTTTAACATTAACGTATCATAACTCAAAAATGATGTTGTTAGCATACACAAGTATAAGCAATGTACAGTAAACCTTCATACATACTTAGTTCAAATTAACATTGAGTAAATTGTATAAGTGACCAATGTTTGTAAAGTGTCACTAATCCTTTGTAAGTAGGACTCGAAATCTTAATTTTGTGAGAAATAACATGCGAAACATCACTGTCAATAAATGTATTCCTTTAATTATGAAATTCAAACCATTTAAAATACATTAGGATCTTTAAATAAAAGCTCATTTTGTATTGAAATTTTCTTTTCTTCTCCTGACTTTGAGCATATTTTATTTCACATCTTTAATTCAGACTCTTCTCCATTAAGCGACTAAAATGACCATGTAGCGAGTTTTAGACCACTTAACCCAAGTCAGTTGACCATAGGCATCAGTTATGAGAAACCTCGCATGTTTAATTGCTCGAGTCAAATAGGCTCCGAAGAAGAACATAAGATATTGAGCTTTTTATTACACGTGATAAACATCAGTTTAGGGTATAATAAATAAGGTCAATTCATGTTCAAAGTCATCTCACTAACATGTGATTGCCATCCCAAATCTCACACACATGGTTGAGTCCCACTAACAACATCATAATGTTTGCAGTGCAGATGGTACATGAAGACACCTCTATTAAGTACTCCATAAAAACCAAAGCTAGCAATGAAAATTATGTTACAGCTCATCGATTAAACAAATACTTTATCACAACAAATAAATTCAAGTATAATATATATTATACTGTAAAAATAATTTCTTGCATTTTTTTTATTTTAAAGCATGAATGCACCAGGTACACAAGAACAAATTTCAAACACAAAAAAAAAAAAAAAAATGCATGAGTTTTCTACCTAGAAAACAAACAAACAAATATGATGCATAAATAAATAATGTCACACAATGATAAAGCACAAACATGCACCAAAAATTCCTAATCATTTAGGTATGCAAATGCTCTTACATTAAGAACACTATAATCTATTTCAAAAATTTTCAGATCACTTTTCTTCACCCAAACTTGTCTAGTGGAATGAATATTTCCGGTCAACTGTGTCATTAACTTGGTCAATTTACTTACTCGATTAGTAAAGAAGTCAATCTGACCAACATAATCTTGATTATTATTTCTATTTAAGTTTCAATTTCTATTTCTATTCAGAAAATGACGCCACCTAGACTTTATGTGTCTTAACTTACCGCAATGAAAACATGTAAGGATAAAACTAGGACCAAATGTATGTAATCGTTGATATCTATTCCTAGGTTGGCATATCATACGCTATTTAGTAGGCATTTGTCCTACATATCCCTCATTCTTAGGTTCAGGGTCGGCAGATGTTTAAACTGGTCAGTACCAGGGACAAATATGGTCTTGGACGTACTGGCAACATTATGATCATTTTTATTATATCCTAAACCTCCATTATTACCAGCAGGCTTACCCAGTCCTAGAATGTTATCTAACTTTATAGAACCTCTAGAAAAGGTAAGAAGTTGAGACTTGAAATGCTCTAGGTCACTCAACAGATTTTTAACCAGGATTTCTAAGGTTTCCTTTTCAACAGTCAGCTTATTAGCTCTCCTAGAGGTCTTCTCAAGCTCACTAGTGAGATTCCTAACCTGAGTATCTAAAGATTCATTCATGGATTTCAACTCACTCAAGGTAGAAGTAGATTACTGAATGTATGCTATGAATTTCTCGTTTTCCGACTTAAGTTCCTTAACTCTCGTACTTAGGGCTTTGTTTTTTGTTGTAATCTTAATACTCTCATCATAAATTATATCGTAAGCCTTATAAATATCTCCCTCATTATCAGAATCTTCCTCATTATCAGAATCATCTTTTGAATTCTCCCTACTATTTATGCTATGAGCCTCCTCACTCCCCTTATCAAATCCATCCTTAATTCTCGTAGTAAAGGAAATATATTTTTCACTTTCCTCACGAGTTGATTTTTCATTTTGATTGTCCGAGTTAGACTCATCATCACTAAGAGTAGCATTCATAGCCTTATCTGAATTTCTCTTACTGTTAGGGTACTCAGTCCTAATGTGGCCAAAACCTTTACAATTATGACACCTCTCGGTCTTAGAACTCATCGTAGATCCACTAGGACCACTTCTATGCTTCTTTTGGGGTTTTTGTTTATTCCTAAATATTTTTCGAATTTTTTTAGCAAGATAAGATAACTTCTCTTCCTTAGGAGAATCTGAATCCGAGGACTCTCTATGACTATTCCTCACAGTATTTAAGGCTAATAACTTATCGTTTGTGGGTTTAGCTAATGTAAGTTCATAAGTCTGGAGAGATCCAACCAACTCTTCAATCTTAATGGAATCTAAGTCATTACTCTCCTCTATTGCTGTGACTTTAGGTCTAAACTTTTTTGGTAGATTTCTAAGAATATTTCCGACTATCTTAGGCTCAGGAATTATCTCACTTAGGTTGAAACTAGAATTTACTATATCATTTAAGCACGCATATAAATAATCAAAGGTCTCATTATCTTTCATTCTAATATCTTCAAATCTAGTGGTCAGCATCTGCAACTTAGAGTTCTTAACCGCTTGAGTTCCCTCATGTGTGGTCTGTAGAATATCTCAAATCTCTTTGACTACCTCACACATAAACACTAGCCTAAACTCTTCCAGGGATACTGCCATAAATAGAGCATGTAAGCTTTATTGTTCCAGTCACATTCATCTAAGTATGCTCTAGCCCAATTAGCGACAAGGGCAGAGAGTACTTCATTATTAACCGTAGAACTAGGTGCAGCCCAACCATTCACAACACTAAACCAGATATGCTCATCTATGGATTTTAAAAAAGCTCGCATCCTAACCTTCTATAGGCATAATTACTACCATTAAAATTTGGTGGGATGGAAAATGAAGTACTCATCAAGGTAATATGAGTCAAGGAATGAATTTGGGCTCTAATACCAATTGAAAAATCCCAGTGTCGTACTGGATACAACTTAACAGTTCATGGATTACCAATTTAACAGCTATTAAGTTACCAAATGGTAGTTACTTATCCGTTTTTAGTTTTGACTCTATGTTCGGAATTAATCAATTAAAAACAATAAGTCACTTTTAATTGTTCTATATGATTAAGTATACAAGTCCAATTATCCTATATTTGAATACCGCAGTAATAAGGAAAGCAATAATAAACACCGATATGATGACGGAGATACCCCAACTAGGTAAAACCTTCGGGACCATGCTAGTTATCTCCACTACAAACAATACGGAGTAAGTTACAGTCAGATGCTATCTAGCCAACTCCAGTAGATTTTTCGATTTATTTCCTCCTAACTCCAAGGTCTACTTCAAGACTTGCTCCAAGATCTTCTGCAATTGTCTCTTCCAAGTGGAATTCCAAGAATCTGCTCTAAGGTCTTGTGCTCTTCCTACGCTTGTAGTCTAACTTCTGTCAACCTCTAGCAGTTTCTAAAGTTCAACTGAGAAAATACGTTCCTATGATCAATAGAAAGTAAGTGGCGTTTCGAATTCAATGAGTTTGATGTTTTTCCCAAATATGTGGTTGTATAAAATTAAGAGTGAAATGATGAATCAATGTATGAATAGGCTCTTGAATATGTTATAGAGAAAAGACACAATGAACAACCACGCTACAATTCATGCATATCTTGGGTATTTATAGGAGATGGTAATTAGGTTAAATGGACGGAAAAAATACTTCAAAACAGCAAATTAGAGCTTTTCGAATTGACCTGTCACTCGAGCGAAAAGCTGGCAACACGCAAGCGATACACTGTCGCTCGAGCGAGAGCTCGACAACAGGTAGGCGGCAGGAATTCTATTTCTGTTGCTCGAGCGCCAACTGGGTGAAAAACTAGAGAAAATGTGGCGCTGTGTTTCCCTTCTTTTCATGCTCGAATCCTAGATCTCATAACCCAATTTATACAAATTGTACCCTAGGTCCTTGACTTTTACAACACGTTACAAATTAATCTTTTTGTCCACAGAATCACCAACACTAAAAACCTAACAATTGTAAACAGTGAAACAATAGTTTCCACACATTGGATGGGATACAAATAATGACCAAATCACTTGAAAGCTTGCTATGATGTGTTCAAGGATGGATTAAGTCGTTTTGTATATGATCAAACTATTTCAACATGACTCGCCTAATGCGAAGTGGGAACAAACTCAGTGAGGTTTGCATAAAATATACTCGTCTTCTCGTATTAACATAATTTTTCTTTAGTATTTGTTTGGATCAAAATGTGTCTTCTTAGTGTGCTTAATTTATCTTCCATAAAAAGCATTTTTTTTTTTAGATTTTGTAGTCGAACCCAAAGGTTGCAGAATGGAAGAACAAGCGCGTATATAATTTACAACTAGTTTGTGAGCTTTTTGCAAAAGATAGGACCAATGGGGACGGATTTGATACCCTTAGGGAGATTAAGAGGAAAATAATTCATTTAGCTCAAAAAGTGAAGTTACATTGGATGCTGCTAATGTTGAAGCAAATAAGAATGATTTAAGTTCTCTAGATTGTCAATTTGGAGTTGGCAAAGCATAAAAAAGTGCAAGAGTAGATGTATGGTTAGTAAGGATAACAACTCATTCAAAGAGGCTGTCGGTGCAATGGAAATGGCAGCATATCGTATAGCTAAAGTGTCATTGCAATGTGCAAAACCATTTTCTTCCAAGGACAATGATTTGTTGGATAATTTAGTTGAGATTGTGGTTCAAGATGATGATGAGTTTCTTAATGCTAAGAGTTTCCTTCTTGAAAATCCTACAAAGTTGCAGGTATTCTACTTGCAATCTCGAATAGTGAATTAATCAACATTATAACCTTCAATACATGATGTCAAACATCATACAAATGTTGCGAACAATTTTATTAATAATTAAAATATAAGTTGTATCACATTATGCTTCTCTAAGCAAGTACTCAACTTATTTTAACGCAGTTGCAAAAAGTCCCCCATCTCTTACTAAATACTACAAAATTCTACAAATGTTGCGGGACTCATGCAAATCAAATATAGTCCACTTGGTCCCGCAACACGTTGAATTACTTCATCTCGTACTCAACTCACTTTACAAACGTATTGCGCGATTGATTCGATTCGATTCACACGTGAACTAGTTCGTGCAGTGGGCTGCTGCGCTAAAACAAGTCCATGTAGTAGGAGAAACATGATATGGATATGATGTACACATTTGGAGATGTACGTGATAAGATCATCATTATCGAAACCGTGACGGTTGGCCGGGTAATATTACAAAATTGTAAAGATAAATGACTACAAAAAAAATACCAATTAGAAGCGAAAATTGTATACAATTAGTAACAATGAATCTACAGAAACATGCATTTGGATATTTAATTTAAATGGCAAAATTGTCTCTCCGGAATACTTTCAAACAGTTGGTGAGAAAACATCATGCAATTGCACGGGTGACTCGACGGACCGATAACCACAAAAAAATCGTAACGACAAAAAATCTTATTTTTTGAATTTGAATTATCCATATAATCAAAATTTAGAATACACAATAACCAGATATATGGTATTATAGGGGTAAGTTGGTATTCGAAAACATCTTAGTGCTTTCTGATTTTGCCCTTACGTCAACAATTCTAATTTAATAATTTCGTTAATCAATGAACAAACTATTTTCAATGCATTCATATCTTTTGTAAGCTTCTTTACTTGTTTTACCGTCCTAAGATCGTGATCGTAATTTTTACAATTTGATCCCAGAGTTGCAGGCAAGTGGTCTAGCGGAGCAAATTAGTGTCGAATGATACCTCTTTTGTGCTTCCAAGAAGGTGCCCAAATGAAAACGGATGCATGTTTTTTAGAAAAAACCGAAATTACTTTTTATTGGAAAAACGAGCATACACTTTACAAGGCACATAAAATCAAGAGATGGCATATCTGCTAAAATACTTATTGATGCTTAACTGCTAAAATACTCAAGCCAAGTTAATCACATTAGCAAGCCTCTCTTGCAGAACGGATAGATCAATGCCAGCCGTTAGATCACTAGCCTGCAAAAAATGATCAAATACAAGAGTTGAGATCATAACCATGAAATTGACACTAATTAACATCAATACTCCTATGTTAATTTGTTACCTCAATCTGGATTCTATATATTGACTTCTCATTTGCTTTTGTAGATTCACAGCTAATGACATTTAGTCCCATCTCAAGCAATTCTTGAAGCACCCTCGAGAGAGGGAACCCTTCTGGTTTAAGGCTACTGCAGATTAGAATCTCCATACCATCCCTGAAAGGGTTCACCACTATACCATGAGTCGAAACAATACTCGAGCTTCCATTCTTAGAATCAATGGTGCTCAAATTAGATGAGTTCTTTAGCTTGTCTCTTCGCGAACTAAGTTCTTCGATGTTAGTTTGCACGTGCTTTATGTAATTCGCAGCCTCGTGCATGTGATCGGATATTGAGCGTTTTCCCTAGAACACCACGAATATCACATCAGATACACGTTAATAGAGAAAAATGACAATATTGTCGAGTATTGGCTAATCCACTTATAAAACGTCCCAAAGTGAATTTTTTTTTTAACGATATATAGACATGTACCTTGATGAATTCGAGAGGAAGAAGGGATCGAAGTGAAGCACAAAGTTTTTTCATTTCTTGCCTTCTCTGCTTTTCGATCTCTCTATGCACAACCTTCTTATTCTTGATTTCACTGCCATTCACATCCTTGTTTTCTTGAACACTTGCAGATGATTTTCTTTGCCTCTTTCTTGTATCACTATTAGTACTATTAGCGCCACTTTCGCTCAACAAAACATGATCTGCAAGCAGCTCTTCGAGGACTTTATCATCTTCGAAAATCGAAGGGTCGGGAAAGACCAGCTCCTTGCTTTGTTGTGTAGGAAACATCTCAGAAAAATTTCTTCGAGATTCTCCAACCCTCTTTCTTGGAGTTTCTGGAAAAAAGAAATGCGTATAAATGTAAATACCTGCGCGCAGAAAGAGAGAGAGAGAGTCTAGAGGAGAGAGAGAGTCCACTTCTCTAAGAGGAAACACTGTTAAACAATGCCACGTGGATTCGAGTGTGCCCTCTTACTACAATATTCAACACCAAAATTCTGTATTCAGACTTATATAGAGTAGGACCAGTCTACCAAAGCTACAGTAATCTACCACGTTACTGACTCATTGGGGCACAAGAAATTCTACGTTTAAACTTATTTTAATCTAATTATTATTATTATTTGCACATGTATTTTAACTTTATCACTGATGATTGATCCATTGATGAATGTTTGTCGGATATGGAAGGGATTTTCCTTTTTTTTTTATCGATTATTATATTTGTTAGGGTGTGTCTGCGCGCACTGTTAAACATAATTCAGACCGTTAATAATCCAAAAATGGATCGTTGCTTTTTTTTTTTTTTTTTATTCAACTTAATCTGATAAAAAGTCAGGACATAAAATGAGATTTTCCCAATCTACCCTCTCATTACACGCCTCACACTATTAATAATAGAGGTGTGAGAAATAAGCAGCCTGGAGGAGAAAATGGTAATTCAGTGCCAAAAATTTATTATTACCGTGCAAGGGAAAGCAACCAGTGGGCTCGGGGATTTGACATGAAAATTGATTTTTGATTTTAAAAGTGCGCCTAGACACCCTCTAAATGTCAGAGGAAAATAAGAAAATATACACACGTTTGCTAAATGGGATCTTCAGAATCCTGTTGACGGTGGAAATTTTGCTCACTAAGCTTGCTTACAAGTTGATTGAGACAAAAAAGATTTATAAAGGCATAAATAATTGACAATTTTTTAACCATTACACACGTGATTTTAACTAAAACATGACTAATTTTTTTATTTTTTTTAATAGAAGCTACAATAAATTCATTTAGGAGAGATTATGATTCGTGTTTTGAAATTAAATACGCACCTACCCGAAAGCTAGCTACTCAAACAAGTTGTCAAAAAAGTGATCTGCTTCAACCAGTTTCCGGGGTGAACCGATCAGTTCACAGCTTCTTTTATTAAATTTTACGTTTTCAATTTATCTTATGTAATCGGACTTGAATTTTTGACATGTTGCCAGTTTTCTTAGTCTCGTCCAGTCTTAGAGCATCTTCGAAAGACTCTTTAAACATGAAATACTCTCTATTTTAAAGAGCCAACCTTTAAAATCATAATTTAAGAGACTCTTTAAATTAATATTTGAATTTAGAGAATCTCACTCTCTATAATTAAATGCAGTCAAGGTGTTTTAATTTTCAAAGTAAGAAAATAATAAAATAAAATATAAAAAGCTAGTTAAAATACAATATAAAGAAAATAATAAATATTTTTTAGGAGTGGTAAAATTAATTGTTAAATATAAAAAGTTCATTAAAGTACTTCAAAATTTTAACTCTCGAAATTTATGAATGCTCTCCAGAATATACTCTTTAAAAAATAGAGAATCGCTTATAAATGCTCATGAATATGAAAAGTTTAATGAGTTGATAATGGACTTAGAGAAAATTTGGTACGTTAAATGTTCATTAGTCAATAAAATTAAGAAAAATAAGACTGTTATTCAATCCAACTTATACCAAACATTTGCTATTTTTTGACGTATCTTGTCGAGATGAGAGAATACTCATTAAGTCCCTGTTTGGTATACATTATTTTTTTCATTCTTATTCTTCTACTAATTTTCAACCACACATTTTTCAATAAAATAATGTTTTTCATCACATCAATAATTTTTCCTTCCTTTTCAACCACACATTCTCCATCAATCTACTATTCCATAATACATTTTTTCAAAATAATGTGACTCAAACACACCCTAAATATAAAAATAATCCACAATCAAGAAATAGGACATGATAGTGAGTGCTCTAAATTAAATTTTATTAGAGTGATAATGCAAAAGATAATGAAATCATGCCCTTTATATTAGGATATTAGAAAATGGTTCTTTTCGTATAGTAACTATGATGTCTATGTGATGGAGGTAGAAAAGAACACTTTTTTTCCACTTGTTGTATTTTATTTTATTTATTTAGAATGTGTTAAAATCTGGTTAATTAAAAAGTAATGTAATTATCAGTTAATAAAACATGTTTTTATGGTAAATAGTACAAGAAATCAAGAAAATCATATAAAATGTAAAATTGCATTCAATGCACTATGATTTTATTTAAAGATATCTAAGCTGCAATGATTGAATTATGCTAATTTGAATATAATCAACTAGTTGGGCAAAATAAAATAAAACAAGCAACTAAAGGAATTAAAAAGCAACAATGGACATAAAACGCCTTCTGGGAATGAATTGGAGGGATCCTTGTGTATGCAATTAGCTAAGGGCATGTTCTCTTTATTACAATGAAAACCAAAAATGAATCGCTTTGGGTATTTTCATTTATAACGAAACCAAAATTTTCAAAACGCGTTTTGGGTGTTTTCGATTATAATAATGCTAGAAGTACCGAAATTTCTTCACAGAAGACACACAGAATTTCAAAAAATCCGAGGTGGCACTGCAATATTCATCATTTTCCTGACACCACCAGCCAACCCCTTTTACCCACCCCCCCACCTACGCAACTAACCACAGCCCAACACAGCTACGGAGCCACCATTCTCCCTTTTCCTTAAATTTTGAAATTATTACGTGAATATTAAATGAAGTCGAAATATTACATCCTTAATATCATTTCGAAGTACTCACGATCTAGTTTATGGCATTGTTAACCACGTGCGAAACGGCCAACCGTAGCAAAAGTTACCACTCTTCGAAATAGGCCGTTCGAAAATATATAAATGTTTTTTTCTTATTTTTGTCTCAATTTTCGGGGTTATCACGGGACGTCAAACAAAATCGAAATCTCGTATTCTTAACACCATTTCGAAGTACTCACGATCTAGTTTATGTCATTCTTAACCACGTGCGAAACGGCCAACCGTAGCAAAAGTTACCACTCGTCGAAATAGGCTGTTCGAAAATATATAAATATTTTTTTTCTTATTTTTGTCTCAATTTTCGGGGTAATCACGGGACGTCAAACGAAATCGAAATCTCGTATTCTTAACACCATTTCGAAGTACTCACGATCTAGTTTATGGCATTCTTAACCGCGTGCGAAACGGCCAACCGTAGCAAAAGTTACCACTCGTCGAAAAAGGTCGTTCCAAAATATATAAATATTTTTTTCCTATTTTTATCTCAATTTTCCGGGTTATCACGGGATGTCAAACGAAATCGAAATCTCGTATTTTTAACATCATTTCGAAGTACTCACGGCCTAATTTATTGCATTCCTAACCGCGTGCAAAACGGCCAACCGTCGCAAAAATTACCACTCGTCGAAAAAGGTCGTTCCAAAATATATAAATATTTTTTTCCAATTTTTATCTCAATTTTCGGGGTTATCATTGAATGTCAAACGAAATCGAAATCTTGTATTCTTAACACCATTTCGAAGTACTCACGTCCTAGTTTATTGTATTCCTAACCACGTGCGAAACTGCTAGCCGTAGCAAAAATTATCACTCGTCGAAAAAGGCATTTTCAACCGTAGCAAATATTGCATTTTTGGCCAGCCTATTTTGACGAGTAGTAACTTTTGCTACGGTTGACCGTTTCGCACGCGGTTAGAAATGCAATAAACTAGACCGTGAGTACTTTGAAATGGTCTTAAGAATACAAGATTTTGATTTCGTTTGACATCCCGTGATAACCCCGAAAATTGATATAAAAATAAGAAAAAAATATTTATATATTTTCGAACGGCCTATTTTGACGAGTGGTAATTTTTGCTACGGTTAGGAATGCAATAAATTAGGCCGTGAGTACTTCGAAATGATGTTAAAAATACGAGATTTCGATTTCGTTTGACATCCCGTGATAATCCCGAAAATTGAGATAAAAATAGGAAAAAAATATTTATATATTTTGGAACGACCTTTTTCAACAAGTGGTAATTTTTGCTACGGTTGGCCGTTTCGCACGCGGTTAAGAATGCCATAAACTAGATCGTGAGTACTTCGAAATGATGTTAAGAATACGAGATTTCGATTTCGTTTGACGTCCCCTGATAACCCCGAAAATTGAGACAAAAATAAGAAAAAAAATATTTATATATTTTGGAACGGCATTTTTCGACGAGTGGTAACTTTTGCTACGGTTGGCCGTTTCGCACGAGGTTAAGAATGCCATAAACTAGATCGTGAGTACTTCGAAATGGTGTTAAGAATACGAGATTTCGATTTCGTTTGACGTCCCGTGATAACCCCGAAAATTGAGACAAAAATAAGAAAAAAAATATTTATATATTTTCGAACGGCCTATTTCGACGAGTGGTAACTTTTGCTACGGTTGGCCGTTTCGCACGTAGTTAAGAATGCCATAAACTAGATCGTGAGTACTTCGAAATGGTGTTAAGAATACGAGATTTCGATTTCGTTTGACGTCCCATAATAACCCCGAAAATTGAGACAAAAATAAGAAAAAAACATTTATATATTTTCGAACGGCCTATTTCGAAGAGTGGTAACTTTTGCTACGGTTGGCCGTTTCGCACATGGTTAACAATGCCATAAACTAGATCGTGAGTACTTCGAAATGATATTAATGATGTAATATTTCGATTTCATTTAACATTCACGTAATAATTTCAAAATTTAAGGAAAAGGGAGAATGGTGGCTCCGTAGCTGTGTTGGGCTGTGGTTAGTTGCGTAGGTGGGTGGGTGGGTAAAAGGGGTTGGCTGGTGGTGTCAGGAAAAGGATGAATATTGCAGTGCCACCTCGGATTTTTTGAAATTCTGTGTGTCTTCTGTGAATAAATTTCGGTACTTCTAGCATTATTCTTTCGATTAAGTCACCAACAACCACGGCCATTGCCACCTGCACCATACCGCTACCGTCGCACCACCACAACCACTGCTAGCGACGTCATAACCACCACAACAGAAGAAGCCGGAGACGCCACCACCTAAAACCACCATAGCAGAAGAAGCCCACAACGCCACCGCCCAAAAACACTGCACGCCACCGAGCCCAAAAACACCACACACCGTACACCACCCAAAAATAGAGAGAGACGACAGAGAGGAGAGACAATGGAGAGAGGGAAAGAAGAGAGAACAAATTTTGGGTGTTTTCATTTTTGAAAATAATTTTTCAAAATAACAAAAAGAATACATTTTTAACAATCTCAAAATGAACACTCAAAATACAAAAGTAAAAATGAATTCAAAACTCAAAACTGAAACACGAATAGAACAACCCCTAAGAGATTTGGAATTGGTGGAAACGGAGTTTTAAAATTTCGAGCGATTTGATAAGTGTATTTTATGCATTTATTCAGGCTTCTATTCTTATTTATTGATATGTAAATTTAGTGATTATCTACTTAATTTGTGTAAATTATGTTAATTATAGAAAAAAATTCCAACTTGAATACAATTGATGTGAAAAAAGGTTATTTATAACTTAATTGGAGTTGATTCAAAACAATTGCAAATTAATTCAATTGCAACTGATCAATTGAAAGTATTAATGAAGCATTCAGTAAAAATTCATAAGTTACGCAAGTTAAATTCAATATTTAGAAAGTTTGGGGATTAAATTGCAAACTTTCGAAACTTGCTACGGTCAATTAATAATAATTTTGGGATAAAGAAGTTTCTTTATCTAGATAATTACCAACGAACACTAGCCTTTAGCAAAAACTAAGAATAACCATACAACAAAATCTGGACTTCAATGGAAGAACCACCAAGAGCTAGCTTTGGGTGAACAAGAGCTTAGAGCTAGCATCTGGCCTCAGCAATTGAAATTATCACGAGCTTGGGCATAGAGGACTTGTAGACACTTTAAAGTTTAAATAAACGAGGACTTACCACTGACCTATATCTAACCTTCACGCACAATAATCTCAAGCTGAGGTTCGGAGTACAGCTTGACCTTAAAGGCTCCCCAAAGCTCGCCCCAACATCTGTGAATTATGGGAAAAGATCTGGAAGACTTATGGTCCATTGAGGCAAAATTAATGATAATAAAGAGTGAATGCACTTCGGTTTTGCAGACACCTCGATCATTAAGGACATACAATTGACCTAGCTTGAACATTCGAGAATCATTAGTCAAAGCTTGGGAGACTTTCGGATTACCAAGGCCTTGTAACATTTTTCTGAATCATCGGTTTCCCAAATTTGAGGCGAGTACTTGTTTGAAGAGCTTGGATGTGAAACCTATCACGATCCGATCGGATATATTGGGATTGACACCATAGGTTGTCAAGACTGATTATCTTGGAAAATGTAATTACCATTTGTAATTGGAATAAAACCACTTGTTCAAACTAAAAAACAGATACAATACAAACGGACTAACTTGGCAGTGTATGTGTGATTTTTTTTTCCAAACTGTCCACTTATGTATGGACGCGTGTCCTTTCTATTTTTGAATATGTGCTTGAGCCTGATCATGTAGCATGAATTTTGAAATTGCAACCGTCCTCAGGGCACATCTCCAAGTGGTAAAAGAGGAAGGTGAAAAAACTCCAGCTTTGCTTGAGGTTGCCGCGTCTAGGGTTCGAATCCTGAAATATGGATTTGACCCTTGGGTAAGTGCAAGTGTACAAGCAGCTTTCCACCCTATATCCTTGGAGGCATAACCTGCTATTTACCTCCTTCACCAAGGCTCAGGGTAGGGCAGGTGGAGGCCGCTAAGGATGCGGTTCATCCTTTAATTTTGTAATTGCAACCATGAAATCATTAATCAGTTGACTCGAGACCCATTTCACAAGTAATAATGATGACAATTAAATTAGTGCCTTGGAAAATGCTAAAATAGGTGTAACGGCAGATGAGGCATGTGAAACGTCTCGAACTCTCAGTTTTTGATCTGAAGGTTGGCATCTCGGGTGTAATGCCAATAAATTGAAATATGCTGTTGAAATTTTTATTTGCAATTAATGCATGATACTTTTTTTCCTCGTTTCCGGTCCGTCCTTTGTTATTCGAAAACCTCTTCCTACAATAGTTTGTCCATTAAGTAGAAGTTGGTACCCAGAATGGGATATGGAGGTCGCGCATAGCGCATGTGGCATTACTAAGGAAAAAAGTTTTACTTTTTAGAGTCAATGATTAAGCTTTCTACCCAAATTTTGGCAGGGATTCCCTCTTTTTGGGTATGTTTAGGAGCCAAATTGTTTATAGAAAAGGAATTAGATAGAGAACCCGGCGTAAGTTTAGCTGGAAGGTGCTTCACAATAAGAGAATATTTTGAATTTTTGAATATGACGAACCCTATTTTTCTTTGTATCAGAGGCTCATTTTTTAGAGTGAAAGTTTGGATCTTAGATTTTGCAATCATTTTTTAGTTGTGCAAATGGACATGTTTTAAAGGTTTTAGGGGCCGCTTGGTTACTTTTGTGTGTGTCAAACCTCAACCTTATAGTGAAAGTTACCATTAGGTCCAATTTCGAAGATTTTATTGAAATTTGTTCTTTGATGACATTTGTCAAGCAATTCATTGTGTGCACACATGAATTTATTACAGTGATATCTAAAAGAAAAATGCTATTCATCCCCAATGGGGATGGATCCCCATTCTATGTGGATATAAATGATTGGTTAAATGATAGGTGAAATTAAATAACTTATTTAATTTTACATATCATTTAATGTCACATTAACGCCACATAGACTATGGATGCATCTCCAGTGAGGATGAATAGCATTTCTCAATCTAAAATGATTATGTGAGATTTTGCACTAAGGTTTCTGTACATATCCAATGCTAATATGAGGCCTTTAGTCTTTTTGGTGGCAAGGGTCGTTTTTAATCAAGTGTTAGGGTTCCTTGCATTTTTTTGATTAATGGTGCGTCGAAAGTTGAAGTATCTTTCGCTTCTACGATACCTCGATCGTCGAGGAGCAAATATTCAACGATGTGTGGATACACAATGGGGTACTTTTTGTGGGGGACTTGAAGTTCAAATGAGCAATAATTATTTTAACGAGTTGCGTGAGTAAAAATTGAAAAAACTTAAAGATTAATTTGAAGCATAATAATAAATATCACTAAATCGAACCTGTGGCAATAACCCGCCTCTTCATTTGGAGGAGTGCTCAAAAAATAGGGATAAAAACAAGAAGGGTCGAAGCAGCCATTTCCATCCCTTGTCCCATCTAATATTTTTGTCATCTCGCCCTCTCTCAAACTCGATTAAGGATATTGTTTATTTTTTAATTTATTTTTTTCGTTTTTTGTTTTTTTTCTTATTTTCAATGAAAATCAATACTTTCTTTTCAATTTGTAGAACAACACATATTCCCTTTAAAAAGAATGATGATTATTTTCCTTTTGTGTGATAAAAAATTGAAATTTGAAATGAACTTTAAAAAAGACGGCGTTCCCACCAGTGTCACCAAATTAGGCAGGCTCCACGAATATTAGGTTTAACGAATTTTTATGCTATCCTAATAAAAAAAATCATGGGAAGAAATAATTGAGGAAAATCAAGCAGCACATTTTCAACAAATTAGACTAATGGAAATCGCCCCAAGCGGCCTTAATGCATCACCAAAGCCGGGAGCCAGGAAGTGGTGCTCGTATTTCTCGACGTGAAGTGGGCTAAAGCACACACTGAGTGGCAAGGTGTCATGAGTTGTAGCCAGGGCAATGGACAGGAGTTGGTGGCTCATATCTCTCGATGGTGAAGCACCCATGATTGGCCAGGTGTCACCGTGTGGTAGTCGGGGCAGGGACAGTGCTACACCAATACTAGAACGAGGATGTGAAGAGAAAATTATTTATAATAATTTGGTCCTGACCACAGCTCACATGGGCCATGGCACGCTTAGAAAACAATGAATTCAAATCAACTTCTGAAACACCTACTGTAGAATTTTCTGCCAAATACCTTTTACCTGGGATTGGGAGTAAGCCAACATATGATAGCATGCAGCAGTAATTGCTGACGTGAGACAATTACTGTCGGTTAATTGATAATTACAAGTGTTGCTACCCTCTCTTAAAAGTAACACAAGTTGTAGCTATTACCAAATTTACATATGAAATCCTAGAGGAAAAACCAGGAATTCAGACCACTGCTCCACTTCTCTTTATCTTCATATCAAACAGACAAAAGGCAAAACAACTAAAGTAATTTTCCAAGAAACATTACACTTGAATTATTGCAGCCATTGACCATACAATCCAGTTATAAATTGGATAAGATTTGAAATCATTTTGATAGAATAAAGTCACCAAAAAGAGTGTAAAAACAAATTACAGCCCTTTTGTATCTGTTCTCCACTGACTTGAATAGTTGCTCGTCCATAAGGGACACATTATATCGATAGAACAAGTTAGAAGGACAAAATGAGATTTCGAGAATAAAATAACCTAACTTATTGAAATTTCAGTATCTTTTGTGAAGCAATTTCACTTCATGTCCTCCCTGAACTAGCAGCTAGGAAGAATTGACGTTCCTGAGTAGCCAAGTTCCCATGTTTAGAGGAGGACTCGATATTTCACAAATATCAGGGCAATGCAGCAGGCATAGGCATGTATTATCTTATATGAAATCGAGTGGTAATGTAGTTGTTTCTTGTTTTTATGTTTTATTCCAAACTTGAGAAAAGGAAACAGAAAACATATATAGTAACCTGACTTTCAATTTTCTTTACAAGAATGTAATGAAAACATAGGAGAAAATTCAGTCAAAGAAAAGGTGTGGAAACTGGTCATGATAAGGCAGAAATGTGCACCTAAAATGGGTTTTCGGTCAGTCTCCTTTCCAACAAAAATACCATATTCCCCAGTAAATACCAAGCTCGGATTAGCGAAAATGCGTAAAAGCTCTATTTGCCTCTGCCTAATGGAGAGATCATTGGAGAGGTGACAAACTTTATACCTTGGAACGCACCATTCTTTTAGAAATAAACACGCTTGCAAATTTTCTACTAGATCCCTTATTTCCCTAGGATTGTAGTTCAATTGGTCAGAGCACATCCCTGTCAAGGCGGAAGCTGCGGGTTTGAGCCCTGTTAGTCTCGACGGATCTGATAAATAGATCAATTAATTTCTCCTTTTCTATGAAAGGATGCTACGGGCAGAATTAAATTTCCAAAACAAAGGAGTTTTTTTTCTTTCCAATTTTTCCATTTCTTTAAAGGTCCCATCAAATACATTTTTGTAAGCCACTTATTCTCTAATCAAATATAGAATAAAATCCGTTTTGCATCATATCTATGGGATTCCTCGATTCGGGCCAAAGAAGCAATGTCACTAGATCATTATCAAAATGACTGCAATATTTTTCTGTCCATGAACATCCCACCAAAGCATCTTCTACTTCAATATGTCATGAACTAGATCAGAATCATTCTTAGCAAGTCTATAATAAGTGATCCCATTTTTTTATTGGGTCCGGGTAAAGACCGAAGACCATGAGCGACCGATCCAGCAGAACAACTTAAAAGATAAAAAAGTATCATTAATTTCTTCATGGTCGTTTCAAGTTCGAAGTACCATTTGGACAAATAAGAATCCCCTTTGTTACATGATCTCTTATTCATACAGATAGATATATGATCTATGGGTCAATTGCTTAGTATATTTTGTGCTAGAATATTTCTAATGGAACATCTTTCAGAGAGATGTTTCTTTGATAGATCGAGGGATAAGTCATTCCATGTGTATACACAAACCAAAGACATACTTTCTTTATCATGGATCCCACCATAGTATACTAGCATGATTACTTGTCACCATCAGCATAATTTACAGTTCAACCTCATCCTCTTTTCACACTGGCAGCCGTCTTAACATAGTGTCTCTCCTCATTAGTTTCATTAATTTGCTAGGAGTCAAGTGTTGGTGTTGGATGATTATGGGAAAAATCGGGGTCCTGCAATGACGAGGAGAAGCTGGGATATCATGGTAATTTTGTGATGGAGCTTCTTGGGTTCCCATTTGATCGTCACTGATGGAGGTACTGAATATTGTAGGTGGCAGGTGTACTCGAATGGCAGCTCATGGGAGATTTATGAATTATGATAGTTTTCAAATGCAACAATTGCAGGGTGGCTGAACGTTGTAAATAGAAATCAATACCAATTAGTGCTTTGTGGCAGAATAAGGACAAATTTTGTAATTATTAACATGTAAAACACGTTCTGATGGTAGATTTTTCAAGAATAATAAATAAATAAAAGGTTTCTGTTTGTTGAATGAAAATGAAATGGCAAACATCTGAGATATGAACACGTTTTGGTGCGACTCTGCAAGAGGATTCTGGATGGGATCAAACCTTCTACATTTTTTTTTATCTTAAAGAAAGAAAAACGAAAGAAAACGAACTTTTTGGCGTTGGTTTCTGTTATTCTTTAGGGGAGGACGTACTTGAAATCAGTTGCTCATAAAAAGCAATATAGAACAGGTTTTAACATCATCAGCAAAATTTGTTACTCAAGCTGCCAACAAGTGATTATAGGGGCATCCAACAAAGATTGTTAATTACCATGATTATTCTCCAGTGTTTGCGAAGAATTCTTCCCAAAAAGCAGAGACCGTGTTTTCCGAGATGCTTCTTTCCCAGTTATATGCTCTTATTCAGCGACATTGGTAACATATAACTTCCAATTGCAATCCTTAATTGCCCAAAATCCTGAAAACACATTGTTACAGACAGTTCAGTTTATCACCAAATGATCACTTGTGTTTTAAACATATCATGTTGGGACAAATATTCAATTCAGTCCATATCAATTTCACCAATTCAACATACGAGAAAGCGTGACACTCCTCTCGCATTTTGATGCATTATGGTCTAGAAACGGAGTTGTGAAAGAAACTTCGGCTACATCAACACTTTCCATCCTCTCCACACCCTAAACCCAAGGCAAGTAAGGCCATTTTCCCCTACCCGTCATTGCATATACCTTTTTACCCTACGTAAAATTACACTCCACGTAATAAATATCTTACTCCTAATTTTTAGTTCTTCGGTTTCAAAATGTTGTGTCCAAGAGTCAAGACAATAGGGTAAAAATAGTTCCACTTTTTAATCTCGTCGATTGTATCGACATGGTTAATTAAAATCTTCACTAAAGCAACTCAACATCCAATTTAATAAAGCATCGCTGATCGCCCCCTGGGCACATCTCCAAGTGGTAAAAAGGGAAGGTGGAAAAACTCTAACTTTGCTGGAGGCTGTTGAGTCAAAGGTTCGAATCCTGAAATATGGATTTGGCCTTTGGATAAGTGCAAGTGTACAAACAACCTTTTACCCTGTACCCTTAGAGGCATAACCTGCGATTTACCTCATTCACCAAGGTCCAGGGCATGGCAGGGTAGGTGGAGGCCGCCAAAAATGCGGTTTATCCTTTTTTTAATAAAGCATCGCTGATTTTATGGACACTTTGCTCTAATTCCTAGACAACTGTATAGTATCGCATGTGCTTGTGTCTAAAACTCTCAAATCAGCTTCTTGTTTAAGTAACTTGCTACTTCTCAAAAACCTCCGGGTTTTTATATTTTGGAAGTTTCTATACCTTCCTCTTTTGTCTAGACCGAAACTTTTGTTTGTTTCACAGACACAATTGAAGCACATAATTGCTAATACCAAACCGCAGCTCATCCCAAATCCAACATGGTTTACCTTCTTCATACCCAAAGCCAAAATTTTCATGCACTCAGTATAAGGCTGGCCAAAAACTCCGTTCAACCCGAAACTGGTGGGGATTACCCACCTAATCAGATAAACGGGGCGAGAGTCATTGCCTTAAAGCTAGTATGGGGCGGGTACGGGAATCATAGTACCCGTCCCGTTTAAAGTTAATTTTAATTAAATCATAGTACCCGTCCCGTTTAAAGTTAATTTTAATTAACTTAAACAAAAATAATAGATTTATCATATTTTTAAAGAGAACATAAGTTGTTTATAACAAATTGGGAAAAAAATAATAATATTTACTAAATGAAAAATAAATGGGGTGATAAATGAGGCAGGGGACCTGCCCCGCCCTTACACTTATTGTATAGCCAGTTTCTAGCCCATCCAATTAGGGGTATCCAAAAGTCTCGAACCGAACCCGAACCGAATAAGAACCGAAACTAAATAATTTTTTTATTTTTTATATTGAATTATTTAAATTATTTTATTTTTTTCTAAACAAATTAGCAAATTAATTAAATAAATCAGATTATTTCATAATTTTAATTTTAAAGCCCAAATCATTTTTAAAACCCACTAGCCCATTTTAATTTGAAACAAATAAATATACTTTATATAGTGTTACTGTAATATTAATATCTACTTTTTGGTATTTGTATGCATTGAATTAATCTTTTTGGACGGCTAGTTATTTATATATTTTTGAATTGAGTTACGTTAATTTGTAAAAGTTACGAATGAAATGTCATTAGTTGTATTTATGTAGTGTTGCTGTAAATATTACAAAAATTTAATTATGGTACGGAACCGAACCGACCCGACCCGAACCGAACGGTTCCATAATTATATTTGGACCCGACGGGTCTATTTATTAAATACCCGAAAGTTTTTGGTCGATTTGGGTCTCTTCAAAACCAAACCGAATCGACCCACGGACAGCCCTACATCCAATTACAGCGGTTGACTCTGCTCTGATTAAGTCATTGAAAGGTTTATCCCAGGCGCAAATCGTCTTTTAAACCAAGATCAATAATATTCCTACTAAATTTCTGTTCTCGTTACTCAAATGCCAAAGTTTATATGTTGTATTTTCTAATTCTTGTGCTGCCCTCTTATCCATTTCACCTCTTGCATGCAAGTTATGTTATTTCCACTCATACACATATATCTACTAGTTCTAAAGATTATCGTGCAATTGTCCTTGTATTCCATGTTTCTACTCCTGCAGAAAGAAGTTTCGTCACTGGAGTAAAGACGTTGATTAAGCTCCTTTTAGGAAACTTGACCTAACTCTATAACATGGACTAAACCATTTATGGCATGTCGCTAATGAGGTAGGCCAGGGCTTACCTTACCACTTTTAACAAGAATCCGGATCAATACAACAAGTCTTTAAGAAGGGAGACCCCAAATTTTTTTCAAACAATTTATATCACAGACGTGAGTTTAACACTGACTATTAACCATTGTAAACCTTGATGCATCCTTACAATTATTGAAAGCTCTTTGAACTCTAGTGTAATAATTTATTCATCTGTAAATTGGGTCTAATAGCTTAACATCGACTTGGCCCGGGCTAATCTAGAACTTGTTCAAGCCGGAAAGCAAAACAAGCCATTCTTGAAGTGATATTCTCAACTTTAACCTGAGAGGTCAGCACACTGAATTAATAGATATAATTAGAGTGTAAACTAAAATTGCTCGAGCTTGACCTGTCAAAAGATCATTCAAACTTGGCTCGAGGAACTGTCTAAAGCTCAGTTCAAGCTTAGTCATTTACACTCCTAAATAATAGTTTTGAATCCTTTTCTTTTCAAAACCACCATTTAGTACCCTGACATACATCTCTACATCAACAAAAATTTTATGATCTTTATATTCCTTTCTTTATTACTCCATCAACCATATTAATAAAGAAATAGCCTACCTAATCACTCTCCAGTTGTTAAACAAGCTAAAGTTATTTCTTCCCTGTTGGCCAGCATGAAAAATCCACAATTTTGTCAGGACTCATAAATTTCTATTATCAAGATAAAACGAGCTTTTAAGTGACGATGCATAAAAATACTAGCTAATCTGAATGCCAATCCTTAGTCGATATGCCAACAACTATCATATTCAATTCGAACTTCATGAGCAGTTCAATCAAAATTGACCGATTAGAACCATTAGAGAAATGGTAAATGGAAACATTCAAGGTTCTTGATTTCGTGGCTGAGTTTCCATCTATGGATGAGACTCAATAAATCTCCCTCAATATACACATAGGGTGCAGGCACGTATATACAAGTTCAGGATCAAATGTCATGATTATGACCACCGTGGAGGCTTCTATGTGGGAATAACTTCAACATTTTTTTATTTTCTTAACATACTTCAGAGTTAAGAAGCATCTCTCAGCTAGTGCAGAGAAATGCGAATGCATATGAAGTTGTTGATAAGCAATCAATTATGTGCAGAAAATAACATTCTTTTTTTGCATGCTCACATCACTGCATGCGATGGTAAACAAGCACTTGGAGTCCCTAAAAGTAATGTAATGTAATCGAGCAAAAATGCAGCTCCTTATGACAAGAAAGTATTGTAGGCTTTAATCACAAAAACCTTTTTTTTTTTTTAATTCCATAGGCAGGCCAAAAATTGTATGTAGAGACTGCAAATGCCAAATCACTAAATCCATTTTCTTGTCTTTGAAAGGGATTCCTCCTCAGATATAGAGCATGTTATACGATGATGATGATGATTACATACAGCAGCAGAATACAGTCCCGCTTCACGTACACTTTTTTTAACAGTGTGTTTGACAGTGTGACATGGAAAATGACAATTAAAAAAGGTAAAATAAATGACAATTAAAAAGGCAAAAAAAAATGAATCTAAACCTATTCCCACCCATTTTCATCCTTCTAACCCGTCGATCCAGTGAGAAATCCCAATTGGAAACCTAAAATTCCCTCCATTGATTCCATCGAGCTAACGTAGACTATCCGACGACATAGTAACCAAAATCGAAATGGTCGCCTCCACCTTCATTGGCCGTTAACCAGTACGTTGATCCGTCTTACGTTCCAGTCGAGAACCAAGTCTTGTGTCTTGAAGCAGAAATTCTGTAGTTTTATTTCTTTTCACTCTCCATTGTAAGGAGTAATTTCTGCTTCTATTTTGAGAATTGATTTTGGAAGCCTGGAAAATGAGTTGCTTCTCATGTTTTTCCAGTAAGAAATCAAGCAGCAACGAGGACATCTGATAGCTGAGATGAAATATATCAGTACTTCCGGCGACTGTACGTGAGCCACACTTTTTCTGCAGCTCTATTACACGGCTCGAAGAAGTGTGAAGAAGAGTGAAGATCGATTTTTTGGGGCCTTTGCAGAACCTGAGAAAATCACGCTTTGAGCCAACTCAACAATATTCATGTCGACCCCAATGTCGTATTTGCACAACTCCATGCCGACACCATTGTCACTGTCACAAGACTCACAACTGTCTATGCCCAATTTAGCACTACATTTCGGTGTATTTTGTGATAGTGGATGTATTTTGAACAATTTGTTTCACTTCACTTCTTCAGTTGTGTTATTAATATCACTTCAGGTTGCTACCAAATGCATTTTATGCCTTCTGGAAATGGAACTTCAGTGAGCAATTGTAAGAAATGAAGATGATCTTCTTTGTAGAAGAGAGAAAAAATGAGAAATAATTGATTCTTGATTGAACAGGAATTTAGCAGCTTCATTACATACGTCCACTTGTGCTTTAATATATATACAAATAATTGGAATGATTGGCTGAAAAATAAAAACTATACAACTGAATTCTCAACAGAAAAGATTACACAGCAGACACATAACAGAATGCAAGTTGGCCCTTAGTGCGTCTGCTTGGGCAACTAAATGCAAGGCAGAATTCCAATACAAAACCATCTTCTGCTGCTCCTCTTGTGCTCTTTTGCAATCTTAAAGTCTCTTAGTCCCATCACTTGCATACTCAGATGCATTTGTGACATAGTGTTTGATATCGTCCATTTGCTCACCTTGTGCCTCAACCATCACCGCCATGTCAAGAAACGTCTAGTGCAACTCCAGTAGACTCTTCTCGATTTCCTTAGCTGCGTCTTGGCGGTCGTGGATCTTACCGTTTCTAGCACCTTCCCCCGGCTGTGGTCCTAGAAACATTATAGTCATTACATCAAGAACTTTAATATAAAATTAGTCTAAAATTGAGATGATTGAAAGTTTGAAAATTGAGGAAATTGTTCAAGAAAGATCAAGTGTTGTATAGTAACTCCCGTGGTGGTAGGTGGGAAAACACGACCTACGTGGTGTCGTCAATTTGGGTGTAAGTTCAAACCTGGGAGAATGTCGTCGATTTGGGAAAACACGTAGTAGGTCGTCGTCGATTTGGGAAAACACGCATTGGGTCTTCTCCGATTCAAACCTCCAGTGGCTATTTGGTTTATTGTCGGAGAAAATAGGGGTGAAGTTCCTGCCGATTTGGAGAAAAATTGCTTTGGGTATTCAGACATGCTGTGGGTATTAGGTGGAGAATGAAGAATAATGATGGATTGGGCCGGGTACAAGGGACAATGTGTTATTTGGCTCCATTCATGTTTCAATTCCCGCCTACACGTCACCCAATTTTTGAATTAATGTCATCCACACTGTAAAGTAACAATGTACAACCAGCATTGTCCAGCACAATAATATATACCTTCCCCATGATCAAGATTTTGATATATGATTGAATTAACCTATAATTTCAATATTATAATAGTCTGTAGTCAATTCCAAAAATCATAATAAAAGTCATCACTTTTTAGAGGAGCAGACATGAAAAGTATGTGAAATTGCAGGAAAATGTTGATGAGAAAAAAGAGCAGCCAAATTCAGAAATCTTAAGAGGTGAGATCAATGAAATTCGGAAGCACCTGAAACCAGAATACAAGCCGACACCAATCGAAAGGATCTGTCAGCCTGACTCTACATTAAAGGAGATGCATCACTCAACAAAGATAATGGAGCTAAACAGAAATATTTTTATAGTTTAATTGTCCATTATTCAATACAATTAGTGTCACTTGATCAATCATGACATCTTGAAAACCTTTTGAATTTCAACATTTGAAAGTACAGTATATGTATGATGAACCAAGACATTTCGATATGTGGTCATGAAATATAAAAGGAAGTAAAATCATAGATGGCTTTCAACCTACTGTAACCACGACTCTAGTTGCAAGAGTAAAAATATTGAGTAATGCTATTCATCCCCACTGGAGATGAAAACACAGTCTACGTGACACTAATGTGGCATTAAATGATAGGTGAAATTAAATTACTTATTTAATTTCACCTTTTATTTAACCTATCATTTAGCGCCACCTAGACTGTGTTTTCATCCCCACTGGGGATGAATAACATTACTCAAAAATATTAGAAGACCTCAACTAATTAACATGCTCATTCTTCCCTGTTCAACTGCACAAAACTTCCAGAAATTTGTCAAGACTAAAAATCATATTTTATCCAGATAGCACAAAATTAACCGGAAGAGTCCCAAATACACTGAAATACCACTACAAAAAAAAGCGGCTTCAGAGACGGAATTACCCGTCACTGAAGCCCCAAAATCCGTTGGAAATGAGCTTCATAGACGGATTTCGCCCGTCGGTAAATCCGTCGACAAACACCCGACGGTAAATAGCGACGGAAATAAACAGTCACAAATTGCCGACGGAATATTCCATCGCAAATTACCTACGAACTTTGTCGTCGCAAATTACCTACAAATTATTTGCGTCGATGATTAGCAACGGAATTCCGTCTCTATTTCCGTCACTAATTTGAATGAAAATTTTTAAAAAAATAATATATATTATTATTATTTATTATTATTATTCTTTTCTAGGGAAGTTAATAAATTAAAGTTTACATACACTCAAAATTAATTAAATTTCAAGAGAAACAAGATAATAAATGTACATTTCGACATAGACCAATTTAAGTTCCAAATCATCTCCAATGTCCGCTGAGGGATTTCTCCACCCAAATCACAATCGACGTAACCTCAATTCTGAAATTTTCTTCTTCCCACTTAAGCTGCATTATCATCGTCCACAATTGCTTTAGCTTCACTAGCCAGAACAACCCAAAATCAAGTTAAAATATTCACACACAGCATGTCAAGTGGTGTAGTAAATAATACATGTAGTGATGTAGATAGACACTTTCAAAATAAGGAAAGGTGTTTGAATAATGGGAAGATGATAATATCAGCAATGTGGCATATCATGAATCCTGTTTATGTTACTTGTAGTTATTTATGATAGGTTAAGCTAAATGCAAATACTAACTTTTCCCGAGTCTATTTACATTGATGGTGAGGCACAAGGATATTCAATGAGACATGGTACTTTAAGTTTGAGAGGTGCTATTATGAAGCCACATTATTAGGAAGTACAAGATAGTTTCTAAAAGGGATTTATCCTTTGAGCTTTAATATAGACGTTGTAACTTGTAAAACCACATTAGAATGGATTTAGTGGTGATAAACACTTGAAGTTGATGAATTCTCTACATAGAAACCATGGATGCAAATTCTAAATCTTGATGTATTTGTTATACTTATGATTTATAAGCAACCAAATCAGGGATAACAACTTAAACAGAGACTTGTAGTTTAAATCCATGGTCTCTAAATAAGAGATTTAGACAACTTCCTCACCTTCAACATCTGCGGGAACTAAGGGTGTTCCTTTCTTACTAGTTGTTCTCATTTGGAAAGAATTCTTCCTGATTCCAAAGGACATCAAATCCACCATAAATCATAACTATGTCCTTTTAATTAATAGAAATTCATTTCATATCAAGCACAAAAGCACAGGCTAGAAAGCAGCTATGGAAAAAAGTTTGACACACACTAGATTATGACTTACTTTCTCAATGCCGCATCAGCGAATAGAGTTCCCAACTTTGACCACTAAGTCATATACTTCCTTGTAAGTCATCCATACATATTTACCAGGCTGTAAGTGAAAGCAATTAGGTATAAATAAAAACAACAACAAACTATAAATTAAGTCTTATTGGGTAGGCTAAATGAATCCTTTTTCACTTGTCAAACTCAATTGAAATGGGGAAAAATATCAATGTTTCAAACATGGATGCATAAATTGCATATATACCTTTCCATTGACAATCTCACGACGACCAAGATTCGGTTATTTGGATATTTCTCTATTGACAAACTGTGACAATAAAAATGTTCAGTTCAAACAATGATCAACATTAAAAACAAAGAAGTATAATTCAAGCAGTATCTTAAAAGCAATCATACTTTCATGCCAACTATTGGAACTAACTCAGGCAAGCAAATTAATCCTTCTTTTCTTTTCAATGGGAAAACACCTGACTTGGGGATGCAATAATGCATAAACTTAGGCACTAACAGACAGGGGAATAAAGCATACACCGATTATTCCAGTAATTCTCAGAAAAATGAAAACGGGTAAGTATATACACTTTGATTTGGGTAGCTCATCATAGGTGATGGTTCAGATCGAAGGCAGCCACTTAAGCAGGTAAGTATCTTTTTTTTCCAACTTTTGTTGGAAAAAAAACTTATTTTAAATGAAAATCTTTTCCTAGTATTGTGTGTTTTCAAAAATAAATAGAAAATAAAATTTCTTTCACTAAATAATTCAAAGTTAATTACCTTTCTCACATTTATTTTCACCGTGCTAAAATGGAAATGTTCCAAGTTTCCATGGAAACCTATCAGACTTTGAACCAAGTTTTGTAATTGGAAAAAAGAATGTTCAATTCATATCAAAAGGGTGACTTTTTCAATCCAAATTCTAATGTGTGGATCTCACGCTAAGACCAGAGGTAATAAAAACATTTTCAAATAATCAAAAACAAAATATACAACAACACAGGAAACAAAAGACAAGCTAGCTAAATTCAATACTGAAGCACCAAAAACCCTAACAAATCGACAATATAAAATCCCAAGTTTCCACAAAGATCCCAATCCCACCCACCCGCCCCCAACACAGATCCTAATCCAATTTAATCTCCAAAAAAAAAAACTTCAAAAACAAACAGCTATACAAATACATATACGGATACATGCCAACTATTATAGGAAAAAATAGGAAAGGATGGGAACAGCAAAACATACTCATGTGTTCTGGAGTAGAGAACTGGCAACGACCAGTGGACTTGCCCTTGAGATTGAGAGTATATTTCACATTTTCACTGTTACGGAGACCTTCGACCTTGGACGTTCGTTGACCAGCGTCGGCACGAAAAAATTGGAGAGGCGGCGCCGATGAGTGAGACGCTGAGAGCGAGAGAGATGGAAGATTAGGTTGGGGTTGTGTGTTTGTGGGTTCCCACCTCTAATTTGAGTGGGAAATTGGATTGGGAAACGAAAATTTTGGGGGCAAGTAAAATTAAAAGCGGGAATGAAATTTCTTGGGGAAAATGAAATGTAGTCTAAATTTATTACTATTTTTAAAGTTTTACTTTCAATATTTACCAATAGATTTTTTCATCAGTAATTATTTTACTCCTTTATATTGTTTCCAACGGAATCATCGGTTCAGAAATTGTCACTAAATTATTTAATTTATTTTTTAAAAAAATTAAACATTTTTACCAACGGATTATTAACGAAATTGCACCAACGAAAGTCTTCCGTTGGCAATTTTGTCGGTAATTTAATATTTAATTTTTAAAAAATAATAATTCGTTGCTAATTTATTGTTAATCCGTTGGTATCAACGGACGACGTTCGTTGCCAAATTTCAGTCTCTATTGCCTCACTACCAACGAATTATTAACAAAATTGCACCAACCAAAGTCTTTCGTTGGCAATTCTATCAGTAATTTAATATATAATTTTTAAAAATAATAAAATAATAATCCGTTGCTACTTTGTAGTTAATCCGTTAGTATTAGCAATGGAAGACGTTCGTTGCCAAATTTCCGTCTCTGTTGCCTCACTTTCTAGTAGTGTACTTGATCGATCATGAAATCCTGGAAACCTTTTGGATTTCAACATTTGAAAGTACAGCATGTTTATGATGAAACAACCAAAACATTTCTATATGTGGTTATGAAATATGAAGAAAGTAAAATCATAAATATTGATATAGGACAATTCTATTGTAAATATGATTAGGACTATATATTTATAATAAGAATTCTAATTGTAATAAGTTTTATCTTTTTATTCTAATATTTTGTTTAGAATAGAATTTTTTTTCTTTATTGATTAGAATATGATTTATAATTTATTGATTAGAATATTTTGGATTAAAACTACCGCAAGTGTACGGTTCGTTAACAAGTAATAAAGTAGACTTTTTAAATTCGAGTATCGTCCCACGAAGATTGATTAGTTCAATTCTTATTACATTAACCTTAACCTTAACCGAAACTAAAATAAAGTGACGTTTTGTTTTGATGAAATTATAACTAAAACAATGCTAAGTATGTGGTAAAAATGATTTAACTAAGTTAAATTCAAACGGCGTTAAATGTAAGTTGGAATGTTTGAATTTACGGTGAATGTACTAAGATCATGAATCTCTATGTAATAATTCTTTTTAAACTCAATTCTACACTTTGACAACACGGTGATATATTGATGAAACAATGTTCCTAAATTATTCAACACTCTCTCTCGAGTAATGCCAAACCTATTCTAATATATGACCCGATTATATCTCTCTGATGAATACGAACATACAAGAATACATGGTTTTTATGAACACTTAAAGATTCACACAAGACATAGCGGTATATTTCTATCCCCTATCAGACCATATGACAATTTATATATGTTGAACATATTCCCCTTCTTTCGAATGTATGAAATAAGCCATCATACTCACACAATTACGTGTACAATAATTATGAAGAAAATAAGATCATGGGGGTGTTTGACACCCATTTTAGTAGAAAAATTAGCTTTTGAATAGTGATTGATGGAAGAATATGTGGTTAAAAAGTAAGAAAATTTTTTAGGTTTACGTGTAATATTATTTTATTGATAGAATGTGTGATTGAAATGAAGAAAGAGAAAAAGAATGAGAATGAGAAAAAAATGGATGCCAAATGGAGGCCAGGCCAGATAAATCATTCAAATATCCAAAGCATGTTTTTATTGTCATAAATGTAAAACTAATAAATAAAAAGCATATTACATAGTTCATCGTTTTCCTAGCACAAATAAATCTAGTCTATCATGTTATGAAAAAAAAAACACAAAGAATATTGAAGAATCGACATCACCTAATATAATTCTTGAATTTATTCTTGTGTTCTTGGCTTCGATCTTTCTTTTCTTTGTTTGTTCTCTACTCCAAAAGCTCTTCAAAATATATTATAATGCGTGTTTCTTACTTTTGGATGGTCCTAGAATTTTAAAAGACGTCCCAAGATTCGTTTCCATAAAAGTTGTATTCAAATTAGGAAATTAAAAAAATTTCCCCGATTTGGTTTGGACGGGCGCCCAATATAAAATGGGGCGACCGACCAGGCTTAGAAAATGGCCCATGTTAATTCGGTTGAGGGTCAGGCGGTCGCCCAACAAATATAACTGGGCAGATGCCGAGTTATAAAACTTTCGCAAATATCTTTTCAACCATTTTCTTCAATATTTCTTTCATCTTGGTTCTTCACATCAAATTATTTCAATAGCAATGCTTTAACTTTTACTCAAATACATATTATTCTCTAAAATTCCATCAATTGGCCAATTTATCCGTATTTCTTTCTTAATTGCTTAGAAACGGGTTCAAAACTGAAATAAGATAAAATTAAACTAAGTAAAATAAAATCGAATAATAAAACGACCCAAAAGCTTAATATTATGGCCCCAAATAAAAGCACAAAAATGTACTAATCAGTTTTCACTTAAATGTAACCTAGACTCTAGTTACAAAAGTAAAAATATTAGAAGAGCTCAGCTAATTAAGATGCTCATTCTTCCCTATTCAACTAGAAGTTTGTCAGGACATCAAATCTTATTTTATCCAAATAGCACGGGATTCACAGGAAAAGTCCCCAAATTCATTGAAATACTTGATCAATTATGAAATCCCGAAAACTTTTTGAATTTCAACATTTGAAAGTACAGTATGTTTATGATGAACCAACCAAGACATTTTGATATGTGGTCATGAAATATAAAAACAAGTAAAATCATAAATGGCTTTCAACCTACTGTAATCTAGATTCTAGTTGAAAGAGTAAAATTATTAGAAGAGCTCACTCGGCAAATTAAGATACTCATTCTTCCGTGTTCAACTGCATAGAACCTCCAGAAATTTGTGAGGAGTTAAAATCTTATTTTATCCAAACAGCACTTGATTCACGGTAAATGTCCCCCAAATTCATTGAAATGCTTGATCAATCATGAAATCCCGAAAACCTTCTGAATTTCAACATTTGAAAGTACATTATTATTGTGATGAACCAACCAAGATATTTTGATATGTGGTCATAAAATATAAAAAGAAATAAAATAATAAATGTCTTTCAACCTACTATAACCTAGACTCTGGTTGCAAGAGTAAAAATATTAGGAGCTTGTTTGGTATTAATTAAAATTCAATTAAAATTGAAAATATATTTGTTATTGGGTTCCACACGTCTAATAAAAGTCAACAATAACGACTAATTTTTCAATTTTAATCTGATTTTAATCAATACCAAATAGGCTCTAGAAGAGCACAAATTAAGATGCTCATTCTTTCCTATTCAACTACACAAAACTTCCGGAATTTTGTTATAACTCAAAATCTTATTTTATCCAAACGGCACGGGATTCACAGGAAGAGACCCCAAATTTGTTGAAATTCTTGATCAATCATGAAATCTTGGAAACCTTTTGAATTTCAACATTTGAAAGTACAGTATGCTTATGATGAACTAACCAAGACATTTTGATGCGTGGTCATGAAAAGTAAAAAGAAGTAAAAATCATAAATGGCTTTCAACCTACTGTAACCTAGACTCTCGTTACAAGAGTAAAAATATTAGAAGAGCTCAGCTAATTAAAATGCTCATTCTTCCCTATTCAACTATACAAAACTTCCACAAATTTGTTAGGACTCAAAATCTTATTTTATCCAAATAGCACGGAATTGACAGGAAGAGTCCCCAAATACATTGAAATACTTGATCAATCATGGAATCCTCGAAACCTTCTGAATTACAACATGTGAAAGTACGGTATGTTTATATTATTAACCAACCAAGACATTTTGATACATGGTCATGAAAAATAAAAAGAAGTAAAATCATAAATGGCTTTCAACCTACCATAACCTAGACTCTAGTTACAAGAGTAAAAATATTAAAAGAGCTCATCTAAGTATGATGCTTATTCTTCTCTATTCAACTGAACAAAACTTCTTCAAATAGCACGAAGAGTCCCCAAATACATTGAAATACTTGATTAATCATGAAATCTCGGGTAACCTTTTGAATTTCAACATTTGAAAATACAGTATGTGTTATGATGAACCAACTAAAACATTTTGATATGTGATCATGAAATATAAAAAGAAGTAAAATCATAAATGGCTTTCAACCTACTGTAATCTAGATTCTAGTTGAAAGAGTAAAAATATTAGAAGAGCTCAACTAATTAAGATGCTCATTCTTCCTTGTTCAACTGCACAAAAGTTTCAAAAATATGTTAGGACTTACAATCTTATACTATCCCAATAGCGGGATTCACAAGAAATGTCCTCCAATACATTGAAATACTTGATCAATCAAGAAATCCTAGAAACCTTTTGAAATTCAACATTTGAAAGTTCATTATGTTTATGATGAACCAACCAAGACATTTTGATATGTTGTCATGAAATATTAAAAGATATAAGATCATAAATGGTTTTCAATCTACTGTAATGTAACCTAGACTCTAGTTGCAAGAGTAAAAATATTAGAAGAGCTCAACTAATTAAGATTCTCATTATTCCATGTTCAACTACACAAAACTTCCAGAAATTTGACGGTTCTCAAAATCTTATTTATCCAAATAGCACGGGATTCACAAGAAGATTGATCAATCATGAAATTCTACAAATCTTTTGCATTTCAACATTTGAAAGTACAGTATGTTTATGATGACCAAGACATTTCAATATGTGGTCATGAAATATAAAAAGAAGTAAAATCATAAATGACTTTCAACCTACTATACCTTAGACTCTAGTTGCAAAAGTAAAAATATTAGAAGAGTTAAGCTAATTAAGATGATCATGCTTCACTGTTCAACTGCACAAAACTTCCAGAAATTTGTCAAGACTCAAAATCTTACTTTATCCAAATAGCATGGGATTCACGAGAAGAGTCCCCAAATACATTGAAATACTAGATCAATCATGAAATCCTGGAAACGTTTTGAATTTCAACATTTGAAAGTACAGTATGTTTATGATGAACCAACCAAGACATTTTGATATATGGTCATGAAATATAACATGAAGTACAATCTTAAATGACTTTTAATCTACTGTAACCTAGGCACTGGTTGCAAGAGTAAAAATATTAGAAGAGCTCAACTAATTAAGATTCTCATTATTCCATGTTCAACTACACAAAACTTCCAGAAATTTGACGGTTCTCAAAATCTTATTTATCCAAATAGCACGGGATTCACAAGAAGAGTCCCCCAAATACATTGAAATACTTTACTTTGTACTTGAAATCGTCATCACTGGTTAAACAGAAAAATATTAAAAATTTTCCAACTAACTTGATGAACCATATAAGTAGAATTTGCAGGCTTTTTGCTGATTACAGAGTCGGTGAATGTCCAGAAGGATCCAGTTCAACCTTTGCTTGCAGCCAGGAAGAACGCAAGGCAATGAACTGTCTGGGATGAATCATATGCAAATGCTTTTCAGGATTCAATGTTCAAAATAAAAGTTAATGCTTCTAGAAAACCACTATGGATTTGTGGTCCAAATAATCATTTGTACTAGTCAAATTCTGTCAACTTTTAAGATTTTTTTAATTAAAGAAACTCACATCTGAGGATGAATATGAATTGAACGGAACGAGACACAGAAAGTCGCAGTTAAGCTAAACAAAGATTTGAGTATATCGGCTCCCACTACAAATATCCAAAAGTTGTGCTCAAACAATGGCACCGGAAAGCATGAAGCATTCTTATCTTCCAAAGTGACGATTTAATGATCCATGTTTTATATAAATATATAAATTTCAAGAAATAGAACTTCTGATCCCTGCATCCTTATCCTCCAAACTGATAGTTTATGTTCCATGCTAAAGCAGCTAGCCACATTAAAGGGCCGTATGGAGAATATCCACGTCACATTATCCACGTCACTTGTTTTACTGCTTTTAGCTGATAATTAGTTACTTGGCTAATTAGTTTAATTAGTCTGTTATGTTTGTTAATTTCCGTTATTAGCACTCGTCACTTTCCCTATTAATACTGTACTTCATTTTTCGTCTGATAATTTGAATAAATTGATTGGGTATTTTCCCTTTCTAAGAGTTCTCATGGTATCAGAGAGATGACGACCCAGGGCTTGGTGATCGTCTTCCTCGACCTACGAAGGAGTTGAAATTGGAACAAAATTGAAATGGCAGAAAGTGATAGGGATGATCCATTCACGCTGCACAATTCAGACCATCCGGGAATGGCTTTGGTCACAGCACCACTGACAGGAAGGAATTATCTAGCATGGAATAGATCTGTTCGCATAGCCCTAGGGGCGAAAATGAAATTGGGGATAATTGATGGTTCAGTTGAAGAACCAAGCAAGGATTCAACTGATTACGAGAGGTGGAATCGTGTTAATTACATGGTTACCTCATGGATTCTGAACTCAATCTCGAAGGAGATTGTAGATGCTTTTTTATACACCACCACTGCAAGAGAGCTGTGGATTGAAATTGAAGAGAGGTTCGGAGGATGTAACGGACCTCAATTGTACCAGATCCAGATGGAAATTTCTACTATGACACAGGGGAGTTTGAGTGTAACACAGTATTACACAAAACTTAAACGGCTTTGGGATGAACTGACTTACCTCATGCCATTGCCGCAATGCACTTGTGGATCATTAAAGGCATCCACAGAAATGACTTCATTTAACAGGTTGATGCAGTTCTTAATGGGATTGAACGAGGAGTATGAGCATGTGAGAAGTCAGATCTTAGTCACAGAACCATTACCTGTGGTGAACAAAGCCTACTCAATGGTTCAGAGAATAGAGAAGCAAAGGGAGGTGCAGGTTGTGTATGGTGAAGGAGATGAGATCAATGCTATGTATGCTAAATCACAGTCATACAGAAGGGACAATGGAGCAAAGGGACAAGGGAGGAAATATGAGAACAAAAAGGACAAAGAGCTGCAGTATTGCACGAATTGCAAAATTAATGGACATAATAAGGAATCATGCTTCAAGATTATTAGTTATCCTGACTGGAATAAGGACCTTAGAGAAAGGAAGAAAGGAAGACATATGGCTAATTTAGCTGAGACTCCTTTAGATCTGATGGGTGAAGAAACAGGAGACAGATTGAAGGGAGAGTTACAGGGAATGAATCTGAATGAGGTGATACAACAGGAGATACAGGGGATGAATCTAGGTGAAGTAATTCAACAGGAACTAGTCAAAATCTTCAAGGGGAAAGGCAACAACAGGGTGAACTTTGCACATTTGGAGGATTTCGCAGGTTCTGTTCTTACATCTGATGATATTCATGCTTTACATACTTGTGACTTCATAGGAATAGGCTCTTGGATAGTTGACACAGGAGCATCTAATCATATGTGTAATGACCTGAAACTCATGAATAAACCAAAAGTAATCACTACCACTATACCTGTGTATCTACCTGATGGTACTATTAATCGTGTTGAACACTCTGGTAATGTAATTCTCAGCAAAGATCTTACCCTCACAGAAGCTTTGCATATACCCACATTCAAGTTTAACTTGCTATCTGTGAGCAAATTAGCCAAAACCTCAAACCTTAAATTCACCTTTCTTGATAATCATTGCTTGTTGCAGGACCGTCTGATTGAGGAGATCCTGGCAGTTGGTAGAAACATCAAGAACCTTTACATTCTAGATAAGGACTCCTTTCTTCATAGAACCATACAAAAATACAACCCAATACAGTGTAATGCATCTGTGCTTGCTTCCTCATTTTCTTTACCCTTCAGCATTTGTAATAACCAGCCTGAGACTGCTGCTCTATGGCACAAAAAGCTTAGCCATGTTTCTGAAAATGTTTTACAGCATTCCATATTAGGTATAAAATGTAATAAAGGGGTTTTTAATCCTTGTGATGTTTGTGCTTTATCAAAGCAACACAGACTACCTTTTCAAAGAAGTCATATCCAATCTAATATGTCTTTTGAACTTTTACATATTGATTTATGGGGACCATATAAAAAGGCCTCTATTTGTGGAGCACATTACTTTCTAACTCTAGTTGATGACTATACAAGAGCCACTTGGACTTTTTTACTAAAACACAAGACACAGGTTATGCACATTATGAAATTCTTTTACAACATGATCAAAAATCAGTTTGGGAACAATATTAAAAGCATTAGAACTGATAATGGATCAGAATTCCTGAGTCATGATTTTCAGAATTTTTTGGTTATCAATGGAATTCTACATCAAAAATCATGTGTGTACACCCCACAACAAAATGGGGTTGTCGAAAGAAAGCACAAGCACTTGCTTCAAGTGGCTAGGAGTCTTATGTTTGAATCACATTTACCTACTTATTTTTGGGGGGAATCTATTTTAATGGCAACATATATTATAAATAGGCTTCCTTCCAAAATGTTAAAATGGAAAACACCTTTTGAATTGTTGCACAGTAAGTCCCCTACATACCATCATATTAGAACTTTTGGTTGTTTATGTTATGCCACGAACACTTTTCCTTCAAAGCATAAGTTTTCTCCTAGAAGTTTTAAATGTGTTCTCCTAGGTTTCAGTTCAGGAAAAAAGGGGTACAAGGTGTTTGATATTAATAACAGACGGATTCTTGTGTCTAGGGATGTGATTTTTCATGAAAACATATTTCCATATAATAGTGAATGCAAATATGAGCTTGTTACACCACTACCTATACCTGCAGCAGAGCATGAGTCTGATGAAAATGCATTACGTGAAAATCATTACCATCCACCTTATACTGAACATCCCATTGATGAACCATCAGTTGCCAGGAATAACCATGGTCTTACCCCTGAAACATGTGATGATAATAATACTCAAGTTCTCACATCTACCACCCCAAGAAGAAGCACCAGACAGAAAAATGCCCCTCAGTGGCTTCAAAATTTTGTGACTAATTTCAGTCACAGAGAAAATTTCCAGCCAGCTATTCAACCTATAACAACCCTACTTTCTTCCCAGTCCAGCCCAAGTATTTTCCCCTCTCATATTACACAGAGTTTTGGTTCAAATTACAATGGTTTCTTTGCTAATGTTAACACTATTCAAGAGCCTACCTCTTATAGGGAAGCTAGTGCTAGAGCTGAATGGATTGAAGCAATGAATGCTGAATTTGATGCACTTGAGAAAAACAATACTTGGGATCTTGTTTCACTAACCCCTGACAGGAAACCAATTGGCTCTAAATGGGTGTTTAAGGTGAAGCTGAAGGCAGATGGGACTCTGGACAGGTGCAAGGCTAGGTTGGTAGCCAAGGGGTACCATCAAGTTGAAGGGGTTGATTACTTTGAGAGCTTTTCACCTGTTGCAAAACATGTTACAATCCGGATTTTTCTGGCTGTTTCTACTGCGAAATTGTGGCCCATTTTCCAGCTTGACATTAATAATGCCTTTTTACATGGGTTCCTAGAGGAGGAAGTGTTTATGTGGCCACCGGAAGGATACACTAAAGCAAAGAAGGGGCAGATTTGCAGGCTTAAAAGGTCACTTTATGGGCTTAAACAAGCCAGCAGACAGTGGAACACAGAATTAAGCAAGCATCTAGAAAATTATGGTTTTCACCAGTCAACACATGATCATTGTTTGTATATTCTGACTAAGGGTAATTCTTTTGTGGCAGTTCTTGTATATGTAGACGATCTGCTTGTGACAGGAAATGATGAAACAGAAATTCAGAACCTCAAGGCATCTTTACATTCAACTTTCACTATTAAAGATCTGGGTATTGCAAAATATTTTCTTGGTATAGAAATAGAAAGAACAGAGGCTGGAACTTATGTTAGTCAACGAAGATATGCACATGATTTGGTTGCTGATGCTGGCCTGTCAGGAGCAAAAATTACGGTCACACCACTACCAAAGGGCCTGAAGTTCACTGAAAGCAATGACAAATTGCTCGACAATCCTGATAAGTATCGAAGGCTCGTTGGGAGGCTTTTGTATCTTACTTTAACCAGGCCAGACATCGCCTTCAGTGTTCAGCAATTGTCACAGTTTGTACACTCACCGACACTGGCTCACTGGAATGCTGCGGTTCATGTTGTTAAATACATCAAGGGCACTTCTTCTACTGGGCTATTCTATCCTACAACCAATGGATTTAACATTGAAGCTTACTGTGATGCCGACTGGGCTTCCTGCCTGGATACAAGAAAGTCTCTTACAGGATATTGCATTTTCTTGGGAGGAGCTCTTATCTCCTGGAAAACAAAGAAACAAACTACCGTTTCCAGAAGTTCAGCAGAGGCAGAATATCGAAGCATGGCAGCTACTGTTTGTGAGCTGCTTTGGATCTCTTACATTTTGTCTGATTTTCTTATACCATTACTTCTGCCTATTTCCCTTTGGTGTGACAATCAGGCGGCTCTCCATATTAGTGCCAACCCTGTGTTCCATGAACGCACTAAACACTTGGACATTGATTGTCATATTATTCGCAACAAGTATAAAGAAGGTTTCATCATCCCCAAGCATATCTCCACACATCATCAGCTCGCGGATGTTTTCACAAAGTCTCTCCCTGGTCCTCAGTTCAACAGGATCATCTCCAAGTTGGGCTTGCTTCTTCTACATCGCGATCCCACTTGAGGGGGGGATATGGAGAATATCCACGTCACATTATCCACGTCACCTATTTTACTGCTTTTAGCTGATAATTAGTTACTTGGCTAATTAGTTTAATTAGTCAGTTAGGTTTGTTAATTTCCGTTATTAGCACTCGTCATTTTCCTATTAATACTGTACTTCCTTTCTCGTCTAAGATAAGAGAATAAAAATTGATTGGGTGTTTTCTCTTTCTAAGATTTCTCAGGCCGCTACTTCTACCAACGTAACAGGATGTTATTTAGGCAACTGTTGATATTACTATGACCATATGTTACCAGTTTTTTCCTTAAGAGGACGTAAGATTACGTGTCCATAAAGTGGTCTGGTCAGGGAAATTGGGTGCAGTTATGATGACAGCTTCCACCCCCAACTCCAAGATCATAAGTTCTGCTTAATATTCTCATAGGCATTTTCTATATTTACAAATTTACTCTAGCCTCAAAAAGGAAAAACAAGGATGGCTCTAAGAGCCTTCTCCAAATAATCAAGAGAAAAAATTGTCGATTGGTAAATTTCAATTCCAAGTCAGCATGCAATGAGATAGAGAGAGCCATTACTGATAGAAAAACAGTACGACCAAGAAACGCACGAAAGATGCTAAAATCCATTGCATTGTTAATACAATATATATCTTTCTTTACATGAATCATTGATGTGCAACAATTTTAGATTTCTTCATGCAATCCAATACTCAACGGACCTTCTTGTGAGACTTATATGGGAAGCGGGAAGGAGGTGAAGGGGAAAATTCAACTGGTAGCTGGGGAGATTCTAAATCTCCAGACAACATCCCAACCACCTCTTTCATGGAAGGTCGGCAAGCAGGTGACTTTTGCAGACAGAGCAGTGCCACTGTGACGCATAGCAGGGCTTGCTCTTTATTTAAAAATTGAATATTATGATCAACTAAATCAAGAAGCTTCCCAGCACGGGCAAGACGACGTGCCCAGGATAGGAGATTGGCTCGTTGGAACTCCGACATAGGTGAACCTGTCACCTGAAGCGGCCTACGTCCAGCAATGAGAACTAATAACAGAACTCCATAACTATAAACATCACATTTCTCAGATATATCCCCACCACCACCATACTCCGGCGCAATGTAGCACACGGTTCCCCTCATACTTGGTGTGCTACTCATACCCCCACTCTTAGGTATCTCCCCACTGACTGAATCATAACTATTTCTCCGTGCTTTCCATAGCTCACCGCTGAGACCATCCAACCACCAGTCCATACTACCTCTACTGCTTCGGCTCCTGCTCCTTTTCTTCTTTCTATCAGCGTAAAATTCATCATCCCTCGGCCAATAATTTTCACTATATGGATTATCGCTCATTGCCGCCTGTGCTTGTTTTTTCTTCTTCTTTTTCTTCCTCTCAAGCTCTTCGCAGTATTCCTCCTTCCACCACTCCCTTGCAGGCCTTCTCTTCTCCTTGGGATTCTTCTCATCATCCAATGACACCCACCAATCCAATCGCCGTTTCTTCTTCTTCTTTTTTTTCTCCATCTTTGAAACAACCCCCGAGCTTGATGAGGCTCCAATCCAGTCGCTCTTTGGCCTCTCCTTCTTGATCTCATTCCCAATCCATTCCATCACATAATCTTTCACTTTTCCCGACTCCCCTTCACCTCCATTATCTTGTTTCCACCACCAATCTTTACCCGAAATGCTCTTCTTATTCTTCTTCCACCTGCTCTTTTCGCCCCCACTCTCTACACTAAACCTATCGAAATTCCCCTCTGGGATGCTTGTCTCCTCCAACCCCTCAGATGGAGATGCCATCTCTGCAACTGTCCTTGGCGACACCACAGGAGCTGCATCCGCCTCAGGGGACAACTCCACCCCGATCACTGCCTCTGGTGACGCCTCAACCCTCACAACTACACCCCCAAGATTAAGAACATTATTAAACTCCTCGAACCCGCTTGTCGTAGTCACACTCTCTGTCTCCATGACAGATCCATTATCCTCCACCCCATTCCCCTGCTTCTTCACCTCACCTTGGATGTTCTCCTCCAACTTTGGCCTTGCCAACCCGAAATCTCCGATTTTAGCGTTAAAATTCCCATCCAACAAAATATTGCTCGGTTTAATATCCCCATGAATAACAGGGGGATCACAGTGATGATGTAAATACTCGAGCCCTTTAGCTATATGCAAGGCAATCAAAAACCTCTTATCCCAATACTTCAGCTCTTCGCTTTTTCGATGAAAAAGACAGTCTTGTAAGCTTCCGTTCTCCATAAGCTCATACACTAAAATCATGCGACGTTTAGCAGGATTAGAGGAAAAACCCATCACGGAAACTATGTATATACAGTCAATCTTCGAGGAAAAGAGCAATTCATTCTGGAACTCGCGCTCTCCCTGTAAAGACCCGGAATCCATGAGCTTCACAGCAACATGAAAAGCAGAGCTCTTGGTGATGGGGTTTGGTTTAAGTGTAGCCCGGTAGACAGACCCGAAACCCCCCTGACCGAGGCGGAGGGAAGAGGAGAAATTGTTGGTGGCGCGACGGAGGAGAGAGTAAGAAAGCCGGTGAGGAGGCTTCTTGGAATCAGTATCAGAAGCAGAAGGGGCTGTCCGCTTCTTTCTGATCCTCCTGAAGCAGAGGGTAAGTAGAATGAGAAAAGTAACCGCCGCCGTCAGTCCACCGGCCAGCGACGCTACAAGATGGCTTGTGGTCTTGTGGTGAACCGGTGCCGGCGGTCGAGTCAGAAGATGACGGGAGGGCATTTTTGAAATTTCGGACTTTGTTGAGGTGTTAATGCGAACAGGTCAGAACCGACTTTGCAGGTTGAGAGAGAGAGAGAGAGAGTATAGTGAATCTCTGATTTTGTTTTCATTTCTTATCAGTCTTTTTCTGAGTCAAAGGCAATGGATTTTATTTATTAATATTTTTTTTATGAAATGGTACGTACATTAGGGCTTATTTGATGTAACTTAAAATCTAATTAAAATTAAAAATATGGTCATTATCGAGTCTCACTCGTCTAATAAAAGTCAACAATAGATTTGTTAATAAATCACAAAAGGTCAAAGGTTTATATGAAAATAACTTGAATTTATTTTCAACTTGACTACTATATGATGAATTGTGTAGTTAAAAATTTAAAATTAATGTCTAACTATAAAATGTAAATTTTTAACAATTAAAAATGTAACTCAAACATAGGTTTATGCCCTGTTTGAGCTAAATTATTGTAGAATGAGAATGAAAAATATAGTCGTTATTAAAGCCCACATAAGATATATAAAATTTGAATTTAAATGTTGATGTGATGGATAAGAGTCATATTTTTCATTTTAATGAGATAATAATGTAAATCAAACGGGGGCTGAATATGATAAAAATAAAATGTACTATAAAAAAAATCATAATTATGCAACATATTCAAATATTTCGTGACTTTTTTTGTATTAAACATGATGTATACATGTTCTTTTCACAGTATTCGTTGGCTGAAGACGATGTGAATACGATGTTAAACTTAAAATACCAGCTAAAATGTAAGCATTTGATACATAAGTTGTAAAATAATTCTAGTAATTAAAAGTCCATCAATAGAAAAATGGGACAGTTGAGAAGTAGGTTATTTTACTTTTGTTTGTTTCCTTTAATCTCATTATTTGTTATGTTTGTTGTAGCAATAATAAAGACCCAAAATCTACACCTTAGTTTGGTATTGAGTTTTATTGATTAATATTATATTTTAGTTAAATTCAATTAGCCCGAGTGAAAATTATGTTACCGAATACCGACAATCAAGCATGGTCAAAGCTTGTCCTATTCATTACCAAACAAAAATGGATAACCAAACACTCATATAACTTGAGAAACAAGCTTGTAAAAGATGAAAAAGGAAAAAATGTGATTTGATTGGAATGAGATGCCATCTCCTGAAATTAAGCCTTTGAAACTTTTCGATGAATGGATACCTTTTCTATCTTTTATCATTTTTTGTTGGGAAATGGAAATAATCCGTTCTAAAGTTTATAAAAAAGTATGAAACAAGTGGTCAAGATGGGTTCCAAACTCAATTACCCTGCTTTTATTTACGACAGCCATATATGTCCACTTTCTTCCACATTTTGATTGACACTCTTTCACGTGGATAAATTAAAATTATTGATTTTGAACTCATCTATTGCATCACTGCATATATATTTTCCACATGGGAAGGAATGTCAACAAATGTGTAAATCGCAATGTACATCTAACATAATTCTTACAATAACTAGTGTGATGCATGCCCCAAGTGTCAAGGACCGCAGCTTTGTTTAAACCCCTTGACACAATCCCAGCTGCAGTTGCCCAACTTCGATCGCACATTGTAAATATTAGTTCAAGTTTGAGTTGTAATTTCCTTTCTATTGTAATAGTTTATTTCAATCGTAAAATAGTTCTGATATTGATAAACGTTTAGTATGATTCATCGGCATTTAAACATCTACTCTTATCACTTAAGTTTTTGTTCAGAATGCTATTATAGCGAATATTAGTCTTTCAAATAATCTTTCAAGCTTTCTGGTGTTCGCCTCCTACACCAGCCATTGTAATTTCCTGCTTTCATCAATTGTAATTTCTAGCTTTCAACCAACACTTATTAAAATGTTGAAAAGAAGGATTTTCGAAAGAGGAAATTTCCATGTAACCAATCACTAAGATCTTCATACGTCAAATCTATCGAATATCATTAACTCAAATCTTGAATTCGTATTGTACTCAAACACAATGAAAAATTCATTCTCGGGACTACGATGGTCAAATAAATATTTCCACCCTTAAAAAAAGTATACTCTGTAATTTTTCCTTTCCGACAGGAATCCCAAATAATGCCACAGTAGTCAATCAATTGAGCCATATCGCCATTTGATGTTCATATTCATCTAAAAAGGCTTTTTGGAATTGACTGCACGATACACATCATAGTTTAAAAGTAACGATGTGAATTAGTTAATATACGATCATATTGCAATAGGCTGAGAACTAAATAAAAAAGTTCACATATTGAACTAAATACAGACTATAAACTTTATTAGTAGGGGTGGCAACGAGCCGAGCCGAGCCGAGCCCGGGCCGGGAAAAAAAAGCTCGGGCCGAGCCCGAGCTTTTTTGGACCGAGCTTTTTTTGGCCCGAGCCGAGCCGAGCCGGGCCCGGCCAAAAAAAATGAGGCTCGGCCCGAGCTTTTGGCCCGAGCCTTAGCGGGCCGAGCCGAGCCCGGGCCGAGCCGGCTCGGATTTTTTGGGTTTTTTTTTTTTTCTTCTTTCTTTAGCTGCCTTTGCAGGCAGCTATCCTGCAAAGGCAGCTTGTCGCTACGTTGCGAGCTAAGCAGCAGCAAACAGTGTGCATACAGCCAGCTGTCGTCGGCAGAGGCAAAGCGCCGTCGCGCCGCTCTGACGCAGACTGCTTTGCCTTCAGCAGCAGCAAGTCGGCCGCCTTCGTCTTTGTGCAGCTATGCAGTACCGGCTTGCACAAGGCAGGCAGCTTGCTGCCTGCCTTCAAAATTTTTGTTTTTTTTTAATGGAGGCTCGCCCGGGCCACGGGCCGGCCCGGGCTCGAGCCGACTCCCCAAAGTGGGGCTCGGCTCGAGCCTAGGCTCGGTTCCACCGAGCCCGAGCCGGGCCCGGCTCGGGCTTTTTCCGAGCCGAGCCCGGGCCGTCCGAGCCTCCGAGCTTTTTTGCCACCGCTAGAATTCACTAAATGAATATTATGGCCCATAGTAGGTTATTTTCCTTTGTTTGTTTCCCTTTATTCTTATTTCTTATGTTTGTTGTAACAATAATAATTGTTCCAATCCAGATTTTAGATAGACCCAACAAACTGCAACTTAGTTTGGTTTTGAGTATTGACTATCTCGTTATTAATTATATACTACACCACTAGGTGATTTTTAAATGACCAAAAATGTGGAGAAATGCTATTCATCCCCAGTGGGGATGCATCCCCAGTCTGGCGTTAATGTGGCATTAAATGATAGGTGAAATTAAATAAGTCATTTAATTTCACCTATCATTTAACCAATCATTTACATCCACGTAGACTGGGGATGGATAGCATTTTTCAAAAATGTGTGGCTGGTTGAGACCTCAAAATGATACTTGATTAGCATGGTTGATGCTGAATCTTCTCGCAATAATTCCAAATGTTGAAAACGAAAAAAGTTGAATTATATGTGATTACGGCTTAGACTTTTTGAAGGGAAAAAATGAAAAATTACACAAAGTGAAAATTATGTTAACGATGAATCAAGTATGGTCAAAGCTTGCCCTGTCTATTACCAAAAGAATTTATTGAAATTGAATAAACAAGCACTCATATAACTTAAGAAACAAGCTTATAAAAGATGAAAAAGTGGAAAAGGTGATTTGATTGGAATGAGATGCCCTGTCCTCAAATAAAGCCTTTAAAACTTTTCAATGAATGTATACCTTTTTCCTATCTTCTATCCATTTTTTGTTGGGAAATGGGAAAAAAATCCATTATAAGGTTTATAAATTGCAAGACTGATGATTGGTTTAATTTTACAAAAGTAGCAAAATTAAATTATTTTTTTATTTTTGTTAGAATTTGGGTGTGACTCGAATTTCTTATTAAAATAATTGAAAAAGTTGAATTGAAGTGCACGTCAAGATGAATTCAGTTTGAAAAGCTTATCGCTCGAGTGACATGGTTATTCGGCATAGACCCTTTTCGCATTTTAACACGTTTTTGATATTCTACTTCAACTACAACGTATCTATTGGGATTTGGACATCGCCCTACATAGTTGCCTATAAATATTAAGCTCTTCTATACTATTTTATAGTGTGAGAAAAGCGATTACTAACTTTAGGATCATTGTAATATTTTTCCATCTTCATTATTTGTGGTGAAATAAAATCTCATAATTCATCTGTCAAAAATTATTCATCTTCTTTTATTTATTTATTTATTTTTTTACTTGTGATCATCTACTTCATATTTTGCCATATAACTTCAACATCTCAATTCGGAGGTTGATTTTATATCAAGTGGTATCGAACAAAACGTGATCCTTGAATTTCCAACAATCGGTATCAGAGATTCTGAACAAAATTAACACAACAATTTATATATTTTTCTTTAGTAAATTATGGCCAAAGTTTCATCATGGTACAGGAATCGAATCCTAATTATTTAGTAATGTTTCTTGGTCTATTTTTTATTTTTTTATTTTTTTGACATTCTTTACTATGGATGTTGTGTAAATTATGAAAAATATTTATTACTGGTATTCGCGTAATTCAATTTAAATTATATATAATAATTATTCATATGGAATAGAGCAAAAAAGTCAAGAAATTGCATTTGCCATTAAAAATTCATAATTTCAACTGTTAGGTTTTAGTAACAATTAGTTTCTGTTTGATTGACAAATGTGGAAAGACTTTCTAATTCCATGTAAGTTGGAAAATAAAAATTCAAGTACCCCATATGAATGCATTTTTCATTAAATTGACAAAAAACAAGTTTAAGCTGGTTGTACCTGTACCTTGGAATTCGAATTACATTTTCACTTTCATATCAAACAGTCAAAGAAAAAATTGAATCCCTCGAATGTGATATTTTCCATGAAATTTAAACCAATCAAACGGACCTTATTTTTTATAATATTACGTGGAGTAAATCCTGCATCAATACAACAAGCATGACTTTCTCATTGCTTCGAACAATATGTTAAATTTGTCGTTCAATCAACTAAAAAAATTACAAAAAATGAAATTTTATACACGGATTAATTATCAACCATAACAAAAATTAAGTTTTGTTCTAAATAAATTTGAATTTAGCTTATTATACTAAGGACACTAGATTCTCAAAATGCACAAAAAGTCTTATTAATTTGATTTATCTCTATATTAAAACATATTGAAATTAAAATAAGTAGCATGTTTTTAAGACTACATAAAACACGTATTAATTCTTCAAGTCATCATTTTTTTTTTATTCTAACTGATTTGCTTATTTTTTAATCTTCAAAGGTAATATTTCTTTTTAATTGTGTCAAGTCAATTAAAAAAAAAATTTATATTGCTTTAAGTCAACTCCTTTTGAAATTCTTAAATTGTCAACTAAGAAACATATTAAAGTAAAGGGAATTTACCTAAGGCTGTGTTTGATAGGCCACATTTTTCGGGAAAGTATGAAAATATTTTTCACTTTCCACTTTCCATTTTTTTGGCTGTTTGATAGGCGAAATTTTCCACGGAAAATATTTTCCGGATTTTCCCCACACGTGTGCAATTTTCGAGTTTTTGATGAAAATGTTTTCCCGCCTTTTTGGTGGGAAAATATTTTCCCGGCTAGCTGGAAATTTTTATTTATTTATTTATTTTTTTGGGCAATGGAAACAAATGTCATAACTAATGGTAAAAAAATTTCACTTTAATGGACAATTTTCATGTAAAACAAAGTCAAACGAATACTAAACTTTCATGAATAAAATGATTTTTTAGGAAACAATTTTTTTTTCCCTTTTTTTTTACATTTTGGCAATGGAAACAAATTTTATAACCAATTGTGGAAAAAAAAAAAACCACTTTAATGGACAATTTCCATGTAGGTGAAAAATTATACCAATCAAACATATTTGAAATCATTTTCCCTGCAAAACATTTTCTAGACAAATCTTTTTCCTGTAAAATATTTTTTTTCCACCAGTTTTCCACCCTTACAATCAAACGCACCCTAAGAGTAATTATATTCACACAACACTTATTTATATTTGCATCACATTTTAATTATTAGAAATGTTTTTTTTTTATATATATATTTGCTCACTTTTGCGTTTATATCCTCAGCTTTTTTTGTCGTATTGTTATGCTTAACCTTCAATTAATTAACATATTTTGTCTATAATTACGATTTTCATCCAAATATTCTACTAACGTGCATTGAAAAGATAGAAAAATATTTTGTTTAACTTTTGTATTAATTATTTATTTCGATTATTTAAAAATAAGAGAGATAAATATGCTTTTTTGGCCCTCATAGCAAATATTTTGTATGATAATCGTCTCTATAGACAAGATGTAAAAATTAATAGATGATTGATGATAAAAAAAAAAAAAAAAAAAAAAAGTTGAGAACGTAAGTGTATAAATAGAGAAAAGTTTAGGAAAATTCATTGTAACTAAAATGTGGTGTGAATATATTTACTCTTTACCTAATACATTTTACATAGGGTGTAGTTATGCTTTTATAAACCATATTTTACAAATTTATATTTTACTCTCCACATTTTCATAGATGGAAACCTTGTACATACATTTAAAACTAAAATATACTATGTGTAAATGGCAAGGGATTTCTAAGTTTATGAAATTAAATTAAATATTATGAATATGGAAAAGCATAAAATAATTCTATAATTATAGATACTTTTTGCATCAAGGGCATTGATCTATTGCTCCTTGAAGCTTCACCATTACCCATATCTATTACATTTCATCTGACGAGATTCCGAATGAGGGCCACGTGACAACTAACTAAAATATTAACTTAGGCCTGCATTCTGTTAGGAGAAGGCAATGTAGACATAAATAGAGTCGGGATCTTTTGGTCAACAGATTGACGTCGTTTGTGAAAATTCATACTACTAACCATGAGCAAATTTCGTAGAAAAGGCTTACCGAAAAATACTCGAGCTTCATCATAAATTTGTTATTCTGAACTTTTGAGTAAAATTACAATTATAACCTTAGCTTGATTTGAAAGAATTAAATAAATAAATTTAAAACCCAAAACAAAAGAATAAAAGATACAAAGAAAAACAAAACCAATAAAGAATTAAGAAAAATGAAAGTTAAGACATCCCACCCCTCTTTTACACAGGAATGGAAGTGAGAAAGTAAAAAAGATGAGGGTTAGAGACAACAAAAGAATCCAACAAGTCAGTCACAATAAATGAAAGAGAGATGCTACTAGAAGAATCTTAAAATTTCTTGGGCAACCACAGAAAATCAAAATGAAGAAAATTGTATTTATTAAAAAATGTTCCGTCAATGGGTCGATCCAAAAAAAAAATGATATATTTATTCCCGATGTTGTTAGCAATATTCACCTATTTTTCGGAAGAAACTAATACCAAATGAAATACAAGGCTAGCTATTGGAAGGATGGAAGATCAAGAAGCAGCCAGATCCTAGATTAGAAATCTATTGCCAAGAAGAAGAGCAAATGCAACATTGATGCCACCAACCAAAAAAAAATGAAACAGTTAAGCCTCCACGCTATTGATGCAATCATCTATTACCATGGTTAGATGACTAATTTCGGTAACCAAGCAATGCTACGTCCCCATGTTCTCCACTGTCATGACAACATGTTTTGTCAAAAATAACAAAATGGTAAGCTTCTGTTCTCAAACTACATTCGTTTGGAATGAGTTGTGTTATAGAACAAACAATATACCAGAACTGTTTTGATACCACTTGTTATGAATTTGGATCGCAAGATAATGACGATAATAAAACAAACCAGAAAAAATAAACATCAAGATTTACGTGGAAACCCAACATGGGAAAAACTACGGGTAGAGGAGGAGAAATCCACTATAATCAATAGTAATTGTGTTTACAAGATCTCAATGTACTCAATTGAAATCTAAAGCTCTCAAGATGTTACATGAATCTTCTCTATGCTGTGTTGTTCTATATAAGTCGTGCCATATATATAAAACCCTAGAGAACAAGTTGTAGAAAAATAGGAGTCCAAAATCACGTCAAAAAAAGAAAATGGGATTGGGCCGGATAAGCCTGTCGTTCGGGCGATAGGCAGGTGATAGCCCCGTCGCTCTAGCGATAGGGCAGCTCCAGGAAAGCGATCAAGTCTTGGGTGTTTTCTATCGAGCTTACTCGAGTGTCCAGATAGCGCTAGGCTAGCGAAAATGGGATGACTTTTTCCTCCGAATCATAATTTTTATATTTTCAAGACCAATCCAATTTAGACACCAATACCAACTAGAATTTGGGTCAAACCATAGCAAATTTTCACCTCGATCCAAATTCTAACACAAAGAATTTCAAGTCATGACTCCATCAATAAACACCACTCCTCCTCTTCCAAAGAAGTTCCAATGGACTACATCAATGACAACACCTACTAAAAATATTCAAAGCTAGCAATGAGAAGAGGTTTTGTCATCATATCAGTGGGATTATCATTGATATCAACCTTGCTCACTACAATATCACCACGAACAAGCACACCACTCACAAAATGATACCTCATATCAATGTACTTAGTCCTCTCGTTAAACATCTGATCCTTTGTCAAGAAAATTACACTCTAACTACCACAGAATTCTGTGGACATATGCAAGTTTTCACTGATTTAACCAATCAATCATTTCAACCACATAGTCTCCTTACATGCCTCTGTAATGGCCACGTATTCAACTTCTGTTGTAGACAAAGCTACTGTATTTTACAAAGTAGTTGTCCAGCTGATAGCACAGCCTCCAAGGACAAACACATACCATATAAGTGATCTCCTTTTATCAAGATTCTCTGTATAATCTGAATTCACATACCTAATAACTGCATATGAATTTGTTCACTGCACTGCTTTCCAATGCCCCTTTCGAGGATTTGCCATGTATCTGCTAACTACATGTGCCAAATCAGGTCTTGTACAAACCAAGTATACATAAGCGAATCAACTGCACTGGAATAAGGAACCCGAGACATGCATGCAATCAATTCTTCACTAACGGATGACACAAGTTAGATGATAATTTAAAATTATTAGCCAAGGGAGTACTGACAGGCTTCACATTCACCATATTGAATCTTTCAAGCACCTTCTCAATGTACCCTTTCTAACTCAAATGCAATCTGCCAACCTTTCGATCCCTCAAGATTTCCATACCAAGATCTTCCTTGCTGCAACCAAATTTTTCATATCAAACTCATTGCTGAATTGAAACTTCACTTTTCTGACATTTGCTATATCTTTGGCTGTTATGAGCATAACATCAACATATAATAACAAATATGTAATCGATTCATTATCTTCATTTCTGAAGTATAGACAACTATCATAATTACATCTGAAGAAATCATGAGTAGTCAAGAATGAATCAAATCTCTTATACCACTGCCTCGGTGACCCCTTTAGTCCATACAAGGACTCCTTCAATAAGCACACACGGTCTTCTTTCCTAGAGACTGTGGACCTCTCTGGTTGTTGCATGTAGATGCTATCTACAAGTTCTTAATGTAAGAATGCTGTCTTGACATCCATCTGCTCAAACTCCAAGTCACTCTTAGCCACCATTCTAAGTTAAACTCAGATGGAACTATGCTTCACAATTGGTGAGAACACATCTATAAAGTCAATACTTGGAATCTAACTATAGCACTTTGCTACTAATCTAGCATTGTTTCTAATATCTTCAATCCTTGATGTACTTTTCTTTCTTTTGAACACCTATTTTCAGTGAACAACATTTTTGCCTTTAGGTAATTTCACCATGTCTCAAGTGTTATTTTTGCTCAATGACTCAATCTCCTCTTGCATAGCAATAATCCATCAGCTAGAATCATTGCGACTGATTGTCTCTGAATATGTATCAGGCTTTTCAGTGGGATCAATATCTCCACCCACACTTAATGCATAAGCTACCAAATCTTCTTTCCCATATTATGTGGAGGTTTAATCTGTCTGCGATGCCTATCCTTAGCTATTGAATATTGTGGTGCTGATGGTGTAGGCAATATATTACTGCCTGTTAACCGCAAACTGAACTGATCTGTAGTAGACTGTTTTTCAACCTCTAATTGTTCCTCTGAACCAATTTTCAACTCCACCCGAGTTGAATAATTCTGCTATTTACTTTTATCAGAATCCCCAAGAGGTGAACCACAAATGATAGCATGTTCATCAAATACTACATCCCTACAAACAATCACATTTTTTGTCTCAGGATACCACAATTTATACCCCTTCACACCTAATTTATACCCAATAAAGATGCACTCTCTAGACCTATGCTCCAACTTCCCATTATCCATATGAGCATAAGCAGGACACCAAAAAAATTTCAAATTAGAATAACAATAAGGTTTACAAAATCATACCTCTTCTGGTATCTTTTTATCAATGACAGTTGAGGGTGAACAATTAATTAGCAAACAAGATGTGGTAACAGTTTCAACCCAAAATATCTTAGGCAACCCAGAATTTGAAAGTATACAACGAACATTTTCCATCAATGTTCTATTCATCTATTTTAATACACCATTTTGTTGAGGAGTTCTAGGTACTATCAAGTGTTTCAAGATACCTTCAACCCTCAAAAGCTATTGAATTCATTTGAGCAAAATCCCAACCCATTATATGTTCGTAGAGGTTCACCTGCTTTCCAATCTGCTTTTCTACCAATGTTTTCCACTCCTTGAAGGCCCCAAACACATCACTCTTCTGCTTCAAGAAGAATAACCAAATATTCATATAGAAATCATCAATCACTGTTAACTAATAATAATGGCCTCATTTTTATGGTACCTAGCCGGTCTCCAAAGATCTGAATGGATATATTTAAGGGTTTCCTTTGTGTTATGTCTTTCTTTTGTGAATCTGACTCTCTTATGTTTTTCAAAGACACAATACTCACAAAAATTTATTTTGCTGGTCCTCTGTCCATCAAGAAAACCCCTTCTACCCATCTCTTCCATGCCATTTTCACTCATATGCCCAAACCGCATATAATAAAGTTTTGTAATTTCATCATCTGTCAAAGAAGAAGTAGAAAATGCTGCATCCTCAATTACTGTGGAAACATGCAAAATGTACAATTGTTTAGAGCTTTTATGTCCCTTCATGACAATAAGAGCACCCCAACTCACTATCAAAACTCCACATTCACCAGTATATATAATCCTTTGAGTCAACATTCTGATTTTGACTGTACCAATTCCAAAAATTTTGCAAAATGAAAATTGCTTGAACGCCTCTTATTGAGCTCCACTTATGATTTCCTATTACGATCTTCTTCTCGGGCCTATGCACTAGATTTTCTTCCTTAAATCTATTAACTCCACTTGTCCTCATGAATTTTATTTGGAAGTGCATTGTGAGTTTTAAGCCCTTACCAGATTTTACAAGACTCTTGATGGGATTATTATTATCTTTTGATTGGTTACTTGATGAAATTGCCATCACCCGTGTTGAGAGAAGCAAAAAATTATTGGCAATAAGGGCATCACCGTACTGTCTAAAAATATGGCTCTCTTAATGAATAAGTACGGAGGTTATCATGTAAGTTGAAAACCAAATAAGCCTTCTGCTATCACCGTATATGGGCAATAAAAAGCAGAATGAAAATTGGAAATATATTAATTTGAAGCCACCAATTGCACATGGGTTTTCTCTTATTTTCCCTCAACTGTCTGCTTCCATTAATATCCAATAAATGAGCTTGCAGCTGCCATTTTCCACATATGAAGATCAATTGTCAAAAATGGGTTTGAAGCTCCGAAATGGATAACATCAGATTTTATTATTTTGTTTTGCTCACTTTCCGGTGGAGTCCAAATTCTGAGCTTGGAATAATTGTCAAATATAGTTGCTATTTTTTTGTCAAATACACCAATGAATCATACTTTCAGCGCAACGAAAAATGTAGAATAAATGACTATATCTTGGACTTCAGAGGTCATATGATGAGGCATAATTTACATGTCTGGAATCATATTTATTTTCCTATCTTTGCCTCTAACAATGCGACTAAGGATCAGTTAAGCATGTTTTCTATAAACAGCCCATAAGTGGTGCTATCCTGCCCTTCTTGTTCATTTGGATGGCTACTTATCATATTATTGAATGTTCGAACAATGATTTCACATCCCAACTTGGGTTTTTTCCTATTTGCAAGCTTCAAAGTTTCTACTAATGGATTCTTATTATTCGAGGCAAGCACCTCACGTGTCAAACTAACTTGTAAGACCTTGCATTATTGAAGGCAAACTATTGCTTATGATTTTCTTATTTATCGAAGACAGACCCTAGCTCGTAGATTTCTTTTTTATCGAAAACGAGCTAATAAGTCCTCGTTCATTGAGGCTGGCTCATGGTTTCTTTATTATCAAAGGCGAGCTTTCGCTCGTGGTTTTCTTATTTATTGACCGCAAGTCGCAACTCGTGGATTTCTTATTATCAGGTATAATATTTTTCAATTCCTCATTCATTGAATAAAGAAAGAGATGGTATCTTAGAGTCCTTGTTCATTGAATAAAGGGATATGTAGAATCTTGAAGCATTTGCCCTTGAAAAATGAGCATCTTTTTTGTCCCATCCAGACGTGTGCACCCTTGGAAAATAAGAATTTCTTAGCCTCGTAACATGAGATTTTTATTCCTCACTTTTCGAGATACCTAAAGGAGATGTTTATTCATCCCTCTCCGAGATGCCTCGTCACATGAGATATTTATTCATATCTTTTCGAGATGCCTCACCATGCGAGATTTTTATTCCTCTCTCTTTGAGATGCCTCGTCACACTAGATGCTTATTCTTCACTCTTTGAGATGTCTAACAATGTGAGTGGATATTGTCAAGTCCAGTTATAAGACCTTATTCATTCGAGGGCAGCTTATAAGATTTTTTAAAGTTCGAGAGTTATTCAAGGGATGTTTATTCCTGATTTTACCAAATGCTTATTTTTCCCTTTGAGAGAAGTTTATTTCTCGCCTTTCACTATCGTCAAGTCTGGTTCCATGCCAGCTTATAAGACTCTAATAGTTCGAGAGCTATTCGCGGGATGTTTATTTGCCGCCTCGCCATATGCTTATTCCTGATTTTGCGATATGTTTATTTCTCACTTTTCACTATCGTCAAGCCTGGCTGTAACACTTCTTCTATCCACAGCCATTTATAAATTTCCAATAGTTCGAGAGGTATTCTCGATTTTCGAGATGCCTCACCAGCTAAAGATGATTATTCCATAATCTGTGAGATGCCTAGTTATACGAGATGGTTATTCCTCTAGTTCGTGACTCTCACTATCTCTGAGCATACTTATGAGACCTTATCCTTTTGAGACCAATTTATAAGACTCTGATAGTTCGAGGTGAGCCACTAGCTCAATATTCATTCCTCACTTTACGAGATGTCTCACTATACCAGATGTTGCATCATAGCTATTTATCTTCAAAGAACTTATATTATTTCTTGTATGGATGAACCATCTACTATGAAGGAAGCACTTGCTATGGAAGAACCATTTACCATGCAAGGACACCATTTACCATTTCTTAAGGAAATGAGTGGACCCACCTTAACACATACGGAGATAATGCCTCCCACAACTTAACCATCCACTTAGGTGAAGCCCTTGCCATGGATGCTCCAAACCCATGTAAAGATGTCAGCTTATCGCTACATATATATTCAGAGTTTGCCTGTGTATCGACATTAGCCCAACTGTTTATATTTAGTTCAGAGTTAGCATCTGTATTAGTACCAGTATAAATAGTTCATCATCAGCATCTACATCAGTATTAGTACAATTGTTTACATTCAGTGTATCGCTTCTGTCACTCATATCCAGAGCATCACCTCTGCTTATATATTCAGAGCATCACATCTGCATCAACTTATCACAGCTGTTTACATCCAAAAAATTTCCTCAGCTACTTATATTCATAGCATCGTCTTTTCATCAGTTTATTCAGAGCATCGTCCCTACATCAGCGTATCACATTTGTCTACATCTAGAGCATCGTCTATGTTGCTTATATATTTAGAGCATCGTTGCTACATCAGCTTACATTCAAGGCCAAATTAAATATAATATTTCTCTCCAATTGGTTTAAGGCCAAAGTTTGATATTAACTCCTTTTGTGCCATTATCATTAACTATAATTGTATCAATGCTTTATATCTTACAAAATGTGCAAATCAGTCTTTTGAATTTTTGAAGTATGGAATTTGATCCCAAAACTACTGATTTATTCAATTTCATCTTTCTTGATCAATATTCGCTTCAATTCCGAGTTTTCTCCTAACATAATGAAAAAACAAATAATTAAGTATAAATTTCATAATAATACTAATAAAAGCCACCTTTGGTGGCCTAGATATTTGTAAATTTTACATTTATCATGTAACATAGTATGTTCATTCCACATGTTACACGTGTGATTAATATCACGTCTCGTAGAACATTATATGTTTATCATTGACAGATACTATTGACATGCTTTGTGTAAAGAGAAGTGGTATGAAATAGGAAATAAGAATTGTCCGATGATGATGTGGTAAGGCCATTGAGTGTCACATATAAAGTATATAAATACATATGCCATTTAACATAAGATGAAACCACATCATAGAATTGTAATAAGCAGTTAAGTCGTGCATACATGTATGATTTAATTTAATCTGAAAGTGAATTGTCGGAGTATGACCCAAATCCCTATTAGGATTAGGATTATGTTGGTAAATTGATAATAGGAACAAAAGTCTTCTTGATTTGGAAGCTAAATGAAAAAGGGATCGAAGTTCATCAAGAATTGAAAGTTTGATTGATAAAAGGACTTTGGATATTGAAAACTTGGTTTTGGAGTTTTGAACAGCAAACTAGAGCCCAAGCACTTGGTTCAGGGCACCTAGGCACTCATAACAAAAGAAATGGTGGAAATTTTCTTGAGACATCTTTCTATTTATGTAGAGGGGTGATTGGAGTATTTTTTGCAATCAAGTATATCGAATTTTTGAGCATCAAATGTAGTAAATAACTAATCAACCAAACTCACATATCCAACTAGAAGTTGAAGTTAACGTTCAATTTGTATGAATATAATGTGACGTATAGTATATTGTATATGGAGATTTTTGTAAATACTACAAATTTAATTGTTAATCATGTTCTAATTTAATTCTTTTTCTTTATAAATATTAAATATTTAAATATAAAAAAAACACATTACTATATTTAAACATAAATTATACTTTTGGAACTGTTACGAAGGAGAACCTAACTAGTACAAAATTGACGAGTATGCCTTATTGCGCCGCACCTTCCGTATTTACATGGTCAAGAAAACTCTCAAATGGATGGTATTCTAGTCATACGTCTACGTCCAAGAGTGCACAATCCAACTTCGAATGGTAAAAAATTATTAAATAGAAAAATTTGGCCAGAAACCTTCCATTCGACTTCATTTGGCAACGAAAATATAGTTGCGACATATGCTGCTCCCTAAAAATCAGCTGTGTAATATAAGTGCATAATGAGTATGGTAGAAATATTTTATACATAGCAACTACGACTAGATGCTGACATGAAAAACTCCTCCATTGAAACTTTTTACACATTCAGGTGTTATCATTCAAGTCCACGACATATCCTATGTTGGGCCCACTTTTCACGGAGAAGCAAAATTGGTTCTACATATACATTTTTGCCATCTTGAGAGTCTTAGAGAGTTTGTCTTCCATTACTGAGGTTAACTAGCTTGTACACATATATAATTCATCATGTTTATTATGAAATCATTCTTGCAGTTTACTACGAATGTGCTCGACCATTGCGAGAGCTGATAACTCTTGATCCTTCTTGAATAATGAATATGTCATCATAGTATATCAAATTCCTATAAAATGTGATAGTACCCAATATTCAATCTTCGCACATGATGAAAGAAATCCATGAAGGTATATTTGGAATCACACTAGAAGACACTCCTCAGAGCAAAAAGCCTTAAAAGTAAGGATATTATTGACCTAATATGAGAAAAAATACAATCAACTTTTCCAGGAGATGCGATAAGTGCCAAACGTTCGCACCAATTCCTCGATAACTCTGCAAGAGCTGGTTGATAAGTGTATTTTATACACTTATTCGGAGTCTAAAATAACAATATTTGATAGTTCTTTTCACAAAATATATCCTGAATTTTTGTATTTTAATTTATATAGGTAAAACTCAATGGTTGGACGAGGAATGGAAAGAAAAAAGCGAAAAATGGTGAAAAATGGTACAATTCAAAGTTTGAGGATCAAATTGCAAATTTAATAGTTGATTTAGATCACAAGATGATACTTTGAAGATATCTAGGAGACAATTGGGCGGCATTAGAACTTAAAAAGGAATGGAATGTATCACAATCAATGTCCAATGCACAAGTTATATTCCAGATTTTTAGTTGAAAATTGAGACCCATTTTTGGTATAGTAAACGTCCGAATTGAGAAATTTATATTTCTATTAAATTTGTAGTCCTTTAAGTTATCTTTCTATAGTACTTTGAATTGTTTCAATCGGATATTAGAAGAGAAAGTTATGACCAAAATACTGACTACTGTGCAGAGACAAAAAATCTGCGCGTGAATGCAACTTTCAGTATCCGATTAGAAATTTTTTGGAAGTGAATTTGGACGTGATTTTCTACCAATTTTCGACTGTTACAAATAGATACCAGCAGAATACATATTGAGAACTCTCATGTACATAATATACTCCATTATTCATCAATTATTATCATCAAATGAGGAGAATTCATAGTTGTTGTGAGAGAATTGATGGAGATTTGAAAGAATTCATTCAAGTGAACGTTCAAACCTAATCTTTGAGCAAAGAGGAGAAGGCGCAACTGGAGATTCATCAAGAAACCATTGAAGAGATTTAATATTTCAAGATTCATCTTCATGTTCTCAATTTATCAATAATCCGGATTATGTCTTTTCACTTATATATGATTTCTTGTAATTTCAATATGTTAGGCTATATTTTTATATTGCTAAAGATATAGATGAACCCTTTTTTTGAAACTTTTAGTATTAATTAATTATTGATGTTAATTTATTAGAATATGTGGATATTTATCATGATTTAGTTTGCTTTTCAATTAATTGGCTACAAGTTGAATTGTTTGTGGATTTTATTATCGTCGAGAGATGTAATAAAATCGTTAGCACGTAGTAATAAATATTGTGAGGTTCGATAGAGGATAGAGATATACCTCTATATTTTGCATGGTTCATAATAATGTTCTAGTTCGTTAATGCATTTATCATGTTCGTATTTTTCATCGAGAGATAGGAAGGACGCATGAAGGGAATAGATTTAATTGCTATCGAGAGATGCTTTTAAATAAATTTGGAACTTCGATCAACTCGCATGATAACAAATTGTCAATTTAATTATTAAATTAAAAATGGATGAACAAGGGGGATTCTAAATCTGAGCAATATATCTCATAAATTTGATAAACTCTTATTTTAATTTTTTGTGCTTGATAAATTAAATGTAGATTTATTAGAAACTATTATTACTATTCGATTAAGGGTATTATTAACTTTAACTTGATCAAACACGTAGTCCTCGTGGGTTCGACACTTTACACACTCTATATTACTTGATCACGACCCCGTTCACTTGCGGGAAATCAAACGATCAAGTTTTTTGTACCGTTGTCGAGGACTATTGTTTTTGATAGTTTAGTTAATTTTAACTTTAATCTGAATTTTATTGTTTTTCTTTAGTTTAGTTTATTAAAAAAAACTATTGTGTTTCGCTTACTTTTTCGAGAACATGTATGCGAAGTTCGAGAACATGTGATCTTGCTCAATTTGACCTGGAGATCGAACGGACATTCAACATTCGAAAAAGACAATAGTTAGAAACACACCAAAAATATAAAGAGAAAGATATGGCAGAAGAAAATCCGAATCAAATAGCCATCGGGGCTAATTTGAGAGTAGAGCAACTACAGGAAGTTGCAGCCAACGAAAATGCAAGGTTGATGGGAGAGTACATGGTTCCACCGGTTGTGGAAAGCCAATCCAGCATAGTATATCCGGCATTTGGTCAAGCAAACTTCCACCTGAGGAAGAACGTGATCAACATATTCCAGAATGCATTACAGTTCTTTGAGAGACCTACTGAAAATCCCAATGTCCATATCTCAAGATTCTTGGATATGTGTGCTACCATCGAATATCCGGGTGTTTCAAGCAAAGCAATCAGGATGAGGCTCTTCCCATACACTTTGAGAGATTCAGCTAGGGAATAGTTGGACACATTTCCTCCTCAAAGCATCACTAGTTGGAACAGCTTAAATCAGAAATTACTGAACAAATACTTCCCACCAAAATGAATTGCCAGATTGAGGGATGAAATCACTACATTTTCTCAACTTGACTCGAAGTGCTACTATGAAACTTGGGAAAGATACAAGGAATTGCTATGCCAGTGCCCACAACATGGACTGCAAAAATGGCTCCAAGTGCAATATTTCTACATTGGGCTAAATCCGACAAACAGAGCTAATGTTGACTCCGCTTGCGATGGATCAATTACGAAGAGAACAGCGGATCAAGTCTATCAAATCATGGAGGACTTGGCATTCACCAGTGCATTGTGGCCAACAGAGAGGAAAGGTGTGCTAAAAGCATTTAGGATACATGAGGTGGATCAATTAACAGCCATCTCAGCGCAATTGGCAGCTCTAGCTTAGAAAGTGGAACAGCTGAATGTAACTCAGACAGTGGGACCAAAATGCAACCATTGTGGAGGGAGCAATGAGAGCGTAGATTGTACTGTGGGTAGTCCATTTGCCCAATCATTAGAAGTTGTTAACTACACACAAAACTTTCAGAGGCAGCAAAATAATCCTTACTCAAATTCATACAATCCAGGGTGGAGAAATCATTCAAATTTCACATTGAACAATAATCAGGAGGCTCAGACTGCTCCACCAGGTTTCCAACAAATTGAGAAGAAGTTTTCATTAGAAGATGTAGTTACTAAATTGGCTGAGATATCTACTCAACACATGCAAAGAACGGATAAAACCTTACAAGTCCAGGGAGCTGCCATAAAAAAAATTGGAAAATCAGATGGGGCAAATAGCGAAAGCACTTTCAGAGAGACCACCAGGAGCACTACCTAGTGACACTGAGATAAATCCCAAACAGCAGGTAATAGCAGTGAAGGTTGTGGAGGAAGAACAAATTGAGGCAATAATTACCCGCAGTGGAGTTCAACTGCCAAAGATTAATGTAAAGAGACCAGCTGCTACACAAGATAAAGTACCTACCATGGTTGAAATAAAATTGGAAGAATTCGATCAGAACAAGGAACAAGAAAGAGTACTAAAGGATCCAAAGGTTAAGGCAACCACTCCTATTAAACCTTATGTGCCTCCTATCCCATTTCCCTAGAGATTGCAAAAGAAAAAGTTCGATGATCAATTCGAACAGTTCCTAGATATGCTGAAAAAGCTCCACATCAATATCCCATTCATCGATGCTATACGACAAATCCCGATGTATACAAAGTTTCTAAAGGATATGATATCTAATAAAAGAAAGCTTCCAGATTGAGAAGAAGTGACATTAACTGAGGAGAGCAGGCAAGGCTGCAAAATAAATTGCCACCAAAACTTAAGGACCCAGGGAGTTTCACTTTACCTATTTCACTAGGCAAAGAATTTCATTTTAATGCTTTATGTGATACATGTGCAAGTGTGAATTTAATGCCTTTATCTACTTTTAGGAGACTAAGAGTTGGAGAAGTCCAAGAATAGAATGTAATGCTGCAATTGGCAGATATGAGCATCAGATACCCATAGGGCAAGATTGAGGATGTGCTCATCAAGGTTGGGAAGTTGATATTCTCGGCGGACTTCCTTATTATGGACCTCGAAGACGACCACGATATGCCAATTATTTTAGGTCGACCCTTTTTAGTAACAAGTTAAACTTTGATTGACATGGAAAATGGTGAGCTGATTGTAAGGGTTGAGGATGCACGTGAGATCTTTAAATTATATAATCGACCTGAACAACCATTAGTCCTGGATGAAGTCAAATCTATTGCTGAAGAAGTTCAACAAGGGTCGAATGATACACGTGAGATCTTTAAATTATATAATCGACCTGAACAACCATTAGTCCTGGATGAAGTCAAATCTATTGCTGAAGAAGTTCAACAAGGGTCGAATGATACAAAACCTAAACCTCTAGAGAGCTGTGCACAAAAGAAGAACAAAATGTTCAAAATTTGGAGGGCAAAAAGAGGATGCAATGCTGGAAATTACAAGGAGTGTAAAGCTGTAAGACTTCAACATGAGCCACCATGATCAAACTGCCCAGTCTAACTAAAGACTATAAATTCAGCGCTTGTTGGGAGGCAACCCAATTTTCTAATCCTTTTATTTATTTTTCGTATTGCATTTTACTTAGTTTTATTTTTTATTAATAGGTTGCATCAGTTATTAGCATGTTTCAATTTACAGGGCATCATCATCCTTTCATGTTTCCTCTTATGCTTTTGAATTTATTGTTGGTTGTCTCAATTGTTTGGGTTAAGTAACACATGTTTTAGGTTATTTGATCTTTATTGTTTGATTTGACTGATATGTGCAGGAACATGAAGTCGTGAAATACTCAAACCAACATAGACCAAGGAGAAAACATGACGTAGAAGATTATCTGGCCGTCACGCATAGTGCCTCATGCAGTCAACAAAAATTTTGGGGAGTACCTTCTTCCTTTTCTTCCCCATCTCCTTATATTTTTATTTATGCTTTATGACATTGAGGACAATGTCAATTTTAAGTTTGGGGGTGGAAAACTTTTTTGAGTTTTTACTTTTTTTTGTGTGTGTGTGTGTGTGTTTTTTTTTAGTGTTTGTTTTTCGTTATTGTTTTAATATTCGACAAAAAATTGAAAAATTTAACTCAAAAAAAAATATATTTTTTCTTGTTTTAGACTGTGTGCTTGTGTGGATTAAACAATCTGGTCGACAATGATGATTAAAATTGAGATTTGTTGTTAATTTATGAACTATGGATATGTTGCATACTAGACTGATTGAGACTCAACCTTGCAAAACTTGATATTATACGTGCACTAAAATTAAGTTAGACAACATGATGCTATGAGTTGATTCATATGTTGGATATGTAGATAGATTGAATATAGATGTTTTACTCAAACCATAATAAATTATTTATACTTGGACCAAATTTAGCACAATTTGAGGGTGATTTTACTATTGTAGGAAGATACAGATGTGGACAAGGATTCCATGTGTGAAAACGTTTGTGTGGATTGTCTTAGATTAACGAGATAAAATTTGACGACAATGTTAAATTGAAGGTCGAGTTACTTGAATAGGTGTTTGATAAAGGGCATTGCACTGATCAAGACATAAATTTTTAAATGTGAATATTCTCTTCGAAACCTTTTTGACTTGGGTTATTAAGTCTGTAAGGGTGTTTAAAATCTAGTGCCCTAAAGTCATCCGACTAGAGAGTCATTGGCCTAAAGCCCGTTATATGAATCATTTAGAAAACTTAAGGAAGATAATATAAAAATAAAAAAAATACATTTGAAAATCAGAAAAAAAAGTGCATGAAAAAGAAAAAGAAATAGCACTAAATGCCTTGACTACTCTCCAAATACTTGTTTGAGGGAATTTGACTTTTAATGAAGGATAATTAGCCTAATTGAGTTTTGGATGTTGAAGCAATCAAAGAATTGGAGAATCCTTGTTAATTGATGTGTTGACTTGCAATTGGTAAAGTCCACCTGAACTAGAGTGGGTGAGGATAGTGATTAAAAATTCAACCTTAGATTACACATTGGGAAAAGAGTAAAAAAGAATAAATTTGCGGGTGTGTGAATCATACGAGGGGTGAAATGATATATTTGACCACAAAGGGCCGGGAACTGAATCAACTTGTAAAGTCATGATTGTCTACTTATTTCTTCACACACACGTCAATTTTGCATTGGAAGAGTAGATATTGGTTTGGTATTGTGAGTTTGAAACAGTTTATAGATTTAGTACTGTAATTTCAAATACTAAGATAAAAAGTTAGATTATCTAACCAAATATTTTTGCATGTTTATGTGTTTGTTATTATTTAGGTTATAATTTTGTTTGAGAACAAACAAATGTTTAAGTTTGGGGGTATTTGATAAGTGTATTTTATACACTTATTCGGGGTCTAAAATAACAATATTTGATAGTTCTTTTCACAAAATATATCCTAAATTTTTGTATTTTAATTTATATAGGTAAAACTCAATGGTTGGACGAGGAATGGAAAGAAAGAAGCGAAAAATGGTGAAAAATGGCACAATTCAAAGTTTGAGAATCAAATTGCAAATTTAACAGTCGATTTGGACCACAAGATGATACTTTGAAGATGTCTAGGAGACAATTGGGTGGAATTAGAACTCAAAAAGGAATGGAATTTATCACAATCAATGTCTAACGCACAAGTTATATTCCAGATTTTTAGTCGAAAATTGAGACCCATTTTTGGTATAATAAATGTCCGAATTGAGAAATTTATATTTCTATCACAGTTGCAGTCCTTTAAGTTATCTTTCCACAACACTTTGAATTGCTTCAATCGGATATCAGAAGAGAAAGTTATGACCAAAATACTGACTGCTGTGCAGAGACAAAAAATCTGCGCGCTAATGCAGCCTTCCTTATCCGATTAGAACTCTTTTGGAAGTCAATTTGGACGTGATTTTCTACCAATTTTCGATTGTTACAAATAGATAACAGCAGAATACAAATTGAGAACTCTCAAGTACATAATATACTCAATTATTCATCAATTATTATCATCAAAGGAGGAGAATTCATAGTTGTTGTGAGAGAATTGATGGAGGTTTGCAAGAATTCATTCAAGTGAACGTTCAAACCTAATTTTGGAGCAAAGAAGAGAAGGCGCAACTGGAGATTCATCAAGAAACCATTGAAGAGATTTAAGATTTGAAGATTCATCTTCATGTTCTCAATTTATCAATAATCCGGGTTATGTCTTTTCACTTAAATATGATTTCTTGTAATTTTAATATGTTAGGCTACATTTTTATATTGCTAAAGATATAGATGAACCCTTGTTTTGAACTTTTAGTATTAATTAAATATTGACGTTAATTTATTAGAATGCGTGGATATTTATCATGATTTAGTTTGCTTTTCAATTAATTGGCCACTAGTTGAATTGTTTGTGGATTTCATTATTATCGAGAGAGGTAATAAAATCGTTAGCACATAATAATAAATATTGTGAGGTTCGATAGAGGATAGAGATATATCTCTATATTTGCATGGTTCATAATGATGTTCTAGTTCGTTAATACATTTATCATGTTCATATTTTTCATCGAGAGATAGGAAGGTCGCGTGAGGGGAATAGATTTAATTGCTATCGAGTGAGGTTTTTAAGTAAATTTGGAACTTCGATCAACTCGTATGATAACAAATTGTCAATTTAATTATTAAACTAAAAATGGATGAACAAGGGGGATTCTAAATTTTAGCTATACATCTCATAAATTTGATAAACTCTTATTTTAATTTTTTGTGCGTGATAAATTAAATATAGATTTATTAGAAATTATTATTGCTATTCGATTAAGGGTATTATTAACTTTAACTTGATCAAACACGTAATTCTCGTGGGTTCGACACTTTACACACTCTATATTACTTGATTACGATCCCGTTCACTTGCGAGAAATCAAACGATCACTGGCAACCAGCAATAGCCTTTGGCCCTTTGCCAAGTGGGAAATTGACTTTGCGGGATCACTATCTAAGAAAATATCCAATATGAGATTTGTCATAGTGGATGTGGATTATTTTACCAAGTCGGTAGAAGCCAAGCCCTTTGTGAAATTACCGAGGTTAACACTTGCAAGTTCACATGGAAAAAAAAAATTATATGTCGATTCGGAGTAACCAACTCCATAATTTCAGATAATGGAAGATCCAATATGAGATTTATGGTGGTGGATGTGGATTATTTTACCAAGTGGATAAAAGTCAAGCCCCTTGTGAAATTACCAAGGTTAACACTTACAAGTTCATATGGAAAAATATTATATGCCGATTCAGAGTAACCAACTCAATAATTTCAGATAATGAAACACAATTTCAGAGAAGAAGCTAAAATTAATATGTGATAAGTTGGGTATTTGCAGACATTTCTCCGCTCCATGTTATCATCAAGTCTGAGTAAATAGTTGTCAATACAACACTAACAAACAACCTAACAAGAAAGCTTGATTTGGCGAAGGGATTATATGTCGGCGAATTATCACATATCCTATGGGATTTTAGTGTTGAAGAAGATGAAAAATTAACGAGTAGGTAGTTTGTGTTGGAGAAACCAAAGAAAGAAATAGACATTAGTTTTGAAATTTTAATTGAGAAGTTTTTTTATTTAATAATTGAAAGGATATAAATATCCTTTTATATTACCATAATTTAATAATTCATATGCTTTAAGTAAGGTATTTCTATCTTTTGCCTTTAAAGATGCAATTCTGCAAATTGGGCATTACTGATATATAATATGCATTTTGATTCTAACGCATAATTCTCATTCCGCGTTTCTTCTCCGCCATGACTTTTGCAAGCGTAAGAAATACTCTAGGTGACCTCAGCAAAGATTCCTTCGTAAAGTATCCAGGCTGGCTATTAATAAAGGGCACGTTGACAAGTGAATAAATCGTGACTTTTAACCCAATCAGTTAGAAGATATCTAGAGTGTGTTTGGGATACATTTTTTTGAAAGAATGTATTATTGAATAGTAGATTGATGGAGAATGTGTGGTTAAAAATGAAGGAAAAGTTATTGATGTGATGAAAAATATTATTTTATTGAAGAATGTGTGGTTGAAAATGAGTAAAAGAATGAGAATGAAAAAAAAAATAATGAATACCAAACAGGGCCCTAGTATGGAATCGTCATCCGTCATTTTCGCGAAAGGACCAAATTACTCCAAAATTTGGTGGAAATTTATAAATACCTATCTGATTTGAAGTAGACATACAATTCAAATATCTCTCTTCTAAATAGTTATTTTACTTATTGCTCAAGTTTGAGCATTTAAACTAATGAGTTTAGGAAGTGAAAATTGTAATTAGGTAAATAGGATTTGTTGATCCAATTTGTATCATCAACATTTAATGAATATTAAGCGCCCATTTGGCTCCCATGATTCCGAATTATAATGAGAGAAATAATAATTTTTTGGAGAAAATGTGGATAAAAAATACATTTTGGATTTATGTGTAATATTATTTTATTGAAAAATATATGGTTGATAAGAAGAGAGAGAAAAATGAATTATAATTTAATGAGAAATAATGGGAGTCAAATTTGGTTCGGTTCCCGAGTTTCATATAATAATTAATTTTTTTAATATTTACAATGCTACATTAATTTAACTAATGATATGTTCAATTTTAGCTCTTACAAAATAACGTAGTTCAATCCCGTAATATCTTTTGCACTTCTCTTCGAGTACCCGTTCGACTATTTAATTTTATAAGAATCGCTCGACTCGATTCGATTCTGTTCGAGTTTGGGTTCGATCGGTTCGGTTATGGAGTTTTGCCCCGCGCCAAGTATATATTTTGATTTAAGGCATAATTCTCATTCTGCATTTCCTCGCCATGGCTTCTGCAAGCGTAAGAAATACTCTGGGTGACCTCAACAAAGATTCATTCGTAAACCTTTTGTCAAAGCTGATCGGAGAGTCCAAATACGTTCAAAATAATCCGCCGGAGCTTATTCCGGAGGAGGACAGGATCGTGAGGCACGTGCTGGACGCGCTCCTCCCCTACAGCACCATCACAGGCGGCGGCCCACTTGTCATTAACCATGTTACCTACAAGCCCAATAGAGGGAATCTCATTGTAGAGTACCCTGGATCTGAGCCGGGAAAAATCTTGTCATTTGTTGGCATGCATATGGATGTTGTAACTGCCAACCCTTCTGATTGGGTCTGTTAAATTGTACTCCTTGTGCTCAATGTTTACTATATTCTGCTACTAAGTGCGCATATCAATGGCGATTAGTGAAATTAACTCCAAGGGAAAGAATGAACTGTAATTGATGATTATGTAGCTCAACTATAGAATGCTTATCTTGAAAAGTTTTATAAATGTAGGTTAACTTTCATGTTTATGAACTCTGTGTTTTTGTGTATGATGCAGGATTGTTTTGTTTCTATCAGTTTTTGTTTTTGTTTAGGCTTCATGTGAATTGGTTGTTGAATATGTGGTTCCTAATATGTTTTGGTCCTGTCTGATTTCTCTTGAGTTTTGGTGTTGATTTTACATGGGCAATTTAGTACGAACAGCTTGCTTTTGTTTTCAATAAGTTCTCTGAGTTCTTCTGTTGGCAGTCACTGGTTTTTTTACAATTGTCTTATTGAATTTATTTTGCTTTTGGCTTTATGTTACTTATTAGCGAAGCTAAATTCAGTATTTATCAAAATCATTTAGCATTTAGTAAAATCTAACTGATATAAAGTTTTGTCATTTCTCCATAAATTTAATTATGGAATATGTTGTGATGATCTCATACTGTGATCTAGGATCTGGATGAAGTAAAAAGTATATCATTAAATATTAATGGTCGGTCATGTCTTTTATTGAAGATAGATTTACCATGATGTCAGATTTTCCTTTAATACGAGAATACAAATATTAGATAAAAGTAGCTTTTGACCGATTTCCATCAATGTAATTTGTTTTGTTGAAGACTGAAGAGCAATTAAAGATTCAATGCAAATCAAGTGGAATAAGTAATAATGATGTGGAATCTTCAGTCCTATGGATGTTAATGAATAGGCAGATCTTTCCTCTGATATTTTATTAAGAAATTTATGCTTCATCAGATGAATTTTCATGCAGGATTTTGATCCTTTTACGATGAGCATTGATGGAGACAAACTTCGAGGTCGTGGAACCACGGATTGTTTAGGGCATGTTGCTCTTGTAGCTGAACTAATGAAGAAGTTGGGGGAGACGAAGCCACAACTGAAGTCTACCGTGGTTGCTGTCTTTATTGCCAGTGAAGAGAACTCGTCTATCCCTGGAGTTGGCGTTGATAAATTAGCAAAGGATGGATTGCTTGATAAGTTAAAGCATGGCCCTCTGTAAGTTACTATACCTTTGGCAGATTAGAAGTTACCCAGAAGTTGAGTGTCTTTAATAAGTGTTTTGGACAATATTTATGATATGATTAACGGTCTTCTCATCCTGCAGATTTTGGATTGACACAGCAGATAAACAACCATGCATTGGTACCGGTGGTATGATACCATGGAAACTTCATGTTTCTGGGAAGCTTTTCCACAGCGGTCTAGCCCACAAGGTACTTACTGAAATAGTGCTTTCTCAGGGATATTTATCTACCTTTTGGTACTGATTCTGCTTCTTCCATTAGTTTCTCGATATTGAGGTGAACAACCACAACATAGCATATTATTGGGATTGTTTCTACATATGATTTCGATACAAAGACTGAGATGAGAAAATGTTCCTGTGTGAATATATTGTCTAGTCATCAGAATTTGTACATGTATTTACTCTGAATCAAAATGAAATCCAGAACTTAGTTTTGTGAACATTCAATCAATCCACTTCTTTCTCATTAAAAGGTAAAGCAAGCTCCATCTCGTCTTTGATTGCCTAAAGACGTTGACATCCCTAGGGATTTTTTATGAAGAACCAGAAGAGTGGCAGCTAGAGGAGATCCAACGCGATCGAAGGGGTGAAGAGAAGTAGTTCTTCCTCCAATTAAGACCATACTTAAGAGTAGAAGGGGATATGATCTTTGATTATCTATCGAGTGCCTTCAGTGTTTTAGAGCTTAATCAGCTTCTGTGAAGTCTAGATCTAGAATTCATATAAAGAGGAACGAGGTCATGAAGAGAAAAACAAGAGAAGGGAAAAAGATGATTCGCAATAGCATACTATTGATTCCTCTGCTCTTCCATCAGAATAAGATGAAGTCTTTGCAATCAAGAAACTTGTGGCCCTAGTTTTATTGTTAAATTGACTGTTAGTAGCTAGGATTGTCAATGGATTAGACTTTGATCCGAAACCGATTCGAATTCGATAAAATTAATGGTAGATGGATTTAGAGTTTCAGTTTGATAACTCGATTAAGATTCGAATTCGATAATTCGTTAACTAAGTCGAGCAAACATGGATATTAGATAATCCGATCATATACCAACACAATTCGATAACAACCCGATGCGATTTGTTATAAATAGTTGAGTCAGTTAAAATATTTTTATGGCATGTCATTTGTCTCTAAAATAAATAAATGTGAAAATAAACAAATTTAGAATAATAAAAAAAGTCATCAAATTCAAAACATTAAAAAAAAAAAAAGAAGGTCTATTCACCTGTGAACCATCAATTGTTTGTAGGGGTATTTTGCTTTCCAAAAAGTTATAAGTCATCTCATATTGATTTTCTTATCGGATCGAATATGGGTAGATCCAGTTTATATTCGATCCATTTACAGTACTAGTAGCTATACACTACTATATTTTCAATAAAAATAGCTTCTGCAAGTTGTATGGAAAATCCCACCCAAAATAACTATTCCACCAACAAAATAATAAGCACTAGCGAAGATAAATAAATTTGTAAGCCCCTGTACTCAATTCGTTATATCATACGTACTATCCACTTTGTGAAAACTTGAGTCTATCTTATTTCTCACGACTTTCTTTCGCATTCCTCAGGATTCGAAATAAAGTCGAGATCTTGGATTCAAATTCTAGGAAACGTGATAGAAATTCGTGACTTGAAAAGCCAATCAATCATTCAAAAGAATTATGGTCAAGAACTTGCCTTGGAGATCCGGGAATCACATCGTTAATCATTTCGTGATTCTCTTTGTTTATGCTATAGGTAATTTTGTAAGAATTGAGCTTCCTATTTCCAATTGCTAACAGGATTCAACTTAAGTCTCTCATAAGGCAGATGTCTTGAGTTTGAATCTTGGGAAACATAACAAAAATTGATGAAGGATAAGATGGACTCAGGTTCTTTCAAAACGGATAGTACGTAGACTTGAGCCTCTGTGCCCAACCCATTATATTATATGTACTGCTCACTTTGAGAGAGATTGAGCCCATCTTTCCTCTCATGAATTTCTGTCACGTCGTCAGTATTTGAACTCAATACATCTGCATTAGGAGAGGCTTAAGTTGAATCATGTTATCAATTGGAAGTACGAGACTCAGTTCATTACACTAAGATCATCAAATTAAGGAGCTTTCTTTCAATAGTGAACAAGCCTTAATCTCTTTCATTACGAGATTGGAATTGAATCAAGATGATTGATCCTCTTGCCATTGATCGGGTGAGATCTTACCCATAGCATAAACAAAGAGAAAATCACGAAATGATTAACGATGTGATGCTCGAATCTCCTAGGCAAGTGCTTGGCCAGAATTCTTTTGAATGGTGGATTGGCCTTTCAAGTTTGGATTAACCTATTGTTTATAATGCTTTTCAAATCTTCTTCAAATGTCATTTGTGAAAATTATCCCCGACTCGATAAAAATCGTCTCCAACTAGTAGATAACCTTGTATTTCTTGTAAAAGTCATGATCTCACGTAATTCTTCATCGTATTCTTCCACTTACAAAATTTGAATCCCCCACTTGGGTTGAGACAATTGTTGTTTAATAATGCCTTCAATCTTGAAAATTTGAAGATGGAAGAAGATAGGATATAGTAATACCATCCAATGAAGAATTTATCAGATGTTAGATATGTAGTAACCATCTAATGAAGATTTTATCTGTCCTTGATATACTATGAGATACTTATTCTATGTTTGTGTCATGTTTATAAATTGTTTCGAATTATCCAAGCCAATTTTTATCCATACAGTTCAAAGAACCCACAAGTACTATTCACTTTTTTGCCACTTATTTCTATCTACTTATATTTAACAATCTTGCTACATGTACAATATCATTTGTATTATTTTTTGGACAGTTTAAACATTTAAACAATTTTCCCTCCAATCATTTCTTAACAACATATCAAATGTCAAACATGCTTTTAATGTTGAATACATTATTGATCCTCATGATCTCAGTTCATTTGGCAAGAATTGAATTTTATTGAATTGAGAATTATTTGGAATTCAATTTACGAGCATTTGCATTCTCATGCTGTCTTTTATTATTATTTTTTTTACCATGTGAACCATTTTAAAATTGTAGTGCACAAGATTTTTTATCCATGTATATATTCTATAAATTCAGTGTTTGATATTCGATACATACCTAATATGTAATGTATATTTGTGTATAGATTGAATGAAGAACAAATAGAAATTAAAAGGAATTACAGTAGATTGTGAGTGAAGAGAAACAGGTTTGGCACAACTGAGAGAAGAAGTTAAGTTTCTTCTTCCCCTTTGATTTCATTATATAGAAAAAAATAGAGTACACGTTTGATAACTTGGTACAAGAATGGAAACATAATAAACTCTAGTTATACTCTTGCCTAATTGACGTGATTTACTTTCTTAACACCCCCCCCTCAAGCTGGAGCATATATTTCATATAAGCCCAGCTTGGAACAAAGAAACTTCAACCTATTACCATTCAGTGCCTTTGTAAACATATCAGCAAGCTGGTCTCCTGTCTTCACAAATGGTGTACATATATCACCATTCACTATTTTGTCCCGGACAAAATGACAATCAACTTCGATATGTTTGGTTCTCTCATGAAAAACTGGATTGGATGCAATATGTAGAGCAGCCTGGTTATCACAAAACATTGGAATCGGAGTGGATGGTGATAGATTGACTTTGTAGAAAGTGCTCCAACCACGTCAACTCACTAGTTGTATGAGCAATTGCCCTATATTCTGCTTCTGCACTTGACCTTGCTACTACAGTTTGTTTCTTACTTTTCCAAGAAACAAGGTTACCACCAAGAAAAGTATACAAACCAGTAGTGGATCGTCTATCTGACGGGGATCCTGCCCAATATGCATCTATAAACCCTTCTATTCTGATATGTCTATTTGATTTGTACAATAACCCAAGGCCTGGAGCCTTTTTCAAGTATCGAATAATACGTATCACAGCTTCCCAATGAGGAACCCGAGGAGCATCCAAGAACTGTCTAATGACGCTCACTGCATAGGAAATGTCTGGTCGTGAATCAACCACTCGATCTCTGGGGCGAGGGCTACACATGATGCAGATTACAAAGCAAAGACCTTAATTGACAACCCCAAAGATCCCAGCCATGAAGTCTGGAACAGCAGAGAGAAAACTTGAAGAAGAAAAGAAAAAAAAAAAGCAAAAAAAAAAATAAAATTGATTACACGAGAAGAATTGGCAGCAGGAAATAACAAACCCTAGAATCCTTGCTCTGATACCATGAAGAGAAACTGGTTTGGCACAACTGAGAGAAGAAGTTAAGTTTCTTCCTCCCCTCTGATTTCATTGTATAGAAAAAATAGAGTACACGTTTGGTAACTTGGTACAAGAATGGAAACATAATGAACTCTAGTTATACTCTTGCCTAATTGGCATGATTACTTCCTTAACAGTGAGCATTCAAGAGGTTCACTTTCTCATCCATTGATACCTTAATTTCTGTCTACCTTACATTATGCCCTTTTATACTTTGCAGTTACATACTTATTCTCCAAATTTCCTATACTATCCGTCCTCGTAATAGCAGATGCTAATCAAAATTTCATTTGAAAAAAGCAAATAGTCATATAAATTTTTAATTATCAAGAATTTCCAATTTCCATCCCAATTCCCTCTCAATGAATTTACCCTTGTCAAATTTTCTTGCTTATGGTTCGCAAACAAGTTGTAGGGACCAGTCCTTGCAGTAGAAATTATAACCTTCCTATATTGTGTCCGAAGAAAAGCAACTAGTTGAGTTACCTAAATAAGAGAAAACATGGGATTTTACATCAAATTCAAATAACTCAATTTCTGTTTGAAGTGGGTGGTTATTATTTTTTCCGTTAACCTTTCTTGGGATGTCAAGGGTTGGCTAGTGGATTACGATTCTACCAACCCCTTGGTTGCTTCAACTTGATGTCCTGTAGAGAGGGAACAGTGTGGGAGAGGAGAGGGTCGCCTCGAATTCTATGGCCTATTGAACTCAAAAATTCGCATATGAAAAAAGAACTTATAGCTCTACTAAGTGAGGAGATGTTCTTTGGCAGATTATTTAATATTGAAGACTTTTGTTTTATGCTGAACTATATCATTATCAAGTTTTGGCTGTTGGTTAATATAGAATATTTTAAAGTTGAGATAAATATTTTTGTGCACAGAAAAAAAATATCTTTTGCACTAACTAGAAAAAATGTTATTTGTTCCTTAACACGGAGCTAATAACTAAACAATTCTTGCCTCGTGGAACAATGTTGATATTTTGATTCTAAATTAAAATAATGCTGGATTTTTCTAAGCTGATTAAAAAAAAAAAAAAAAAAAAAAAAAGGAAAAGGATCACAGTGGTACTAATTAAGTTGAATATGCTATGTTGAACTTCATTGAGAAAACTTCTGCATTTGCATTGTTATTGTTATTCAGCTTTTAACTAATTTTCTTTCATTTTTGTGTGCAGGCCATTAACTCCTTGGAGCTAGCTATGGAAGCTCTTAAAGAGATCCAATTACGGTTCTACAGAGACTTCCCTCCCCATTCAAGAGAAAAGTTTATGGGTTTGCAACACCGTCGACCATGAAACCCACACAGTGGAGTTGT